>VXBP01007506.1:25622-204989 GCA_013400115.1 Rhinopomastus cyanomelas
TGCAAGGATGCTGTGAGAGACCGTGTCAAATGCCTTTCTTAAATCAAGATAGATGACATCCACGGCTCTGCCCTCATCCATCCACCTGGTTACACCCTCATAAAAGGCTATAAGGTTGGTCAAGCATGACTTTCCCTTTGTGAAGCCATGCTGACTTGTTTAAATCCTTCTACATCAAACAACATCGCTAGGTCTCTGTGTGATTGTAGAACATTCCTGCAACTGAAAGATGAATAATGAGACATCTGAAGCTCTGAAACAGATGAAGTTTACTTCTGTCAAAGTTAGTAAGAGGACTGTCTCACAAGTCAGCTAATTTATAGATGTATCAGTGAAGGGACCTACCTGTTTTTCCCTAGAGTAACTTCCTAGGCAACATATAAAAAATACAGTATCTGAATAAGAAGTAGAAGTGATTCAAAATCCCAGTATAGATGTATCTGTAGCCTATATATAGATTTACTTGTTGATGTGTGTTACAGGACAATTTGGATATTTGGTCCTTCAAGTCAAGCACCTCTTTGACAATGTCTTAGTCCTTATTTGGATATTGTAACTGTGGAAAGAAGAAAGACAACTGTTTATGAAGAGAAAAAAATGCATGAAGGAGAGGGTTTGGTACTAGCCAAGACATGGCTAGGACTCACATGTATGTTATAAACTGACAAAACACAGATGGTATGAAATTCCATGGTCATACACGTTAAAAAGATAGACAGATAGACAGATGGAAAGATAGATAGGTGGATAAATAGATAGATAGGTAGTAGGTAGGTAAATAGATAACAGAAATGCTACTCCATGCAATGTACCACTAACTTCAGCAAAGAAAATGGAAAATAACTACAAAAAAACCAAACAAATCAAAGCAAAAAGAAACAGTGCTCATCCTCTCACTGTCATAGTAGAGACATATTGTTATATACTAGTTTGGATTATGCAGTTTTTATTAGAGAACTGGTTCATATTCACCATAAGACTGAACCCAACAAAAAACGACCATGTCAGAAGAAGCTTATTTTCAAATATCACTGTTAAAAAAAAAGGGATATTAGGAAGCCCTTCCTCACAGAGAGGGTAATCAGGCACTGGAATGGACTGCCCAGGGCAGTGCTGGAGTCCCCACCCCTGGAGGTTTTTAAGGACAGACTGGATGTGGCACTGGGTGATGTTAGGTCATAGGCTGATCTTGATGATCTCAGAAATCTTTTCCAGCCTCAATAATTCTGTGATTCTGTAAATAACAGAACTACAAGTAATTTTTGGTTGAAATTAATATTTGCTTCAGATCAGTCATAGTGATCCTACTTCCTCTCATGAACCCCTAGAGCTGTACCAAGTAGTGAGTTCATCTGTCAATATAAACCTGTGTTTATGTGTGATGAACATCACCATTTTTCAAGTGTTGTGAATGGAATTAAAACCAACTTTCACTCTCACCACAAAGGAAACCATCAATCCACAAAACTATTTTAAAATTGGTGAGCAAGAATTTGCCCCTTCCCCAACATGTTGATATTGAGGCAGAACAAAACCCTAGTGATTTTTTGCTCATTATGTTGAATAAATCATGGATACATAATTGCAGCCTAATTTTACCTGGGCTTAAATAAGTTTAATATTTCAGTAGAAAAACATTTTCACTTCTAATGAGATTCCACACTTTAAAAAAGAGATCGATAGGTTGTGTTACCGTGGGTTAATGTAAACAGACTTCAGCTATCAAATAATATGTGAAATGTTAGATTTAAACCTCAAATTAGTGTATCAGCACATGAAACAGCTGGTGAGAAACATGTCATGGGCACTGCTAAAGAAACAAAGCCGCAAGCTTGCGGCTCTCTCATTCTTGCCCTTATGTATCATTCATTCAACACACATCTGTACTGAACCCCTTGGTCACTGGGTTCATGCTTGTTGCCATGTGTCTACTCATCACCCCTTTAAGAAATTCTGATAATGCATAAAAAATGCACAACAAAAGCACACCAAGAAGGGTACTTAGTCCTTTGAACAATGGAATCGGGGGTGACTGCCTGCATCAGGAATGGTGTGGCCAGCAGGAGCAGGGAGGTCATTCTGCCCCTGTACTCTGCACTGGTTAGGCCGCACCTTGAGTACTGTGTCCAGTTCTGGGCCCCTCAGTTTAGGAAGGACATTGAGGTGCTTGAGCGTGTCCAGAGAAGGGCAACGAGGCTGGTGAGGGGCCTTGAGCACAAGCCCTATGAGGAGAGGCTGAGGGAGCTGGGATTGTTTAGCCTTGAGAAGAGGAGGCTCAGGGGAGACCTTATTGCTGTCTACAACTACCTGAGGGGTGGTTGTGGCCAGGAGGAGGTTGCTCTCTTCTCTCAGGCAGCCAGCACCAGAACAAGAGGACACAGCCTCAAGCTGCGCCAGGGGAAATTTAGGCTTGAGGTGAGGAGAAAATTTTTCACCGAGAGAGTCATTGGCCACTGGAATGGCCTGCCCAGGGAGGTGGTGGAGTCGCCAACTCTGGAGCTGTTCAAGGCAGGATTGGACGTGGCACTTGGTGCCATGGTCTAGCCTTGAGCTCTGTGGTGACAGGTTGGACTTGATGATCTATGAGGTCTCTTCCAACCTTGATGATACTGTGATACTGTGACTGTCTCATTAATTACAGGTGTAGGAGAAAGACAAAGTATTACCTTAATACTCTCACAGTGCAAAACAAGAAACAAGCAGCTTCTATGAAGTCTCACTGAATTCTCTGTCACTGTGTGATGATGTTGCGTGACCCAGAATTGAGGTTAGTACTGAAATGGGAATACCAGTCGAGATACGGCATCTGAAGTTGTTTACTCATTTGTAATTTAGGTGTAGAGCGGAGATACTATTTTCCTGACACTTTAAATTACACTTCAGATATCAGTAACCTCAAGGTAAGAAGTGTAAATATTACCTGAACTGAAAATAGGAGGCTTGATATAGATTACTTCCTTTTCATTTCTTGGAATGCAGGTGTTTCTTCAGCTCCCTGCTTACGTAGAATTATTATATGGGTTTAAAATGTACTTGTGATTGACTTTGTGTTTTGAAAATTTAATGAGTGAAGGAGACATAGGCTTTTCCTGACATTGAAAGACTTTCTAAGCAGAGAGCCAGAGCAAAAAATTATAAAATTGAGTAATTTCCTACCCTTCCTTTTGCACCCCGATCATGGTGCCAAAAGAAAAGAGTGACTCAGGGGGCCAACAAGAAAGAAATCAATCAAGCACTGACCCTGAAACTCAGATCTAAGTAATTTGTGCACACAGGGGAATGAAAAAGGTTCTAGGACACAGGAAAAACCAGGATGCAGGTTTTTTCCTGTGGTAGTGCTTCCACATTTTCTGTTAAAAACACATCAAATAAAATGTGCTCACAACACCAAAAGTGGGAACTAACCGATTCAGAAGTTAAAATGAAGAATAGCTAAAAATAGTTCATTTTCTGCTTGGTTGCTTTAACCACTATTCTATTATATAAAAGATTCAAGATAGTACAGCTCTGCTTTGCCTCTATAATTTAATAGATTTAATCATGGTTAGTCTGCTTTATGGTGAGTTCAATTATTACTACATACATTAAGAATGCTCGTAGAGCGCTTTTCGTCTACACACAGAAGATTCAGATGCAGAAAGTTCAGGCTCTGAGTACCACAAGAATTAAAGAAAATAAACCTTGACAACTGTAGTCATAGTGGAGACACCTCTGAATTCTCTGGTTGTTACTTAAGTTTCCTTCAAAATAATACAGGCTCTTAAGGAAAGAAGGCTGCAAAGACTTTTGATGAGTTTTAGTATTAGAATGGTGACTTGGAAAATTGAGTACAATTTTGTGTCAAAGGGTGACAAAATAATTCAGTACATAGTCATCCAATCACATAAGTACAAAGCCATCAAGCTAAACAGTGTAACTAATGCATTCATTTATTTTCTTTTAGCAGATTCCAGGTTGTTAGAATATCAGAAATAGAAAATTTTAATCTATTATTTCTTGCTATAAAATTGATTTAGTGAAAACCAAAATAGAATCAACTGTTCCTCAACTCGCCGGTTTTCTTACTGTCTTACTGCCAAGGGTTTTTTTAGGTAAAGGACTGTCAAACATGAATTCTCTTGTATATACTATGGTTTTCATTACTGAGCAACATCAGGAGCTGTAGCAGACCATTTTGTGGAAGTACATGAAGCTACCCTCTGCTCCTTTCAAGCAATGAGACTGGTGAAGGCACTGGAGGGAAAGCTGATGGGAAGAGGCTGAGGGAGCCTGGAGGAGACTCAGGGGGCACCTTCTCCCTCTCTGCAACTCCCTAAAGGGAGGTTGTAGTCAAATGGGGGTTGGGCTCTTCTCCCAGGCAACTAGGGACAGGATGAGAGGGCAGGGCCTGAAGCTACACCAGGGGAGGGTTAGGTTGGATGTTAGGCAGCCCTTCCTCATGGAAAGGGTGATCAGGCACTGGAATGGACTGTTCAGGGCAGTGGTGGAGTCCCCATCCCTGGAGGCTTTTAAGGACAGACTGTATGTGGCACCTAGTGTCATGGTCTGGCTGATGTTGTGATGTAAGGTCACAGGTTGGGCTGGATGATCTCAGAAGTGTTATTTAGCCTCAATAATTTTGTGAGTATGTGAAAGGGAAAAGCCTGAGAGAATAAACATAACGTTTCCCTTCTCTTTGACACAGTAATCCATTCAGAATAACTAAGCCAAAATAAAATCCTTGGTCTGTTTTTGAAAACTATGTAGTGAAGCCCAGTCCTCCCTGGGCTCTACTTCAAAATGACAGCATAACTTTTACTATGCAGACATTTCAATAAGACTGACTCCTCAGTGGAATTCCATTGGCATGTGAAATATGAACAGAAATGGTTTTTGGGGAGCAAATTTATAACACTTTTAATACACAGTTGAAATAAGTCTTTTAAAAAATATTTTTAGATTGTTCTTTGGTCTTAAAAAATCAGTAACAGAGAAGCTGATCAGTATAAATTTAAAAACAAAAGCCCCCCACTGCCACATTTGAGTGCACCTAGCTCATTGCACAAATAACACAAGGAAAAGCCTGAATGACAGATGGAACAGAAATTTTGCTATGAAATAGGTTGGTAGGTTCCACCTTGACTTTTCTTAAGTAATGTGAACTGCAAGAATCTGTTTTATGATTAGTTCTGCGAACTAGTCAGAGTATAGAGAAACAGCTGAAGAAGCAGTGTTGGTTCTGAGCAGTAGGGATGGGAAGGAGGATGTTGCAGTTAAGTTCTGTTTCTGTCTCTTGCTGTCCCATTCTGTTTTGGTTGGTGGATTTTTGGTGGCTTTTTTGTCTAAATTAAATGTGATTAAAAGTCAAATCTGTCTTTTCCCAGTGACCGTTATTGGCAAGTGAGTCCTTCCTGTCCTTTGTCTCAATCTTCAAGCCTTTGTTGTACTTTCTCCTTGGAGTGAATAAGAGGCTGTGTGGCACTTGGTAACCAGGACTCTATTGTTACTGAGGTGCCAGATCATGACAAAGTAGAAACTCTTTGCTTAGCAGCAAAACCTCCTGAAGAAATTTCCATCAGAGCTTCTAGTTCCCATTACTACACAACTGTTCCCTCTCATTTGTTTAAATTCAGTGTTTTGCTCAACCATAGTATGAATTGTGCTAGTAAAATACTTTGATCTGAAAAGTTCAACGGAAAATACCTCCAAATCCTACACAGTTTAATCTTAGTTTTGAATTTCACACTTTGCAGATGAAGACAACTAAAACAAAAGTGTAAAAAAGAATGACTTATAAATGCCACCATGGATGGAGCTGATTTCGACCTAGGACGAGAAAAGACATATTACAGCAATTAGAATCCATGAGTGAAATACTCACTCGGATTTCTGCCTGTGTTGTAGTTCTACAATCACCAGTATGGACCTGTAAATTATCTAGTATCTACTGCTAGCTTAAGAGAACCAGTGTGATCCAGACTAAGTGTAAATGTGCAATCATATTTTTTTTAATTCAGCCAAGCACATAATATTGAGCTTATGTCAAAACGGTCCTTGTATATTGACTTTAAGTTAAATATGGGGAAACAGCACAAACCCTGCTTAAAATGTGCTGTCTCTAGATCCTGTCCTCATTTCTTAACAGATATAAAAACCGGTCAGTGCTTTTGTAACAAAAATAAAGCATCATATCTGAAATAGTATTGTTGATCTTGCATGGAATGTTAATGCATCCCTTCTACAATTATATAGATGAAGTTTAACTGTCTGCACCTGAGGTGTTTTCATGAATGGGTACACCTCTGTTAGCCTTGAAGTGTGTACTGGCAATGGGACAGAAGAACTGCAAAAGTCTTGTAATGATTTCTCCACAGGAATTACAAAAATTATGCTCTCTGAAAGGTAGTTATTTACACCGTAGTCATTACAGTTAGATGAGATTGATCCGGTCCTAGGAGTGCTAAATCTAAGTTTGGCACAGGTAAGGCTATCTGGCAGCAGAGTGTTTGCTTCTTTAAGAATATCTGTTCAAATAATCTATTAAACCCTCACTAACACATGATAAGGGTGGTTGTGATAAAAAGCAGCGGCAGAGGGATGTCAAGAAGACTGTCTTTGTTGGGAGGATAAGAAAAGGAGACAAACACACAGAACCTAGAACTTGACCCATCAGAGTTAGGAAGCAATCATCAGAAACAAATCCAGTCAGCCACACTAATTGATGGGCTGTCAAGAAACTGCAGGCAAATGGCACTTTACAACTATCAGGATGTGAACCTGGGAGTCCTAGTTCTTAGAGGGGATTGGTGTGACTGTGTCAGCTGATGAGGCAGTGTGCAAGGAAGTAGAACAGAAAGTGGAGGAGGCAGAAAGGAGTATAAAAGGGACTAGGCTTGTGTAAGAACTTTGGTTTGGCTGAGCCCTGCACCTGATCTCTAGCCTGTTCTGTTTTCTGTGGGCTTTCTAATTAACTCTTATCATGTATGTGTTTGTGCATGTGAAAGTGCTGGAAGGACTCACTGCCAGCTTCTGCTGAGACTTGGATATGTGCGAGTGAAATCTGGCATCAGCTGTAGAATCAGATCCAGAGGTGCGTATGCCTCTGACTTAAGATGTCAGGTACTGGAGCAAGTGGGGCTTTTAGCCTTGAGCCACTGGGGTAGGAACAGTTTGTCTTCAAAACCAGGCTGAATGAAATAAATGAGGGCCTCAGCACCAGCAGCTAGAGTAAGACCATAGGTCACAAGCTGATGCCAGCTGCTGAAGTGTGTAAGATTAGGTGCTCAGGTCAAATAAAATCAAGTTTCAAAGAGACATTGCATAAAATTGAGTTAAAAAAAAATGTCAAGACCATGTGCAAAGACTATATTTAATACAAATGTTTTCCTAATTCTCTGCTTATGTTCAAGACTCATTTATAAACTTTCTTATTTTACCATTATTATCTTTTAGCTTGAATAGCTCTTTTTCCTCACCAAGTTTGCACTCCTCCAACAAGAAATACAGTACAGACAATAAAGAGTTCTCTGTCTGGACTACATAAACCTATCTAGCAACAGTACATAATTTACTAGGGCAAGGGTTTTTTAGTGTTTAATTCTACAACTCATCAGAAGTGAAATTTCTCTGAAATTTCCAGTTTTGATGGTATCTTCTCATATTTTTCATAGAATCACTGAACATTAGGGATTGGAAGGGACCTCAGAAGATCATCTAGTCCAATCCCCCTGCCACAACAGGATCCCCTAGATAAAGTCACACAGGAACATGTCCAGGTGGGTTTTAAATATCTCCAGAGAAGTAGACTCCACAACCTTCCTGGGCAGTCTGTTCCAGTGAACAGAGTTGATCAGACCTGAAGACAATATTTCTAAAAGAACAAAAACATTTTGTGGTGCCTGTAAAGTTTATTGAACCAAGAATTGCATCATCAGACCCAAAGATCTAATAATATAAAGACTTTCTTTCTCCTTCCTTATTTCTGTTTGAAACACTCTCACTTTACTACAGATGTTTTTACTGTTACTACCCAAGTATCTGATTTTATGCAGCATTGTATTTCTTTTAACTCAGTTCTATTATTGCTGACTTTGTTCAGATTTCCTTTATATTGGTGCCTCCCAGTTTTTTGTCATCAGCACATTTTTAATTATTTTCTTGTGAAACCTTGACAGTAAAATCTTTCCCTGCCAATTGTTTCCTTTTCAGTACAGACTGATTAGTCTAACTATTCTTACACTATTCTCCATCTCCTTCATCTTAATTAATAACATCTCCCTTGGCTATATATCTACTGCTTTGCTGAAATCCAGATGAAGGAGTTTAGATAAAGCATTGCCTTTGTCCGAAAAAAATTAAAAGAAAAATAAGAAATTTCCTTAACAAAGAAACACGAGATTAATATCTGAGTTTGATAAATCGTTTCTACTTTTTATCTGCTTTCTGTATAATTCACTGTCTTCAGTGCCATTAAGTAACTTTTCTTTCTAAAATTAGCCATTGCATTCACACTTTCCATCACATTTTAATCTCTATATAATACAGCCACTACATTTGCTGTTTGTCAATGAAAGTGAACCATATTTGGTTTTATTTCATTACTGGACAAACTAGTCCTATGAGTTCACGTAGAAAATAATTCAGAATTCTGTAATAAAGAAATACCTGGTTTCTCTCACATAAGCAACTGAGACCATTAAGATGAACATCTTCGCTGGATGTTTCATTTTCCATCATCCATCACATTTGTGTGAGTTATTCTGCATATAATTGGTTTTAAGGAATATTTGTGTTTCTTAAATGGAATTAGATTGTATTATCACACTTAGAGGACTTTACATTTGAATCCTCCCTACACAGCAATGAGCTAATTATTCATCAATATTTTCTGGTTTGCACTTTTGGGTGTTTTCTTTGTCCCCATAGCTTTCTGTAAATTTCCTTGGACAAGGTGGATAGGATTCTGTAGTAAAAACCTTGAACTCATTACTTTCTGGGTCACTGTGCCTTAACAACTTTTATGTATTTGAAGGGACTCCAAAGGACAATTTTAAAAGACAAAGGCATTACTTGGTTGCAATCAATAACCTACTATGTTAAACAGACTCTGTGTCCAAAGAACCTTTGCGGGCTGGGCAGCTCTCAGCAAGCAGTAGTAACTTCAGCCTCTGTTACTCTTGCATTGGTCTGATCCTCACTATTGTTCAATTGCCATCTTCAAGCTTCATGCTGATCTCTTTATGTCCATGTTGGGTTTGTTTTGTTTATTTTCCTAGGTGGAAGCAGGAGGACAAGTTGTTTTGCTTCTTTTTTTCCTGGGTTCATTGAGCTGGACACTGACTGTCCCCACAGCAGCAATCGTACTTCTGGGTATAATTTTATATTTCTTATCTATCATGTCTCCACTCAGCAAACTTTCTCTGTTAAAACTACGCCTTTGGTCAATGACAGGTCAACTCTTGGGAGGGCTTATACTATAAAAAATTTAATAGGAAGTATAAAAAGACATGAGGTGAATCAGATGAATCATAATTTCAATGTTATTAACTAATTCTTTCCTTCAATCACAAAAGACAGGTAGGGTGAGCAGGTAAGAAGCAGACACCTTAACCTAGCTTCATGGATCTGAAAAACATAGTAAAAGAATATGTGAAAGCACTACTGTGTGATCTGTTTCAGACTAAGAGCCAGAAGAAAAACAATACAACACAGACTTAAAATGCAGTTATCATCTGCACTGACAGTAATGGAAACAACATATAAGGCCTCATATTCCAAACGTTTTCTGAAGCTGGCCGTATGTTTCCTCTGAAGAGACTTGCCAATTTATTATCAATATATAAAGGACAAAAATATGCAGCATCATATACTTTCAGCGAAAGAGATCTTAATAACCAAGAGTGTTCTTTATTGGGAAGGAATATTTGGATTTTGATTGAAAAATATGTAAGTGCTCCGTGTTAATTTCTGTGTTAATATAAATGCTGAAGTATCTTAGAAAATTTATTCTTTGCATTTTAATGATTTGTTAACATCTCTGTGGTTGTAAATACTCAAACTTTTGCAGCAAATCATGTCAGTTGAGGGCCTGGAAATTATAATTCAAATATAGTGTCTTTGAGTAAAGATTTTGCAAAACAAATAAATGGTTTGATTTTAATTGCTCTATTTTTTTAGTAAAGAAACCATCTCAGACCTTTAACCCAGTGTCTAAGTTTGATTCTTGTTTAGTGTTCCACCAACACCATGACTTAATTATGGAAACTATGTGCTTCTGCTATTCCTGTATTTTTTTACCTGCTACTTCTTACACATGTAAGGATTATCATATGTGAAATATCAATGAAAGTGTTTTATTTTCTTTAGTCATTGCATGTTTTACAGGACATGAGCATATTAACAAGTGTTTGTATATCATTCAGGTTGGAAAAGACTCTTGAGATGATCAAGTCCAACCAATAACCCTACTCTACCAAGTTAGTTGAAGATAGGCTGACATTTCAGTTTTACCTTTATGACAAATAAATGAGAGCTACAGGTAATGAAGTGGGAAGTCTTGAAAAGGCTGTAGGCCAAAATCAAATTTTACCATCTTGAAAGACTGGTATCAAAAAAGGTTGATTCCAGCCTGGCTAAATTCGCAGTTACACAACCTTGCAACTGAATCAGTACGATAGTCTCACGAACATTATTGTGTTTCAGCACAAATCTACCAGACTTAATATAAAAGAAATGCCTATAGCAGAGTATGAGCAGAACATTTCACATTTTAGTGGACCATGTGATTTAATACAGTTTTCCAAGCAAAATGATGATTCAACATCACGATGCTTAAAATAATACAAATTTTCAGAAACTGTTAGTGTAATATTTTCATTATTCTGCTCAGAGCAAGTGTTTTCTGTTCAGATTCCATGGATGTTTATCAACATCATTCTAGCCCTGGGTGATGTCATAAAGACGAAAAAAAGTTAACTTTAAGAAAAAAATAAGGGAGTAGAGAAATAAATGCTATTAAAAACTATTGCTAGAGAAATACTCTTTGCTTGATTTTAATTTAAATATAACATAGAAAGCTTTCCTTTGATAGCAATAGGTGTTTGAACTAAGAATGCTGTATTTAAGTGCAGTCTTAATTTGATATTTATCAATATTTATAATTTATCAACATTTTAATGTTTTTTGATTGTTTCACAGAACACTAGGGATTGGAAGGGACCTCAAAAGATCACCTAGTCCCCTGCCCCTGTAATTCTGTGATTATTTCAGACCTAAATACCAACTTCACTATTGAGTAAAATATAAAAATGAGAAGGCAGCCAGTATTTTTTATGTGGATCAGTATGACAAGTAAATGTTTTAACCACTAACATGGTGAATGCTTTCACCACTAAGACATAACAGGGCTTTTATTTACATTTATACTGTAAAAGCATTATTATAGTCTAGCAGTCTAGCAAATGTTTTACAACTCATCTTGAAGAAAAAATAAATCCTCAAGCCCTGTTAGTCTTTAGAGATTTAGATTGTCTTTTTTTCTAATTTCAAAGTGAGTGTTACTAAAACAGATATGAACGTGAGCTAGCTTACTGTACACAAATGTACAAGTTCAAGGGAGTCACCAACTCCTTTCAGTAAAGGTAAGACTTGCAAGCCAGCTACAAGCTGCAGTATTCCATGTGTCCTGAAATAATGCCCCTTCCTTTCCTTATCTTCCATAAGTATGGTTGGTAATGGAGAGGATTTTATTGCTGTGAAAATGAACTCTTTTTCCAATAATCATAGAATCATTGAAGTTGGAAAGGACTTCTGAGATCAAGCCCAACCATTAACCAAGACCACTAAACCATTCCGCAAAGTGCCAAATCTACACAACTTTTGAACACCTCCAGGCATGGCAAATCCACCATCTTCCTGGGCAGCCTATTCCAATGCCTGATTATCCTTTCAGTCAATTTTCCCCCCCCATATCCAATCTAAATCTCCCTTTGTGCAACTAGAGGTCATTTTCTTTTGTTGTTTCACGTGTTACTTGAGAGAAGAGAGAAACACCTACCTCACTACAAGCAAATACCACTTCAGTAGAAGGAATCTGCTTATGTCCTTAAAATTACTAAAACACTTGGATGTTAGGAGACAGATTTAATGCAAAATACACTTTCTGACTAGAAAGAGTAAATACTTAATTCAGTTATCCCACAATTTACAAATTTTGAAACTGTGAAAACAAATTAAGATAATGAAATTAGGAACTGCCTCCTTTTATCCTCACTCCAAAACATAAAAAAAAAAACAAAACCTTAAAAAAGCCCTTCTGTTATTAATATTAACCCTAACAAATATATGATCAGCTTTGACAGTGACAAGATCCTGAAAATCCAATGTCTGAAAAGCTTAAAAACACTGCATATATTTATTTGAGTCTTTCTGTAAGTTCTGGCCTAGAATAGAATTTTCCCTTGAAAGATTGTATTCTAAAGGCAGAGTCTGTTAATTATTCTTTGAAACAGTGATTAATGAGTAACAAGTGAAATACAAATCACAGCACCATCAGTAATTATCAGGCTATCTCATTTATTAAGTTTGCCAATATCCTGGGCACAACAAATGAATGAGTCATAATCTAAGATTATTTCAGTTCCAAAGTTCAAGTTCATGCTGTGAAATGTAATTTGAGTGCACCAAGGTGAAGAATTCGTGTAACTATTAGACACAGTATTTCTGAAAATATAAATACTCAAAAGTTCTGCCATTTGAGGGGGGGGGTTTCTACTCATTATTTAAATTTCTATATTCAAATCAACAACAATATCAATAACCTTATCCATACCTTTTTCCTAGCAAATATATTATCAGAACTTCAGTTAATTAAGAACAAGCAATGACCTGATAATATCAGACTACAAAGGATACAACTACAATTAATACTATCGCAGTGTGAAGCAGAGAAATTAAGTTACAAACACTTAGGGAAAAATGGGAATCAAACAAGAATTAAAATAATCCCCCAAGGTCTCTCTTTAAAAGAATCAAAGAATTCCTAATGCTATAGATATATGGTGCTTCAATGTGTAAAAACAATGTACGATTTTAAACTCAAGTAGTTGTTCTTGTTTGTATTTAATATTACTTGAATTTTGTTTACAAAATTTTTGTTGTTATCACTGAGACTGGAAAAGACCTCTGAGATCATCAAGCCCAACATATGACCTGACACCACTACATCAGGTAGACCATGGCACTAAGTACCACTTCCAGTCTGTTCTTAAAAACCTCCAGGGATGTTAACTCCACCACTGCCCTGGGCAGTCCATTCCAGTATCTGATCATACTTTCCATGAGGAAGGGCTTCCCAACATCCAACCTAACGGTCCCGCAGTGCAGCTTCAGGCCCTGCCCTCTTGTCCTGACTACAGCCTCCCTTCAGAGAGTTGTAGAGAGGGAGAAGGTCCCACCTGAGTCATCTCTTCTCCAGGCTAAACAACCCCAGCTCCCTCAGCCTCTCCTCATCAGACTTTCTTTCCAGTCCCTTCCTCAGCCTCGTTGTTCCTCTGGGCACTCCAGTCCTTCAATCTCTTCATTAAAGTGAGAGGCCTAGAACGTCAGTAGGATCAGCTTGTGCCTTTTCAAGCAATTGCTACAGGAAATCCCATGATTCTAAGGCTCTAGTCAGAGGATGTAGGGATGCAACTAGGAAAGCCAAGGCCTTCTTAGAACTAAACATTGCAAGAGAGGTCAAGGGCAACAAAAAGGGCTTCTTCAAATGCATTGCAGGTAAAACTAATCTAGAGGCAACGTAGGGCCCCTGCTGAATGAGGTGGGTGCCCTGGAGACAGAGGATACAGAGAAAGCAGAGATACTGAACACCTTCTTTGCCTCTGTCTATACTTCTGGGAGCTGTTCTGATATCAAGTCCCAGACTGCTGAGGCTCCAGAGGAAGTTGAGACAAGAGAGGAGTTTACCCTAGTTGATGAGGACTGGGTTAGGGTATGAGTTGAGCAAACAGGATGTACATAAATCCATGGGCCCAGATGGGATGCACCCCGCGAATGCTAAGGTGGACGTCGTTACTAGGCCACTCTCCATCATCTTTTCTGAGTCAGAAGGATCAGGAGAGGTGCCTGGGGACTGGAGGATAGCAAATATCACTCCAATCTTCAAAAAGGGTAAGGAGGTCCTAGGTAACTATAGACTGGTCAGCCTCACCTCCATCCCAGGAAAGATGATGGAACAATTTGTCCTAGACGCTATCTACAGGAACATCAAGGACAGGAGGGTCATTAGGGATTAAATTAAAGGAGGTTAAATTTGGATTAAATACAATCTCTTTCCCATAGGTGCTGTGGATGCCCTATCTCTAGAAGTGTTCAAAGTCAGATCTGACCAACCTAATCTAGTGATGCACCTTCCCCTGCCAAGCAGTTGGAATTAGATCATTTTTTTAAGGTCTCTTTCAACTCAAACTATTCAATGTTTCTATGAAAAGAAGAAAAATATTTTTAGTGAAATTCTTAATTTTGTATTGTGTCTAATTCCTTTAGAATTATTTCACAGAGCTTGTAATGCTGTTACTAGTGCTCCCATGTGGTTCTCATGCTAAGACAATTTTTGCAGCCTTGTAATTTTAAAACTATCAGATCAGAAATTATTTGAGCATTATGCTCCAAATAAATGCATTTTTGGTTGTTTCTGTGCTTTCATTTGTAGAGTAAGGAATGAAAGAAGGAATGTTTAATTAAAAATGGTACGTCTGACTCTGAGACAAAGGCCAGAGTCTTTGTTGTCAGGAAAAATGAAATCAATAATAAAGAAAGCAAACAGAAAAGCAAACTGGAAAACTTGGTGGAGTTCTGACCTTCTTCTAATTGGAATCATCTCTAAGACGGTGGCATTTTTACAGAGGTATGTGTGCTCTAATGTTTGTGAAATATTTGGCAAAAAGTTCTTTTTGGTTTTGCAATTCATATTTAGAAATCACTGAGTTTGCATTTCCCCAGTAAGGTCCTCTTATGATCCATATTCATTGGACCAAAAATGACTTGCCAGTTATCAGATTTCTGTGGTCACGGTCTAATTGCGTATCAGCTTACAGATATGAGGCAGGACCGAGGAAGATTATCTGTAAAAATTCTCAGAGAACTGGAATGATACTGGCAGAATGCTGTGAGTAAGGTCTGATACACGAGGCTCTTTTTTTCTCAAAACATAAATCGTATCACACTGAGATGGAAGGGAAGAACCACTCCACCATATTTACAAAGAGCCCACGCACTTTGATGGAGTATCTAAGTATTCCCTGAGGCTAAGAAAACCTCAAATATGAGATTGCCTGCCCTGTGCAATATTTTTAGTACTACGTTGGTGCTAAAAAGGCTAGTAGTAGGTCACAGAATTTTAGCAATTAGAAGGGACCTTGAAATATCGTCTAGTCCAATCCCTCTGCCAAAGCAGGATCACCTAGATCAAGTCACACAAGAACGTGTCCGAGCCGGTTTTAAACATCTCCAGAGAAGGAGACTCCACAACCTCCCTGGGCAGCCTGTTCCAATGCTCTGTCACCCTCACTCGAAAGAAGTTCCTTCTCAGGTTGATGTGGAACCTCCTATGTTCCAGCTTACACCCGTTGCCCCTTGTCCTGTCATTGGATGCCAATGAGAATGCATAAGTGCTACTTGGACATAGTTTGACACTTGTCTTCCAGAAGTGCTATGTAGACATTACTTGCTACTTGTCTTTCCAGTTCAGTGGTAGTTTTCTAAGTTTGGATACTCAAAAATTATTATATACTTGTAACATACCATTAGGAGGGGAGGAAGACATCAAAGATAACTTCTACAAGCAAAGGAACAGGGTACTGACTGTAAATAAGGAGATAATGATGCACATAGACTTCTGGGGATGTCATTGCAGTTGCAATTTTGGTTCTTTTGGAAAGAGTATGCAGATGCGCTATAAAGAACAAAGAACAAAAAAGTCTGCATTTACCAATTAGAATAGTTTGAAAGCTTAAAGCAAAGTTAAGGAGAAGTCATTTATGAATTTTCCCTGCCAAAGTTTGAAGACTGAAAATGATTGCAAGAATATAAAATCTGAAACATTTCACTTATGTTTTAACAGAACTTGAAGAAATGTAATCAAATTGGAAATTCTGGAGAGAACATGCTCACTTTTCCATGAAACATTTTTGTTTTAATCTGTTAAAACCAGATTAAATTGAGGAACAAACCTTGTAAAGATTTTGAAATTAAAAAAAAGAAAAGAAAAAAATGGATTTTCCAGGCTCTGAGAACAGAGCAGATGATACAGGCGTTCAAAATAAAATAAGTAAAGCTAGAACTAGGTGATTTTCCAGTGAACTGAATAAGCAATCATCAGATTTATAGGAAGAAGCTGAAACAGACACAGTTTGCAATAACCAACAAAAAGGAAAATTTCTAATGAAAAAAAGACTTTACATAGCAGATAATTTTGCTGAAGGAGAACAGCAATATAAAAGAAATTATATTGTTTGGAATTTTGAGTCCAGAGGGGAGTTCCTCACTTCAAGAAAGAGATTGAGATGCTGGAGCAGGTCCAGAGGAGCAACAAGGCTGTGGAAGGGACTTGGAGGAAAAGTCTGATGAGGGAGCTGGGGTTGTTTAGCCTGGAGGAGACTCAGAGGGGATGACATTCTCCTCTCTACAACTGCCTGAAGGGAGGCTGTGATCAGATGGGGGTCGGGTTCTTCTAGACAATAGCAACAGGATGAGAGAGCAGGGCCTGAAGCTGTGCCAGGGAACGGTTAGTCTGGATGTTAGAAAGCCCTTCCTCATGGAAAGGATGATCAAACCCTGGAATGGACTGCCCAGGGCAGTGGTGGATTCCCCATCCCTGGAGATGTTTAAGGACAGGCTGGATGTGGTGCTTAGTGCCCAGGTCTAGCTGACATTGTAATGTAAGATCATAGTCTGTGCTTGACGATCTCAGAGGTCTTTTCCAGCCTCAATAATTCTATGTGAACTACTCAAAACACAGACGTATCAGTTGGATGGAATTTGTATTCTATGCAAAGGGACATGTTACTACTTCTGAGCTGCACGCAATACGTATACTAATGTAATATCTTGAGTCAATGGTTTGAAGAAAAAAGCTGTTTTGAAGACAGGCAACAACAATTAATTACATGATCAAAAGGCTTTTCTGTTGTGGGTATGTGTGAAAGAGGTGTGAAATTAAAATTTAAAATTGTTAAGTTGTTTGTTATTCTTTGGAGAAACAGATTACATCATCAGTTGCTGAAAATATTCAACATTGTTTTTCTAATTGATAGAAGAGCACTGTGTCATTACAACAGAGTTACACTATAGAAAAGTTTGATGTTAGGCATGTGGAGATACAAATAGGTGGATCGGCAGAATGATAATTGTGTGAGATTATCATGTAAAGTATTTGTGTAGGTTTTCTGTGCTATCACTGTTTCCTGATTGTCACATCCTGGTCAGAGAGAGAAGGGAATTACTTGGGTTCATGGATTCGCTTAGGTTGAATTAAGGACACTTGCACCATAGGTCCATATGAAGGCCGAGTTTACTAAATTTTTATATTATGTGTTTTCTGTGGTTTCCTGCAATTATCTCTGATTCCTTTTCTTTCTGAAACTTGAAAACAAGTCGAATAAATCTGGAAAACAACATAGTTCTATTTCCCTTTCACATAGTTTTAATTAAAATGTTTATGATTTATCTATTATTATATTTAACATCATTGTCACATCAGAGGTAAATTCAAATTCTTGCTTAATTTATATAGCAGGGCGCAATACAAAACTCAGAAGTAAAATATGAATTCTCTTTTCAAACTGTTGAGTTTTTCCTAGGCAGTCAAGGACGTTGGGATTTAATAGTCAATAAAATAAAAGTCTGCTGTAT
Source organism: Rhinopomastus cyanomelas (assembly GCA_013400115.1). Lineage (NCBI taxonomy): Eukaryota > Metazoa > Chordata > Aves > Bucerotiformes > Rhinopomastidae > Rhinopomastus > Rhinopomastus cyanomelas. Next base: position 43,509 of record VXBP01007506.1, read on the forward strand.
AACTCAACCTTCTATCCTATAAAATGAGGAGTGGTTCAGGAAAGAAAGAAAATCAATCTGAACTTCTATTTAAAGAGCTTTCATAACAATTACAAAAATATATTTAACACAGCATCTTACCTTTTAGGATTTTGTTTTAATGCTTTTGCAATAAATGCCTATTATATAATTTATTTTATACGTAGTATGTATAAGCATTTAGAATAAGAATGAAGTGAGAAAGTAATTGGAATGACATTCTAACTGTAAAACTTAAGTGGTTTTGCTGAAATGTTATGTAATACAGTTCAGAGTTCCGAAGTCTTTATATTCAGATGTATTTTGTGAGAAAAGTGTTTCTACAGATTTTGTAACTAAAATCAGATAAACAGAACAACTGCAAGATTAATCCAAATACAACTTGCAAAAATGAGTTTGCAAATCTTATCTACAGGAGGAATCATACTCCTTTGTAAATTTAAGTTTATATATATATATATTATCCTTTTTTACTTCATTTTTAGGTTTGCGTGCTGCTATTACTGATAACCATTAGCATTTGAGTCAAAAGTATTAAACTTTTCCTTGTTTCGTTCTTTACCCAATGTCATCAACTTCAGAATAATTTTATAAATTGCAGAAAACTAAATTTCATCTAATATAGCAGTAGAATAAGAATTTAATTATGCAATTTCTTTGCTCCATCTTAACCTTTTCACAGTGCTTTTTAAAGCTAGGCATTTCATGAATAGGTTCCTAAAGATTTGTAAGAGCTAGAGGCAACACAAAATGCTAATAAATGTGCTGAGAAGAATGTAAATGATATTATTGCTATAGAATTTCTTAGAAAACTCGTTAGGGCTTTGAAAAGATATTGACTGAAGAAGTCACAAAGTTCTCCAAGTTACTAAAGGTAACTAGGCTAACTTAATGAAATGCATTACTATAGGCAGTTTATAAAGTGAATTTTATTCTAATACCACTGAAAATAATTTCAGCTGAACTTTGCTAGAGCACTCTTTACAGAATGCACATGTGTTGCTGACAGAGTAACTATTTCCCGTGAGGTATATAAAAAATGGAGTAGATCTTATCCATGTACTTTGTGTGTGTGAAAACACAGACATATAAAAGTTTTATATATATATATGTACATGTTAAATTACATAGAAGCTATTTCCTTCAACTACAGTAAAATTAAAGAGGAAGAATCTACTGTTAACAATAAATTGCATCAGGTCTATATATCTATGTACATGAAATGAAAGTCAGCTTTTCTTGTACTTAGTTTCATAGAATCATAGAATCGTGGAATCATTTCGGTCAGAAAAGACCCTTGGGATCATCAAGTCCAACAATCGACCCTACTCTACAAGTTCACCACTAAACCAGATACCCCAACACTACATCTAAGTGACTTTTAGAGACTGAGAGACCCCACCCAACTGTCTGTAAAGTATCTTATCTTCACCCTGGTTGGGTGGTCTGTAGCAGACTCCCATGATGACATCAGTCTTATTGGTCTTTCCTTTGATTTTACCCATAAGCTCTCAACCCTGTCATCACCATATTAATTTCTAAGCATTTGTATGTCTCCCTAACATAGAGGGCCACCCACTTCCTCTCCCACCTATCATTTCTATGATAGTTTGGAGTACTTTATTAACATAGCAAACATCACCTAAGGGTTCTAGATTTCTCTGCTCTGCCCTGCCAACTTAACACTGCATTGGAGTGATTGCAGCCAGGATGTGAGATGTGTATCACTCTCCCTGCTCAGTTTGACCTGGTCCCTTTCCTGATGCTTTAAACAGGTACACGAGACAGTGACAACTAGGTTGGTGTCTTTAGGAAGTTTAAACATGCATTCATTAACCATGAAGAAGAAAATCAAATTCAGCTCTCTTGAAGTAGCAACCTCGTATTTGATCTGGTTTCTATCTTTATTATTTTTATGGTCATTATAGAAAAAAATTTATTACAGATGTTTTAGAAGTGTAACCTGAAAGTAAGACTAAACAAAGCTTTTTATCAAATGTGTTCATATTTCAATATTATTTATAAGCCAAGAGGCACCATAAATATTTCATTTTAATCTCTTTGCTCCTTTCCCACTCAGATTCCACCTGTTCCTGACTTCTCATTCTACTTTACAGAGACATAAAAGCACAGCATATTACTATGGACTGTGCTTAAGTTTTATCAGATTAAGTGAACGTGTACAGTGAATGGAGTGAGCATGATCAAATGAATGTAATGTCAACAATAGACAAGTGAAATCCTAGCTCCTATTCCTCAGGCTGATAAGGAAAGGGGTGAATGCACTGTTTCAGATGCTTTTTGTTTCTTTTTGTAGTTGTTTTTTTTTTGCTAAACTTCATAATAGCTATCACAGAGCAAGCAAACTTCTGCGAGGGAAGCAACATCATGCCTTTTTGCCAGCACGACTCTACAGCGTGGATAATCATCAAGTGTAGCACTGTCTGTGCTACTGTGTAGCCTTGAGTTCCGTTTTCAGTCAGATATCCACCTGCACCTGGCAAGAGTGAAACAGATCTCAAGATACATTACTTTTTCTTGCACTGCTTTGCTAGTCAGTTGTCAGCATCTCTGTAAACTGTCTTTTTCATTCAGATCATTTTGTATTCAGTTATTGAGGAGAGGCTGAGGTTGTTTAATCTGGGGGAGACTCAGAAGGAACTTTATCACACTCTACAACTACCTGAAGAGAAATTGTAGTCAGGTGGAGGTTGGACTCTTCTCCCAGGCAACTAGCGGCAGAATGAGAGGGCACAGGTTGGATAGTTTAGGTTGGATATTAGGAAGCCCTTCCTCACGGAAAGGGTGATCAGGCACTGGAATGGACTGCCCAGGGCAGTGCTGGAGTGCCCATCCCTGGAGGTGTTTAAGGACAGACTGCATGTGGCACTTAGTGCCCTGCTCTGGCTGATGAGGTAATATTAGGTCATAGGCTGGGATGAATGATCTCGGAGGTCTTTTCCAGCATCAATAATTCTGCAATTTGCAAAGAGAAGAATAAAGGAACATTTGTCTTTACCAGAATGTGAAGGCTTTGAGGGGGGCTGGCATCTTGGCCATTTATTTGTTTCTTTTTAACATGGAATAGAAATTATACAGTCAATACACTGGAAGAAATCAAATGTTTACCTTTGATCAAGACCAGCATACAGCATTAGCTAAACAAAACAAAACAAAAAAAAAATCAAAAAAGAACAGAAAAAGAGCCAAATGTTATAAAATTTGTCACATTTAAAATTTTTTCCTCTCATTTTTATGAAGATTTACTTAAGCATTTATTTAGCAATTTTACCAGTATTACAGAAGTTCTTGTATTTAGAAGGGTCAACACTGAAATCCCAGTTTTTGCCTTCAATTACAACAAAATAAGTACTACTATTCTTTCCTAGTATGTAATTTTTTTATATTTATCTTCATTTTCTGAAAACAGTATAATTGCTGTGTTTAAAGGATTTCATATGCTGAGGAGTATAATCTACCAGGAGAAAACAAGGGAACAGAAATGATATACAATAGGAAAGAAATGTTTAATTCTAGAATGAAAACATAAAAGTACTGAGCTCATAAAAGCTCACAAAATCCGTATTTATTCATACAAATGAGTGCCTTCATTTAAACTAGTTCATCACAATAAGAATAAGAAAACCATAGCACTTTAGTCATAATGACAACAACTCTTTTATTTGGTAAATTACCTTACTGCATATAAAGAACTGGTCAATGGGTAGTTACCGATCCTTGAAAGATCTTGCAATGGCTTTTTAGACACAATTTCAGCATTTAATCATATGTTTGAAGAAGGCTTTATTGAACGTAAAGTTTAAAGTAAGAGTACTGCATGGAAACTGGAGATCTTCAACAAAACTCTGCATTAGGTTTCTGTTTTTTAAAAGCTGTCAGCTCATGTTTACAGACATGACCTGAGAATTTGCTCTGCATGACTCAGACATGTAGTGTTAAGGGATGTCCTCCAACATCTGCAGCCCAGGGCCCGGAGACCAATTTGGTGCCCGGAAACCTGGAGCCTCTGGATAATTTTCTTACTTCCTCCTTTTTGCAACCTGTAATCTTATTTTACTTAATGACTTACCTTAGTCAGATGATCTTACCAAACTAAACCTCCTCATGCTTCAGCTTTATCAGTCAGTGCCACTCACCACGTTTATTGCCCATTATTGTCTCTGTTTGCCAGTCAGGTTTGTGCCTGTCTGTTTGGCTTCCTCCTCTTCCTTATCATCCCATTTGACAAGGTCTGTGATTAGCAAGGGAGTTCCTCCCTCATTCCACATACTCTTACACTAAATATAAATCTATGTCCCAAATACTAAAGGCAGTAAAAAATTCTGCAAACTCACGATCAAAAAAATCTCCACTTTTTTAAAGACAGAGGTTTTAAATAAATAAACCAATTTTTGTTACTCTTCTTGCTATGAATTTCAAAAGTACAGTTATTATTAGATAGACATAGGGAAAGACAAGGGAACTCTTGCTGTAAACAGTGGCCGTGAACCAGAAAGACCCTGACCAGTCAAGCATTTTGGCTGTCACAGAAATCTATCCCCTGGACTGCTGTGGGATTATAATCTATCTTTGGGCCTTCATGAAATTCCAAGAAGGTTAAAGTTGCATTTTACCACAAGGGAAAAGCAAAAGGTTTATGTTGCATACTCAGTTTTATTTTTGCCTTGCAAAAAATAGTTGTTTTCTGGGCCACCTTAAAAATAGTGAAAATGTAGGATGAAAACTAAGTATCTCAGATATTTCTTTGTAGCTATTTATATGTTCAAAATTGTACTTTTTTTTTTTTTAATGGTGGTATTTAGTGTTGGCTAATTATATTAGACTCTGCTTCTGACCTTAACTGCAAAAACTGTACTGAGAGAAACTAACAATGGTGTTATTTTCAGGATTATTTAATATAAGAGTGTTTCAAGGCTCAGAAATATTATATAAATAAAAGCATTATTAGTAATAATTTTTCTATCAATTTGATAAGTGCTGACTAGCAGAGAAAAAAAGCCTTGGGCAATGTTTTCACTGAAAACATTTAAGGGGAGACATCATTAATGCTTATAAATATGGAGAGGGTGGGTGTCAGGAGGATGAGGCCAGGCTCTGCTCAGTATCATCCAATGATAGGACAAGGGGCAATAGGTGTAAGATGGAACACAGGAGGTTCCACATAAATATGAGAAGAAACTTCTTCATGGTGAGGGTGACAGAACATTGGAATTTGCTGCCCAGGGAGGCTGTGGAGTCTCCTTCTCTGGAAATGTTTAAAACCCAGCTGGTCATTTTCCTGTGTGACTTGATCTAGGTGGTCCTGCTCTGCAAGGGGATTGCACTAGATGATCTTTTGAGGTTCCTTCCAATCCCTAATGTGCTGTGATTCTGTGATTCTGTGAAAGATAAATGAGTAAAATGCTTTCTATAGAAATTTTATATTTCCTATGTTAAATAAAATATGCTGTGATAATCCTTTCAAACAGCATGGACAAGTACTGTACTATCTCTTCCTCTGAGGGGTTTTTTTTTTGGACTCACAAAGCCAAATGGAATCCCAGTGACTCAGAGATTCTCTGTTGTAGGCATTTTGTTAATAAGTCAAAGATCCAGTCTTAAAAATTTACATATTATTGACATAAAAAGCCCCACAAAGTTACACTAGTATTTTATTTCAGCAACATAAAATTAAAAAATTGATAAATAAACCAGAGTATTTTAAGGTTTTGTTTTTTTTTAAATTAAAACATTCTGCGCTGAAGACTGTAGCTGAATATGACAATTGTCATTAATTAATTAATAGAATATATTTAAATAAAATTAATAGTGGATAAAGTGTAATAATGCGGTAGGTTCAAGACCACAAGTAACTAGAAGGAAAAGCAGCTAGGTCTTGATGCGATCTCGGATAGAATTTGCCAGAGAATGGATAGCTTAAGGAAAATTCAGGCCCCGCCTCATCCCATCCCATCTCGTTCCCCACACACACACCTGGAAGTAGGGTAAGACTAAGCCTCATGTTGACATGCTGGGGGAAAGCTCCCAGAGAAAAAAGGGCTGAGCTGAGCATTCGGCCCTCTCTTATAGTGTAACCTTTTGCCCAGTCCTTCCAGGAGGGTCACTAGAAGAATTCTCTTAAAGTGAAACCCACGTTTTTCTTCATGAAAGCACAACTCTACATATCTGAAAATTTTGGTAGTTTTCAAAATGTAACAAATAAATATATACACATTCTAATGCAGCATTTGGTTGAAAAATATAATTATTTTCTAGGAACTTAGACACACTTGTATGGAGATGAGAAAAACCTACATAAATATAGGAATTCTAACCTTGATTCAAAACTTACCACTTCTCCGGGTTTATACTAGTAACTTATACTAGTTTGGGCTTACAGGCATAAAACTGGAATAATATAGGAGTGATCTGAAGAAATAGCTGGTTAATGAGAGCAAATTACTGAAAATAATTCCACTTCTCTGAAAAGACTCTGAAGGTGCATCCAGTTTGACACCAGCTAGCCTGCTGCCATGTTGTGCTTCCAGTGGGCTGAGGGAAATGAATGTACCCAGTGGACTGAGACAGATACTCATTCTCTATTCCACAATCATCTGGCCACATCTGGAGTGTAAGACTGTAGAAAAAAACCTGAGCCATCTCATTTAATTTTAATATGAAATTGTCCTGGTTTTGGATGGAATACAGTAAATTTTCTTCCTGGTAGCTGGTACAGTGCTGTTTTGGGTTTAGTGGGAGCATAATGTTGATTACACACCAATGTTTTTAATTGTTGTTAAGTAGCTTTTATACTAAGCCAAGGTCTTTTCAGTTTCTCATGCCATGCCAGCAAGAAGGCTGGAGTGGGACAGGAATTTGTGAAGGGACACAGTCATAACAGCTGATTCTGACTGGTCAAGGGGTATTCCATACCACCCAACATCAAGCTCAATATATAAATGGAGGAGGAAAGCTGGTCAGGGGCTACTGTTAAGGAACTGTCTGGATACTGTTTGGTAAGTGGTGATCAGTTACGTTGCACATCATTTATTTTGTATATTCTGATTAAGTTTTTTTAATTATGAACTTTTTCATCTCTATCTCAACCCACACATTTTCATTATTTTTATCTGATTCTCTCCCCCGCTGCCGCTTAGGAGGGGAGTGGGAGAGCAGCTGCACAGTGCTTAGGTTCCAGTTGTAGTTAAGCTGCGACAACTGGCCTTGCTTTGAACAGGATATTAGAACAAAAGATGTTCAAATGTTATTTTCAAAGCAAATAATGATACGATTTAATGAGCAAAGCATTTCAAAGACATTGAGATTTGTGGTAACGTTTGTAAACATGGACTGGACTCATAAAAGCTAGAAAGTCTTGTCCCTTGAAGATTTCACTGTAGTCCTCTAACTTGTTCCTGACATTTTGGAATGTCTAAAATAAACCAGGATTTGGATGACCACATGGCCTTCTTTGTTTGACTCTGACTCAGTTTTGGCTCATGCAACTCTTACATAATATTAAGGGATTAGCAGTGGTCCATACAAGGAAGAAAGACATAGTGCTGGAAACAACTGGAATCTGATTGAAAATGCTCTTAAAAGAAGCATGATTATTTTATGAATAACACTGGGTGAATTAGTTTAAGTTTATAGAACAAAAAGTCTTATTGAGACCTACAGGAGTGAAGGAAGAAGTTCAGTGCTAACTGTTAGGTTATCGCAAAGTATCTTGAAAATAATTTTTAGTGAATTTCATTGTCATCATCACAAAAGACTCTTTAAGTTCAGTCATTCGAAAGGAAAACAAGGAAACCAAAGAAAACTGGTTATTGTCCTTTATGGTATAAGAAAATTAAGAATGTTTTTAATTGCAAATGCTTGTGCAATGTGTTTACTAAGATTTAATGAGTTTAACAGAGAAATGGCCAAAGGTTTCCACTGATTGTAATTAATATTTACTTTACTCTGAAAGAATTAACCAACTGATTGTGTATAAACCAAAACAGGAGAATTCAATGTGACATTTGAAAATGAACTTCACCCAGATGGTTCCCCTTCCTATTCCTTTCCCTGTATATAGAAGCAAGTAGTTGTACTCCCCTTTAACAATCTCGCTAGCATTTTCTATCACATATGAAAAGTAATATAAAACTTAATTCACTAGTAAGTAATGAAACTTCTAGAATAGAGTTAAGGGGCTACTCATTCTTCAAGAAAAAAAGTCCTAAAAATATTCTTTCCAGCATATAACATATAATATTATTCCACAATAAAGACTATGATTCAATCATTAATTTATGTCTAGATTGCTAATAAAACTCAGAATCAATAATTTACGTTGATATTACCTATCAATGTAGAGTTTGACATCAAACTGAGGTTGTGGAGTCTCCTTCTCTGGAGACGTTTAAAACCTGCCTGGATATGCTCCTATGTGATTTGATCTAGTGGATCATGCTGTGGCAGGGGGATTGGACTGGATGATCTTCAGAGTTCCCTTCCAATCTTAATATTCTGTGATTATGTGAAATTAATATGGATTCCAGATGAACTCATACTGTCCTGTTACAACTTCTTTCAGCAATTTAAACTAGTGAAGAAGTTGTCAAATAGAAAGCAATTAGAAAGGTTTCTCTAAATACAAATACGTAGCCTAATTACTATCAGCTATAATGTGGCCCTTGTCTTCTCTTCTACAAGTAAATGCTTTGAGTAATGAGTAAAAGTTTAGAACTGGCTTGCTACAGTTATTAAAGCCTGGAGATCCCTCACAGACTTTAATGTAAAAATGCACAATTTTTATGGCACATGCAGAAACGTCCTCTGTACAGTTAAATTACTTAATAGAGACAAAAACTGTGGGAATCTGAGACAACTGAATTGATAGCTCTTTGGTTTTTTAACATGGAGCTAGTTGGCTGAGCTGTAGTCACCTTTTGCCTTTTCAGAACCATGGCTGTTACTTCTGACTCTTGACATCACAGTGTTAATGGTGATAAGGAAATCACTAAGTGTATCCCAGGAATTTGCAGACCATATGCTTTGTGACCTGGAATACCTATCAATACTTTTCCATGACATCTGCTTTCAGGTGCCTGCTCTTTTCAGAATCACCCTTGTAAATGTCATCTGGTTTTATTTTCCTCCAGAAACCCAGAATGTTGAATTTACTTTCTGTATCCTGCATTTTTTGTGCAACAGCTGTTTTACGTTTAAAACCTTGTCTGTTCCTGTGGTGCTAGCTAGATAGTGTGTATTTTACACCCATCATATGAAGCTTTATGTTGCTGTTAAGTCAATAAAATACTATTACCAATAAGACATCTTTTTGTCTACTGCCAGTCCTTTTGTTTGAGCCCTGAAAATATGCTTTGCTACATAGACACTGCAGAAATAAGATTTACCATCTCTCAAAATGCATTTTAATTCATGAAAAGATAATTGAATAGTGTAGATGAAGAATTAAAATCTAAATGGAAAGTTTTTTTTAGAAAAGTAGTTCTCAGCAACAGTGAAAATATATTTACAATTTCCATAAACATCTAAGAAATAAATTTAAATTAATACTGTGGTCAAGCAAATTACAAGTTTAAAAAGGTAAAACTGTCTCTATGAGCCTAAAGGATTACACATCTTTTTTGCATATTGATTAGATATTACTACAATAATTCATTTGCAATATAAATATATAAAATATAAAAATATATAAATGTATAATATATATAAAATATATATATGGTTATTTTTAGTTTTTCATTTTTAATCCAGAAGACAAATCTTTTTAATGTTAAGGAAATGTATTTCAATGTTAAGGTAAGTATTCTAGTTCAACAGGTTCACGCTGTTTGATTTAACTTTGCTTGCTACTATAACTGTGCCCATGTCTCTGAATATTTCCTTCATCATGGAACAATTAAGGACTTTTATTTTTTTCCAAAGTAGCAGTACATTAAGTTCTACATAATATCTAACTCTTGTAAAAGAGCAATCATTACAATCATTATCATGATTTACTAAAACTCTTTGAAGGAAGAAGTAGCAATTAATGCAAATAGAAAAATGTGTGTTTTTGGAAGGAATATCTGCAGGAAAGTAAATTATTCATTTCTACACTGGAAAGCACTTTCTTTTCCTGTATTAGCGTAATATAAAGAATGAAAACATAGGAAGCTTTCTTTACGCAGCCTTTTTTCATGGCATCAACTGCATTATGTTCATTACGTAAGTAGACATGCAATCTATCACATATCAACCTCAAAATGTGTTCAGAAGTGTCAGTTGTTCTTTCACAATGTTGACTTCTAATACAAAAGATGACATTTTTCTATTGTAGAAACAGAAAATTCTTGTTTGCATTTTTGGAGTCACTCAGTTTCTGTTGTTCACACTTGATTCTCAATTTGCAGTTGAATAAAACTCCATTAATCATGATTAGGTACATCTTCACGCAAACAAAATAATATCTAACTTACAAGTGTCCGTTAATTGGCCAATAAGTGGTTCACAGAACTGTTAAACAAATGCACTAACATAAAAGATTTGGACTATTTTTACGCTATGTACTGATCTTTTGGGGCAGAACTCCAAAGCTGAAACTACAAACTTTCTTTTTGCAGAGAACACAAAATTAACCTCACAGATTTCAGTTTTCAAAATGATGATACAAGGCCAAGTGCAAGGTTCTGCACCTTGTCAGGGCAATCCCTAGTATCAGTGTTAACAGGGGGATGAACTGACGGAGACCAGCTCTGAGGAGGACTTGGGGATGCTCATGGAATGTTGGACATGAGCTGACAAAGTGTTCTGACAGCCCAGGAAGCCTGGGCTGTATCAAAATGAAGGTGGCCAGCAGGTTGGGGATGGTTGTTTTACTCTTCCACTCTACATTTTTGACATCCTGTCTAGAGTATTACGTTTATTTATGGGTCTCCAAAACAAGAAAAAAATGCCAGAGTGGATTTAGAGAAGGCTACTGGAAAGATCAGAGGGCTGTAACATCTTCTATGGGGAAACACTGAATGTTTCCCCATAGTTGTTCAGCCTGGAGTACAGAAAGCTCCAGGAAGAATTTCTTGCAGCCTTTCACTATTGAAAAAGGCCTCACAAAGAAGATGAATATAGACTTTTTATCAGGGCCCTTAGTGTTAGGACAAGGGACAGGGGTTTTAAACTGAAAGATGATAGGTTTAGGTTTGGTGTAAGGAAAAGTGTTTATTATCAGTTGTTGCGTACTGGAACAGGTTCCCCAATATTTTTCAGCTAAATATAATTTTAAAATATTTGGTGTTATCTCATTGACAAGCTAGGAGGATTTCAAGCAAAGTAGATGAAAAATAAATAAAAGATATCTTCCATATTTACAGCACTATTCTGTTTCTATTGAAATAAGCTATGTGATAGAAAGCTACACTGAACAAAAAAAACATTAAAAAAGGAGGAAAAGAGAGTAGAAATTGACTAAGAAAAGTAAGAAGATGATGAACCACACATTACCCACAGGTCAAGGACTGTCAAATCAGTTAGCAACTGAAATGAAGTATATGAGGGCATGACCACCTCCCAGCAACCACCATTGCTGAGAGGCATTTCAGAAAGAAGTCTACACTAACACTATGGCAGTTACTTTTTCCACTGACCTTGACAAAATACACTAAGCTATTTGCACTGTCTGCCACAAGGGTATAATTTCAGAAAGACAGAGAGGATTACTTATGACTCTCAGGATTACAAGTCAAGCAGCAGGCATACTATTGAAAAGTTTTGCTGTGTTTAAATATTTAGAGACTGGCAAACTTCTTTGGTAGTTTTAACATGCTATTCAACACATTGAGACTTCAACTCTCCCTTATCTGTCATTAATACCAGGAGTGGGAGGAGGGAGAATGAATTCCAAATCCACTAATGCAAAAGTTTGGGGTTTTTTCGGTGAAAACGTAATAAATCCTTTACAAAATTCTGAACATTGAAAGCCAATTAAAATTGTGCCCAAGGAATTAAACCAAAGTCTATACATAAACCATTGTACTAGTGTTTAATGTTTTATTCAGTCCTCAAACAACAATGTCTGAATTAGCATTATATCATTGCCCCATACTCATCTTTTCTGCCAGAGAATGTTCTGGCTTATTAACTACTAGTGCATGAAATAAAGACATTTCCAGATCCCATGGAGTAAATATTAAAGAGTATTACACTTATGCATGTTATTAAATAACCAAATGTTACCACCCATCCTACCATATAAATTACCTATATAAATTTATTAATTATGTTGCTTTCCTGTGCATGTCTTGCAAGTCAAAAGAAAAAAACAAATGCTATTATGAATTCTATCCCTTGACTCAAAGACTACATCCTCCTCTAAACATCCCAGTAAAACTTATGGGGATTTGCCTACACGAATATGCCCCACATATCTGTTGAATATTTAGGAATGAGATTTAATTCTCGAGTGTTCAGCTTCCTAAGCTGTAAAATAACTATGGAGAGCAGAACAACTGCCCCATAGTCCAGGAGTAAGTAGTTAATGATCTTCTTCTGCACCTAGACACTCATAAATCTATGTGGCTGCATGGGATTTACCCAAAAATACTCAGAGAGCTCATGAGAGAACTTGCCAAGTCTCTCTCAGTCATTTATCAACAATCTTGGTCAACAGGAGAGGTACCAGATTGATGGAGGGTAACTAATGTAAGACCCATCTACAAGAAAGGCTGGAAGGAGGATTCAGGGAACTACAGGCTTTGGTACCAGGAGAGATCATGTAGTGGATCATTTTGAGCAAGTTCTCACAGCAAATGCAGTGCAACCAAAATATTAGGGCTACTCAGCATGTGTTTATGAAATGGAGGTCTTGCTTAACCAACCTGATCTCTTTCTCTGTGATCAGCCTGCAAAAAAACCCCAAGAAAGCTGAAGAAAAATCATGGACAACTTGTCTCCTGGTGGGGAAGGACATCTCATTGCACAGTGAAAATAGCTCCTCAGCCAATTTTCCCCTGAGGGAAGGGAGAAAACCAAGCTGGGCTGAAGCACGAAAAGACCGTAGGATCACTCTCTATGTTTTGATTATGAGTTTGTTCTGTTTAAATTAAACGTATTTTGTTTTTCCACAAATTTACTCTGTCCTGTTATGCCTGTGACTCAGAGAGGTAGGTGAGCCCTCTGGGTTGTTTTGAGCTCATTACCACTTTTGCTAAATTGACTAACCAGATCATCCCAGAGCCAATCGGTGTGGCCATCCAGTGATGCTCTTACAACTCTTTCAGTCTTACACTACTTTTCTACATACTAGCCATAATAACTTTGACATACTTATTAATACTTATTACATATTAATATGTAATATGCAATATTAATACTTCTTACATATTAATCCACCAAGTGCTATTAATCAAATATAATTTTGCTCTTTTAAATAATTTTTGTGGTCTGTTGTTTATCTTTTTGATGCATTGACTTATCTGTTGTCTTCAGTAGACAAGAAAAGTGTTAGCGGGAATTATCGTGATGTAGAGTTAAAAACATGTCTACGTGGATGAGGGAAAGAGGCTGTCATTCTAATTTATGGGAAAACAAACGTATCTGAGCCCAGAGACTCAGATTCCGAGCTTTGGGAAAATAATTAAAATTAACCTGTTATAGTCAGAAAATTTGTCAGATATATGTGATAAAAAAGGATTTATGCACAAAGAACAGACTAACAAGCTTTGAAACCAGTTTTTAGTCATGACTCACAAAATCCCCAGGTACTGGAAACCAGTAAACAAAAAATGTCAACATGTTTTTATCCTTTGTCTCATGCAGACTGAGAAAAATAGATGTTGCTAGGGCAGGGTATAATTTCTTGAAAGATGTTTCTCTGTTTCAGAAGTATAACTGGGTTTTCCTGCCCATGATAAATCTATATTTTCACCCAAGGATTTGATTCATAACTACTACTCTTTGAAAGGACAGAACCACTGTGACACACCTAATTGTACATCACCCAAACCACTGTTTTTGTTTGGTTACTTGTTCTTTAGTTGATTTTGGTGAGCCTTAGTCATCAAAGAGAACTGAAATATTTTACTTTAGACAGATATTCCAAACTGTTTTTAGCTCCCTCTTTAAGTGGCATTATTCTATTTCCATAGGAAATGACATACTATACATCTTTCCTTTCACAATGAAAAAGAAAACACCCGATCCACAGCATTTCACAAGGTATAGGAATATCAATATCTTTTATCAATGACCTGGATGAGGAGATTGAATGCACAAAATTAAGGATGAGGAGATAACACAAAATGAAGAGGGAGTATTGATCTGCTTGAGGGTAGAGAGACACTGCAGAGGGATTTGGACAGGCTGGAGGGATGAGCTGAGGCCAATGGGATGAGGTCTAACAAAGCCCAGTGCTAAGTCATGGATTTGGTCACAACAGTCCTCAGCAGCTACAGGCTGGGGGAAGGTGGCTGGAGAGCTGCCTGGCAGGAAAGGACCTGGGGGGGTTGATTACCAGCAGGCTGAACAGGAGTCAACAGGGTGGCCAAGAAGGCCAACGGCATCCTGACCTGGATCAGGAATGGGGCAACAAGCAGGAGTAGGGAGGTGATCATGCCCCTGCACTCTTCAGTTGTGAGAATGCACCTTGACTACTGGCTCCAGTTTTGGGCACTACAGTATCAGAAGAACACTGAGGTCCTGGAGTAGGACCAGAGAAGGGCAATGAGGCTGGCGACAGGCCCTGTGAAACACAGCTGAGGGAATTGGGGTTCTTTAGTCTAGAGAAGAGGAGGCTGAGAGGAGACTATTGCTCTCTACAACTAAAAGGAGGTTGTAGAGAGTTCGATGCTGGTCTCTTCTCCCAAACTACTGATGAAAGGACGAGAGGAAATAGCCTCAAGTTGCACCAGGGGAGATTTAGATTGGATATTAGGAAGAAATTTTTTCCTGAGAGAGTGATTGGGCACTGGAACAGTCTGCCCAGGGAGGTTGTGGAATCACTGCCTCTGGAATGAAAGAGTAATCAATTTTGAAAGGAAAGTTCTTCAACCTTTTAATATTGGTTTTGCATTGAAGCATGGAAGAATCCTATCCTAGGAAAAAGTGTGAATATCACAGTTGTTAAAATCATCGGCTAAAGAGAAGTGGAACTTAACAGAGCATGACTGGGCCTCACTAAGTAGAGTATCCATTTACTAAGTATTTCATGCCATTTAGGATGTATGTTACTATTTTCCTCCATCATTCCAGGCTAGATGCTTCTGAACATGATAAACTTAGCATTAAATGTTTAAAACACTTTAGTGCTCCCCAGAAAGATGGAATTCTAAGTGTCTTAAAGTTTGACAGTTTTGGAAAAGAGACAATAATTTCAGTTGTCCTAGTTCAAAGTTCTGACTCAATAAAATTTAGGCAAATTCTGCCTCTTATTTGTGACATACCTCTCTTCAGAGTTTGCTCTAGTAATTTCAGTGTAAATATTTGTGTATGAGTATGAATATTGAGTATGCAAGCTGTTTTTGCACAAAGGACTGCATTCCTAAGTAATTCGTTTCCTGCATTGGCATGTGCTTTGTCTTTCATGACTCATCCTTGCTTCATGTTGTGTCCTGCACTTCAGCTTTAAAGGAGGGTGTGATGGGTTCAAGACCACAACTAAAGATAAAAGAAAAGAAAAAGCAGTTAGATGTCAGTCCAGAGATCTTGGATAGAATTTGCCAGACAATGGACAGCTCAGGGAATATGGAAAGGGGTTTATTAACTCTATGACTGTATACAGGAAGAAGAATAAGTTAAGCAAGTTAGTGCACACAAACTAGAAACCACCACAAATGCCATCACATATTCTGAGAAAAATACTGTGAGAGATTACTATCGTATCGGTACTTGGTTTTTTCACATTAGAGACTTGGGGAAAGAATATGTCAGTCAAGTAGAGATGGGTACCACCATCCTCTCTATACTTCATGTGTCACCATTGTCGTCTGCAGATGCCCACACCCTCTGCAGGGCAGAAACCCAACCTTATAAGCAACTTCTTTTTACATATGACTTTATACATTTTATTTTGCATATTACATTTAATACTTTTAAGACTGCATATTACTTTTAATACTGTAAACCAGTCAAATCAGAGAATCATAGAATGGCCAGGGTTGGAAGGGACCTTAAAAATCATCTAGTTCCAACCCTCCTGCATAGGCAGGGACACCTTGACTAGAGCATGTTACTCAGGGCACGAAAGAAGTCTCAGTCACAAGCCCAGAGAAACTCATCAAGTGTTCTTGCTGTTTTTAATTTAGAAAGAGAAAAAAGTATTTTTTCTAGCTTTCAATCACAATATAATTGTAATATCATTTTAATAAATGGGATTACTGCAGATTTGAACTAGGATCACAAGGTTTAACCCAGTTCTTAAAAGATTAGTGCATACATGACATAAATATGTACTAAATGGCATTAAAACAATTAATGAATTAGCATATGAGAAACATGTCTAATAGGACTTGTTATTGAAATGTCAGCAAACACCAGTCAAAGAGAATGACAGCAACAAATTAAAAACAGTAGCTACTTGTCTGCATTGTGTTTAGTACTAAAAGTTTTAGTCACAGCATTACTATGTCTCTTGATGCTTTTGAATGGTATAACTGGATTTCTTTGGAAGCAGGCAATTGTTTCTTTTGCCCAGTAATATCTGGCAATTTTCATACTTAAAATTAATCTATTTTGTCTAAAAGTCTTGGTAGAAAAAACCCATTTACTTAGCTTCTGTATGTAGGCAATATTGTACAAATAAGATTAAAGTTAATAATATGAAATCTTGGAAAACACCTGGGCAAGGACAACCAGAAGTATCAATAGAGACTGGGGGAAGACATGTTGGAAAGAAGCTTTGTGGAAAAAGATCTGGGTTTACTAGAGGATGAAAAGCTGCACATGAGTCACCAATATATAATTGCTGCCCAGAAGGAGGATAATATCAGGCTCATCACCCTCACTGTGAAGAAGTTCTTCTGTGAAGAAGTTCCTTCTGATATTTATATGGAACCTCCTATGTTCCAGCTTACAACCATGGCCCCTCATCCTATCACCAGATGACACTGAGAAGAGCCTGGCTCCATCCTCCTGACACCCACTCTTCACATATTTGTAGATATTAATGAGGTCACCCCTCAATCTTGAATTCTCCAAGCTAAAGAGACCCAACTCATTGAGCATTTCCTCAAAAGGGAGATGTTCCTCTTCATCATCCTGGTTGCTCTATGCTGGACTCCCTCCAGCAGCTGCGTGTCCCTCTTGACCTGATGGGCCCAGAACTGGTGACAATACTCCAGATGTGGTCTCACCAGGGCAGAGTAGAGGGGGAGAACAACCTCTCTTGATCTGCTAACCACCCCCCTTCTGATCCACCCCAGGATAGTGGAAGATGTCCCTTTTCACTTCAGGGAAGCTGACAATTTAAAGGTCCCTTCTAACCCCAGGCATTCTGTGATTCTGAGATTGAGGGTACCCTCATGTTGGGTGGAAGTGTTCATTGTCCTCTTATTTAGAACTAAAAATCTTCTCTAGTTTTAGTCTGTGAATCTGAGGTTTTGCATTTCTTCTACCATTATTCATATGAGCAGGCTTACTCAATATGAAGTGATAGATACTCATGCAGAAAGTGTAGTTTTTCTCAAAAATACACTAGATTAATATTTGTATTAAAATTAGTGGAATTACAAAGTGTGAAAAGATTCAGATGATAATTAGAATCTTGCCCATTGTAAGGAAATGTGTTATTTAAAACTATTTATACTACTACAATTTAGATTTTTAAAGAAGTCAGGCCACCAAATTGCAAGTGATTTTGGATTCAACTTTCTAACATTGACCCTCATGTTTTTTACAAGTCTTAATCTAAATCATCATTTAGAGTTCAAAAAAGTGGCCAACTTGACAACTATAAATTGATAAAACACATTGTGTGGATTCTGAATGGGGATGTCAGTTAACAATAATCATCTTATTTTCTGTCAGTATGTTGTCCAAGAAAAACTGATTGAGTATTCATTCAGAATACGGGGAAAAGGATTTCTACATGTCTGAATAGGAGATCCCAACACTTTATATAATTAAGCTGCAGCTCATTTGCATGCTATTGTCAACGAGAGTTTTCAAATCTAGCTCTAATGAAAGAGTTCACTTTTCTTTCATCTTTACCACACCTCCTCCAGAGCAGAGACCCATCACTCTGTTCTCTGAACTGCTTTTAAACTCCCATCTACTTGTTATTTTCTTACTATAATATCAAGCTTGTTATAGCATGTCCTCTGTAAAAGAATGACACTTAGATAAAAATATCTACCTTCATTTCTGCCCTTCCTTAAAGTTCTGCACCATCCTTGTCCAGTTTTGTTTCTAAACCTTTCTAGTATGAGATGTCTAGGACTTTGTTTTCCTGTATCATTACTTTTACTGACCTTTTTCACTTTATCAATTAAATATTCCATCCAAAATGATTTAGCCTTAGCATTGTTAAGTTTTTAACCAAACCTATTGCATGTAAAGGCACTTTCTGCGAAATGTCAGCAGGTCATGTTATGTAAAAGGCCAAAATGTCCTTTGAGGACATATCCCATTAATTTATTTGTTTTGTACTGAAAAGGAAGAACATAAAGAAAACTGTTAAATATTCCATTATAAATTTTCTTTCATAACTGATATTACATAACTGAATTGATAAGTTAGAAATTTAAAACTGCTTATAAGTAATAATCACATTTCCTATCCCCTAGCAACTTTTCTGAGAATGAGCTTAGAATGTTGAGCATTTCTGGAAGTCTATTTCCTTCATATCATTCATGTTATAGAAATCAAAAAACGTTTCCTGTCTCTGAGATTTCTGTATATATTTTAATTTCATGTTGTTTGTGCAATTTAAATCTATTTCTTAACTCAAGGTTCTGCCTCATGGTTCAGGTCCTTGTCCTAATTACATCTGCAGTAGCTGCATTTTTGCCAGAGGGGAGTATTGTACAAGATTTCAAGAGCCTTTGTACTGTAGAAATGTGCTGATCAGCCTCACAAAATGCATATTTGTACTCCACTCTTACTCAGAGATGCACCAAGCCTCACAGAGTCAAATAGTGTTCAGATTATAGGTATTGTTCATGTAGTAGGCATTTTTACATCTTAGCGTCGTGTGTGCAAATCAGCATGTTACTCCTTTTGCAATAACATGTTCATCAACTTCTCATATTACTTAAAAGAGAGCATCTCGTCTGGATATACCTTGTCATCTTGCAGAACATTGAAATACAGTTCCTCACAGAGATATTTTTGTGAGTGTTTTTGAGATTCTGCAAGAAAATAATTGGCATTGTTGTACTTGAAGTACAGGTCACATTGCTTTGATTTCATAGATTAGTACTGAACTCTTGCCTCTCAAGGAAGTTTTTATTGTAAAGGTAAACCTTACCTGTGAGGATATAAATATTTACTTCTGTCTTCTGTGTGTTCTCAGAGAATAACTGAAAATTGGAGCTCATTCTTAGTCTCAGATGAAAAAGTAGAGACAATAAGCTTCCTTAATATCCCATCATATTTTTTCTATTCCCTTGCTTGCTTCTACAACGGGTTTAGTTACACAGTACGACTTAAAAGCAGGAGGTAGATCATCCACATCTGTAAAATCTACATGTCTACTTCCATATATGAAGTATGTACAAGTATATATGAAGCTGTTCTTGAATCCTTTCTGTCAAAAAGGGGAAAAGACACTCTTAGGCTATAGGCATTCACATGACATGTTTTAATCATTTTGTAACCGGACTTTACAATGAGATTAACTGTAGTTACTTCTCTACCATTACTGACAAAAATATTAACCTGATTTAATAAAGAATAAATTTACTACAAAGCAAAACTTCTAAACATTTTCTTCTCAAGTGAATTAATTCTCAAGAGAAAATAATAGGAAAATAGTTCCTAGGCTGAGTTTAATGTAGTTGGAGTGGTCATGTGTAGAAAATGGAACAGTAACAGAATGTAAGGAAATTCAGCTAACAAATGTTATCAGCTGTCAAGAAGGCTGTTCTTGTAAAATTTGGGGAAATGCTATGTATTTAGATTTCTGCATAGAAAGCATTTGCACTTCTTGAAAGGAAATTGCATTTGTCATATTGTTCACAACGCAATGAAGCATGCATAGAAACATCTGCCCAGCAATAGAGCAGCACTCAGTATTATTGTGGGTAATGGCTTTGTGTATTTATCAAAAATTCTAGAAAAGAAACTGTTATAAGTGTGTGCAATGAGCAACTCAATCTGTTCTTATCTGTGCCTTATTTCTTGAAGAAATGCATAATCAGTTTCCTTATTTCCCCCCCCCCCAATTTCCCACATTTTAGGGTTTTTTACTCTTTTGTAGTAAAGAAAGTCTTTAAGCAGTGCCCTACTGTAGTGGCTGAAGTGGTGGCATCGCGTTGTGGAGGGTCCTTACCTGGATCCACATGCACTCACCACCAATGTCATGGTCAGAGACCCTGTCCATATTTCAGTCTAGAAAATGTCATACACAAAGGGAGGGTTTAACAAAATTAACCACTTAGAAGAAAGGCCTCAAGACATTTTAGCTGAAACCAAATTTTAAGCTCTTCTGCAGAAAACACTCAAATTAGCTAAAGCATACCACCTACTTAGTCCACAATGAAAATTGTGTGCCACTTCTCTCTTATCTATATCCTTTCTCTGTCTCTGTCCTCTGTATTTTATTACAGAAATGCAACAGCCTGCAGCAATTCATAGGTTCTGAAGTAAAAATACTAAGAATCTGGAATTATTATAATATTTAACTCTGTACATTATAACTGAAAAACAAAACCTGTCAAAATTAATCAATGTTCCTTAAAAAAAGTAGGTTTTGTTTTAGAAGTTCAAAAAAGCGAGCGTGGAAGACATTGAGAGTTTTAATTTAGAGATAGTGCAGATGGTTTCAGTAGAAGAACTTTAATTTAAAAGAAAGTTTCTAACGTAAACCATGTAGACAGTTTGAACTACAAAATTGTCTTCAATTGCAGCATAATAAAATCAGTCATGCATGGTCAGAGCAATATGGAATAGACCTAGAATCAAACACGTTGAAGAAGAAAGAGTGGGACGTCATCCACAGTGATTTTGTGTCTAAGCTAACTGCCTTTTCCTTCCTCTGTAGAGTATTCAGAAAAGTAAATAAAATTTGTTCCCAGTTTTTCTTCTTTGTTAGACAAACATTTATTTTGTCCTGAAAGAAGTGCAGATATGGCCTTTACATAGACATTTAAAAGAACATAGAGTGACATAGAAACGTAGAATGGTTTAGGTTGGAAAAGACCTTTAAGATCACTGAGTCCAACTATTAATCTGACTGTCCAAGTCCACTGCTAACCTATGTCCCTAAGCAACATATCTACACAAGATTTATACACATCCAGGGATGGCAATTCAACCACCTCCCTCAGCAGCCTCTTCCAGTGTCTGATGATCCTTTCAATAAAGAAATTGTTTCTGATGTCTAAATTCAATTTACACTTGGCTTAACTTGAGGAAATTTCCTCTTGTCCTATCACTTGTTACTTATGAGAAGAGACCAATATTTGCGTCTCCACGACGTACATTCAAGTAGGTAGACATCTATCTGTAGTACATGACTTGCTGCCGTCTGCCGCCCCCTGGGGAAGGCCCCGGGTGCCTGCGGCCCTGCTGGGCGGGTGCGGCCCAGCCCTCGCTCCCGCCGCGGGGCCTTTACCGCCGTGAAACCGCGGAGCAGCCGCCCGTGGAGCTGCCGAGGCCGCTCTGTAGGCAGCGTGTCGGCCCTGCAGCGGTGCGGCTGCTGCGGTGGGCTCATACCACGCAGCCTCTGGCCACCACAGGCCCGGTGCTAACCCCGTCGCCTGAGGCCACGCCTCTGCCAGCAGACTGGTGCAGGAGATGCGGCCTAGTTTCCAGATCGAGTCCTGTGAGAGCTCATGGCATGTCACAGAGTTTCAGTGTGTCGCAGCAGACAGGTTGGAAGGTACCCCATGGGTCATCAAGTCTTGCCCATTGAGTTAAACACAGTGTAAATGAGATGGCCCAGCACCTTGTCATACTGAGCCTTAAAACTGGCTATAAAGTCAGGAATCCACCAGCCATCACTTCTCAGGGAAGACTTCAAGTTCCTTTACACCTCGGTCACCATCTTTGCTGCACAAGAACTCTGCCTGAACCGAGTGCTCAGTTCTGGTCTTAATCCAGAGGTCAGTACTGTGACTGGACTGCAGCAGGACTTTGATCACTTAAAGCTTTAAAAATGCTGTAAAGAGTGTTAAAGCAGTGATGTTTGGAACTGAAGGGATAATCCACCTCTGTGTGAGCAGACTGCAGACCTCATGTAGAATCACAGAACCGCAGAATTACTCAGGTTGGAAAAGACCCCTGGGATGGAGTCCAACCCTGCCTTACAAGTTCACCCATAAACGAGGTGTTCACCCTTCAACACCTCATCCAAACGATCTTTAAACACATCCAGGGTTGATGACTTAACCACTTCCCTGGGAAGCCCATTCCAGTGCCTGACCAACCTTTCTGTGAAGAATTTTTTCCTAATGTCAAGTCTAAACCTAATCATCATGACTGGAAAGGACCTTGAGGATCATCAAGTCCAGCCTTCATCCCAACATCTCCCTAACCCCTAGGCCATGGCCTCAAGTGCTCTAGCTACTTGTTTTTTAAACACCTCCAGGGACTGTAACTCCACCACCGCCCTGGGCAGCCGAGAGGAAATAATAGGAGCAAGTGACTTGAGCAGCCTCAAATACTCCCAGATCCTCTGAAGACTGTGGCCCACAGCAATTTTTTTGTGGTTCTAGTGTTAAAATGCCCTGGACTGCTGCTTTACGTGCTTCCAATATACAGCTTGTTTCATCTTTGCAAAGTGGGCACACAGGGCACACATCAAGGAGAGACAGAAGGGGGTGTGAAGATACAGTGGGGTGACTGGGATGGCTCTCTGTGCAGGACAGTCCACCACTGTCCCACCTGTGCTGTCTATAAGGAGTGATGAACTGCAGGGGGATTGGACTAGATGATCTTTTGAGGTCCCTTCCAATCCCTAATGTTCTATGCTTCTATGTTTCTATGTAACACAATAGGTTCTCCCCTCTGCCTCCTCCCTTCAGACTAAAGAGCCCCAGCTCCCTCAGCTGCTCCTCACAAGTCTTGTTCTTTAGACACTTCACCAGCCTTTTTGCCCTTTTTCGGACCCACTCCAGAACCTCAATGTCCTTCTTGTACTAAGATGCCTAAAACTGAACACATTATTCAAGGTGTAACCTCACCAGTACCAAGTGCATGGGGAAAATCACTTCTCTAGTCTTGCTGTCTACACTACTTCTGATATAAGCCAGGATGCTACTGGCTTTCTTGGCTACCTAAGCACACTGCTGACTCATATTTATCCAAGTGTCAATCAATACTTCTACGTCTTTTTGCCAAGCACTGACATGCCTACATAGACATTAAACATCTTTAATGTTTAATCAGCTACTAATCAGATTAATCCTACCTCTGAAGAATATTTGATCTAGTTTTCAGCCTTATCAATGATTTTGCAGATAGTCAGATAAATTATTATTTCATTATACAATTTTTTGGCAAAATCTCTGGAAGGAATTACCATTATCATTAACTCTAAACAGTACTCTAGAGTAGCTAAGAACTTAGGTCAAGGTAGCTGTTGGTGAGTAGATCTTCCATTCACCACCTCACCATTCAACTTAATTCGTTCATCATGTGTATTCACCATCACCATTTTATTGCCATTAAAATTAAGAGTGTAATGCTGAGAAGGACTTTGGATGACAAGGTAGTACTTGTTGGCATTATATAGCACTAATACTAAATTGTTTGGTTTTGATATTTATTTTGTCTGTTTGGACAAACCAAAGAAGGAAGGGATTAAACTACTTGTTTGATTTGATATACTTTTTCTTTTTTCAACAAAAATCCAGTAGGCAAAAATGTAGACAGATTTATTATTAGTCCTCAGTGTTTTATACTTGGAAGTCATCAAACAATAGGATAACTGTGAAATTTAGTAACGTGAACCATTAACTGACTTCTGAATATTTGCACCATTTCTTCAGCCTGTGCTGCTGTTTTCTAACCACAGCACGTGAGGCTAACATTACAATAGCATTAACTCTGACTTCAAAATGTTAAAAATAAGAAATGAATGTGCAGTTAATTTGGCATTTACCAAGCCCAAAAACCCCAAAATATTTGTCCCAACTACAAAATTCTGGAAACAGACGTTCTTTTTGTAGTGCTCAACAACCGTCACGTTGTGGCAGCTAAGTAGTTTCAAAGAAACCACGCTAGGAAAATGCTATATATGTGATAACTTTCAGTCAGGAAGACTAAAATTATTCAATGACTGTTCTAGGTTAGGATAAATGAGGCTTTGGTATCATTTTTCCTTTCCTCTTCTTTTCCAAAAAAATTACGTGTTGCACTTTCAGGTCTAAAGAATTTAGGAAGAAACCCCTCACTGTGGGGAGAGATCAAAAGCAAATGTAGGGTTAAATATCTCACCTAAGGAATGAGAAAGCCTGAGAAAGCTCTGTATTTTTGATAATATTTTTCTAAACTACTAACAACTGCTAACCAAAAATAGTGTATGGAAATTTGCTGGGGTAGACCAAAGGCCTATCAAAAGTGGTTCACTGTCAAATAAAGTGCCTTCAAATTTGCCTTCGGATCACCACTGTCTGGACGTCTTTTTCAATGCGGCACCTCACCCAGAGGACTGCTTAGGGAAGCTGAGTAACTAAGACCTGTGGGCTAGGTTGTTGTTTCCTTAAGGTAAGCTATCTGGGAAGACAAAAACCTCCATCGGGCTGCAAGAGACATTAGCACCCCAGAGCTGAAAACAAAGATTGGGGTGGGAGGACTTCAGAAGGAGGTTTGTGCTCAGTTTAGAGGAGGAGTTACGGGTGTTCCCGGGTGCCCTGCATGCTGATAGAAGATGGCTCAGGCAATGAGCCCATACCTTTTACCTTCTGCCTTTTTTCCTCTCAGAGTGATGTCAAGGGGAGCCTTGTCTCCCCTCTCTTCCAGGGCAGGAGTGGGATATCAAACACGATGGGAGCACCCCAGACCTGGCCGACTCTTCTCAACTGATGCCAGGCTGGAAGGTTGCACCAACAGTAGTAATGGCATAGGATGGAGATCCTGCATCTCACCGCTGCTGTGCCAAACCGAGTTGTGTGGAGCTGAGGCGTGCGGGCCAGTGCCAAGCTGACTGGAAACCCTTCCCCCACCCATGATGTGAGGTGGGCAGCCACAGTGAGAAAAACAACCAATGCTGATTCCCTGCAATGAGCAAAAATGAAGCTATTACAAGCCTGGAAATGTGGGATGGTGAGATAAATTTGAAGAGACAAAGATCAGTTCTTCTTTCTCTTTCCCTGCTTTTAGATACCATAGAATCATGAAATCATAGAATGGTAGGGGTTGGAAGAGACATCTGGAGTTGCCTGCCAGAGCAGGTTGTCCCTAAGCAGAACACACAGGAACATATCCAGGCTGGTTTTGAACGTCTCCAGAGTCAGAGTCTACAACCCATCTGGGCAGTCTGTGCTAGTGCCCAATTACCCTTACTGTAAAAAAGATATTCCTGATGTTCAAATTGAATCTTGTATGTTCCAATTTATATTTAAGTTGATACAACTTATATTTTTTGTTTTTTAGGCTTGGTGCATACCTTTAGTCTATTTATCTCTATTAAATTCGTAATTCCTTTATGACTATGTTTTTCCATTATAATCATCTTTATACCATCAGGAACAGTGATTTCTAAAACTAATGCTTGGGCTACGTTCACAATGCCTAACTGTACTCAGTAGCACTGGCAATAGTTATTTTCTATAGAGCACTTCTTGCTTTCTTACCTATTCAGTGGAGATAACCAAGTTTTCCAGAGAGAAATTGAGAGCATACTGTCTCTTCAGCATGATTTGTTGAAAAATTGTTGTAATTCATTCTCTCTTCTCTTAGTTTATGTTTTCAACTAACATCATTAGAGAACTTTGAATGTATATTCAAATACATATCCTCCTCTCCCAGAATGTCTATGGTGTTGTGGATTTATATAAATTAAAGCATGATCTTGCATAGGAAAAGAAGTAAAACCAGTGGTACTAGAGCTAGTGAAAGTTCACTATGTGGCTAGCTGTCCAGCTCATTAGTTTATAACTGTCTGTGGCTTCTCAAGTACCTGGGATGAGAAGATACAGATGATAATTTTTAACTATGACAAAGCACAGGGGATATTTTCCAAGTAGATTCTTGCTAAGAACACCACACCTATTGGCAAACATGATAAAGCTCTTGAGATTGATAGATCTCTGTAGTCTAGACACACCAGTGCTCATTCCAGTTACATATCAAATACTTCTGCCTTAGATTTGGCCTTTGCCAGTCATAACGTTGACTTAATGAGATCCACAGAGAGTCTTTAAATGTTGGGTAGTGCAGGTAATATAACATCTATATAAAACCCAAGCCTTTATGCAACCCTATCTTGACATATCAGTTTGAAACCCATCAGACCAGTGGAAAACCAGTGAGACACTGAAGCAATTATTTGATTATTGTAAACACACCCAAATGGGGACAGGGATTAGCAGATGCTGTGTATCTGCTGTACAGCATTGCTGTACAAGGTTTATGAGTGGTCTGAAACAAACTTGATAAAAGAATCCAGAAACACCAGATATTGATTGAAAACAAAACAAAGATGCAGTACCAAATTAATCTCAAGGAAAGAATTAAATGTAAAGCATTATATTTGATTTTTTACATTAATTAGAGAATTTAATGTAATCTTATAGCTGTAGTCATGCAAAGTTCTCTGTTTTAGAGGGTATTTACAACAAATGAATTACATCATCTGTTTTAATGTGTTCAACCTTTTCAAATGCCATGTTTGAACTACTGGTGCCTCCTCCTAGACACTCCTTGAGGAAATATTCTGTTTCCCCTTCTCAGTTGCCTATGTATGAGAAACTTTTGAGCATTGTCTGTGCGATCAGAGGTTAATAAGGTGTTGAAATCTGTGAAACATGCCTGAGGCCAGACCTTTTGAAGAGGTGAAGGTGTTTTTTTGTTGATTTGAGTTTGGAACCCTAACATTTTTCTACATACATGAAAAGGCAGTTGTATAACATAAACACAACACAGAAAGTTTTCAAGTACAACTGCTACCTTATCAGTGAGATTCCTGCAGCAGTAAACGTGAAATTCAGTTTCACACAAAGGAACGATCACACAGGCAGCAATTTCATTTAATGAAAGAAAAAGCATTTTGAGAATATATTGGTTTGGTAAGATAAGAAATCTCACATAAACTGCAGGAGGAACCATTTTCTTTGACAAAAAATCTCAAGTGTGCTATTGTACTTTAGCTCTGCTTACTGACTGGAAGATTCATACAGACGTGAAACTGTATGTGAACAATTAAGGAAGAAAATGTGCAGATGTGACAGGGTTTCAGACTTTTCTATCATAGCTTTTTGAATCAGTGAGAAAATTGCCTGTTTCTGGCAGTAAGTACAGTAAGTTAGTCTGCAGCAGCAATTGCTTACTAAAGGTTTGGGTGCTTTCTGTTGTTTAACCAAGCTCAGAACCACAGTCAGCTCATTATGGGTTGCATGTCAGTGCAGCGATGTGGAAAAGTATACTACTGACATGAAAGAATCAGATACTAAACAAAATCTAGAGGGATCTCAGCTGTGAAGTCTGAGTGAGAAGAGAATCTTAGTCTCTTGAGCAATTGCAAAAGACACTGACTGTTTGATCCTCTGATCTGACTACAGCAGATGGCACTGGCAGTAGCTCCAGAGAAGTCAGACTCAAAAGTAGGCATTTTCCAGGAGGGAGAGGATTAATAATTACTAAGAAACCACTCTGTAAGTAACAAACTAGAATTTAATTTCTTGACAATGTTACAAACAGATTCTGACTGTCCTGTACATTTCAAAACCGTTGACATCTCCATCTAGCTGGGAAATTTTTGGGACAGTACCAAGAAAATAAAGTTATTAATTTGTTAAATGGTTTTATCAGTTTTTCTCTGTTGAGTTTTTTCATCAGTCTTATCTATCACAACATAGTATCACATCAAGATTTCACAATTATATGTAATTCACCATCATGTAAGCACTTCATAGTTTCTCTGCAGTAATACAGAGATTGTGATTTTTTTTGTCTTCATACAGTATATTTCTTTTCTTCCAATGACTGTTCATTTTGTTTCTCAAAATTAAGAGATGAGTATTAATAGTTATTAAAGTAATTCTGTGGGTAATGAAAATGTGAAATCAGTGCCATAAGTCAGAACTCAGACAGAGACTTGAAAGAAGCAAGTCTGAGATTGTTCATAGTTTCGTATCTATGTTTACAGGAGCAAATCTGTTGCTTCTCAAATGCAGTATGATCAGTCCCATTTAGAGATCAACAATGCTGTCTTTCCAGTGTCCCTTAGAATATTCTGCCTTGTCTTTCAGAAGAGTTGTTCAAGCAGCAAATTTACACATCTCACCTGGATCAGAATACTCCATTTCTGCTGATACGATGTGTAGATGCAGCAAGTATCTATGGTTTGGTT
The DNA here is from genome assembly GCA_013400115.1 of Rhinopomastus cyanomelas. Lineage (NCBI taxonomy): Eukaryota > Metazoa > Chordata > Aves > Bucerotiformes > Rhinopomastidae > Rhinopomastus > Rhinopomastus cyanomelas. The sequence goes on from VXBP01007506.1 coordinate 72,184, forward strand.
AATAGCTTCTTCTTTCAGCAGCTACTGCAGCTAGTCTGCCAAACCTTATCAGAATCAGTGACAAGTCCATGGTAGGCATAGATATTTGTGTCCTGTCACTGCACAGACTGGAGAGAAAGGCTTGTCCTTAAAGGGGAATCAGTAGAATGAGCTGTTACTGTGAGACACATTAAGGGCAGCTTGAGTGGTAGATAACACAGACCTCATCTTTAAGGATTCTCAGGTAAAATGTTTCTAGTACAATTGAGTTTTTACACAGGAAAAATATCCACTAGTTGGATTACGGAACATCTGACGTAAGCAAATAACATCCTGATACATGCTGTTGCCTCAAGGTGACATACAAAATGCTGGCCTGACTTCCATTTAAGATGACAGAAAGCAAGCTGTTTCCAAAATGACAAATATATTCTAACTTTAATAGTGGATGTTATTTCATATGATACAATTGATCCTTGTTAAAAACTCACACCCTGAATGATTTAAAACCTTTGAACTATTGGAATTGAGTTCACATTAGTTAGTCCACATAGAGCCAATGACTTGCATTCTTTGACAACGAATACAAGATGACATACACAGACAGAATGTCTCCTTCCTTTTCCTTCTTCTCACATTATTGTTCATATAATCTGTTGAGTGACATAAAATGGAAATGAATTTTTACTTTTAAAGGAAAAAACATTCACAATTTACTTTTTTCATTGCTATTATTTTCATTTTTCAGTTAGCACAGTTGAATCTCATCAAAGGCAAAAGCTCAAGTTCCCATAGTAACAATAACATATCCACAAATGACAACAAAACCTTTACAGTACCTCATAGTACTGTTTATTTCATTTATGCTTTTAGGTTTGTTCTTTTTTTCCAGCTGTTTGTAGTATTAGTGTGCTGTTTGCTCTCTGAGTTTCATTAGTTGTATGAAGCTAATGTGGCAGATAAAGATGAAAAATACTGGTACCTACAAGTGTATCTGAAATGTTTACTTTGGAATGTGAACTCTCTTTTAAAAATAAAATAAATAAATTTTAGAAATTACTTAAACTCAGTAGTTAACACTACTGCATATTCCAGACCAGGACAAGAATCTAGCAGAAAAAAAAAGTAATAAGCAATGCATATTTTCATAAAGTTCAAGCATGATATGCTGCTTAGTGAGCATAACAAAACATCTTTAGCTAGAAACTGAACTATAGAGGATCTAAGCTTCTAGACACAGTAATTTGGTGCTTCTGCTAAAATTTAAGTGAAGATAATCTAAGTAAAAATAATCAGCCATTCAGCTTTATGTTTCATCCATGATGCTGATGTATAATAAGAATCATAATCAAAATGAGAGACTTCTACAGTATGAAATACAGTATATGTTTGATAAAATTCTTCAAAGGGGAAGAACTTGAGAGTTTTACAGAGTAAAAAAGAACTCTGTCTTAAAATTTAATAGGAGGAGGAAAAGGGAATATCTTAGTGTCAGATTGATAGTGCACAATACAGAATGTTTTTAGGGGGAATCTGTTAATGTCAGCTGTATATATGTGAGGACGAAATGTTGGGTGGGTTATCTTACCCACCCATTATCATTTGAATTATTGCTTAAAAGAGACATAGAAATTACAGAATTCTATGAAAGTCATGTTTGAAAGAGACTTATGCAGATCAACTCATCTAGCCTTCCATTTAAAACAGAAACTTTGCTAATGTTATCCATGACTCCATCAAGCTAAATCTTAAATACTTTCAGTAAGGGGGATTCCACCACTTCTCTGGACATTCTATGCCAGCTTTTAATTATAATCAAATTCTGATCTTGTTTTGTTGTGGGTTTTTTGTTTGGTTGATTTTGTTTGGTGAGGTTTTATAAAAAATATATATATTCAATCACTTCAGGCATTTCCTCTGAAGTAACTTCTTGTCTGTTGCTTCTTGTCCTGTTACTGTGCTCTGTATGAAGAGTGTAGCTCCCTCTCCTCCTTCACTTTATTTTTGGCCCATATGATTCAATGGGCAAGAGGCACAGAATCATAGAATCATTTAGGTTGGAACCAACATTGAACACTTCAGGAAGTGGGGCATACATAACCTCCCTGGGCAACCTATTCCAATGTCTTACCATCCTCATAATTTCTTCCTAAGATCTATTTTAAATCTACTCTTTTCTGTTTTGAAATTGTTCCCCCTTGTTCTATCACCAGATGGTCTCATAGAAAGTCTGATCATTAGCCTAACTCTGCCAAGCCTAATGCTTAACCGTGTTGAATACTGTGAGCTACCATGAGTTTTCTTCTTTCTGTACTGAACTTCTTCAAACTGAATCCTCAATACTCATCTACTGTTACTTTTTTTCAGTATCACTTGTGAAACAGAGGGAACAATACTGGACATAGTGTACAAAGTGTGGCATGACAAGCATGGAGTAGAGTACAATACTTACATCTGGAAGTGCTGATGCAGTGCAGAATATGAGTTGCTTCAGCACTGAACTTTTCAACATTCTTGAACTGCTCAAAGATCATAGATCACTTGTATATGGCTGCTCCTACTGGGCAGATATTATCACTTTTGATGGCCACGTGGTGCTCCCGTACAGATTCAGGAACAAGAAAATGAAAATGCTGAAAGACACCATCTCTCTGAAGTTCAAGACCTCTGAATGTGAAGGGGTCATCTTCCATGGAGAAGGACAGCAAGGATACTATATCACCTTGGAACTGAAGAAAGCCAAACTTGTTCATTTAAATTTAGGTAGTGTCCATTTTGTTTGTCTTTTAACTTGGGTGTTCTGTGCTTTTTTCTTGAGGAATATGGTGATCTGCAGAATTTAATCAGGTAATTTGGTGAAATTATTGTTCTTTCCCTTTTCATGGACTTTTTCTGTCCTGCTCGGTTCAGACGGGAAGCAGAGCACCTTTTCATAGAATCATAGAATCATTATAGATTGGAAAGGACTTTGAAAGATCATCCAGTCCAATCCGCCTGCAACAGCAGGATCACCTAGACCGAGTCACACAGGAACACATCCAGGTGAGTCTTGAACATCTCCAGTGAAGGAGACTCCACAACCACCCTGGGCAGCCTGTTCCAGTGTTGAGAACATTGCTACACCCAGACACACTTACCTCAGTATAAAAATGACTTTGGATGTCCTTTTGTTGAACTTCGTGGAGTTTTTATTGATCCAGTCTTCCATTTCTTTCCTTTCACCCTATCTACCTCTTACGTCAGTTTGGTGTTACTTGCAAATGAGATGACAATGCATTCTGTGCTGTTGTGCAGATAATTTATAAGGATATTTAACATCTCTGGAGAAACTCTACTCTTAATTACTGACACTAATCAACATCCTCTGAACTTGTCTAAGTTTTTTCGTACAACTTATAATGCATTCATCCATCCAACCTATTTTACAACAAAGATGTAATTGGGAAACCATGTCAAATGCTCCTCTTTTGTCCCTTTATCTGCTTTGCAAATTGTTTAATCACACAAAGCTATCAGATTGCTAATGAACAATTTCCCCTCAGTAAATCCTTATTGCCTTTTCCAGACTCCTTCATATGCCTAGTAATAGCTGCTGAGTACCTCTACCAGCCACTGAGATGAGACAGTTTCCTTGATTGTCCTTTTTGAACTTTTTTTTCATGGGCACAGATCTTATATCCTGGACTCTTTTGCATTGTAGCTAGTGGGTAGAAAACATGCAAGAGGTGGTAGCTGATCCAGGCTTACGACTTAGCAGTATCTGATCCATAGATCAGTTCTCAAAATCTCTCCAATATTTGGCCTGAACTCTCCTGGTTCATCAAGCTGTCAGTATTTGCAAATAAGTATTCAAAACAGATTAATGGCTCAATACTTGACTCCCAGTTCACTTAACTCACTCTTCAGCTAGTACATTATGATGTCAACTAGCGCTTACACACAGACATAAGTACTCACACAGTACACAGGTCTCCAGTTGCTGGCATCCCAGACACACAAATCCTTACAACCCACAGTCAAGCTACTGGAACTTAGACTGGAACTGTATAGACTTACACATAAGAACCAGAGACCTTCTGCTAAGGAAGAATATTCATGAATGGAGCTGGACAGATTCTGGTGATCTGATATAGGGCATGACTAGACAACCATGCTTACTGTCAGTCTGTATATATGTCACCAGCTCCTAAATGCCTCTGTCCCTCTATTTTCCCATATTTGTTTCTCCCAACAATACCTTTAGATCTCCCTTTACCCACTTCTGGTTTCTTCCTAAAAAACCCCAAAATGTACAAATTAAGTCTCATACATGCCCAATATACTCTTCTCACGCATCCTGTTTCTGGACAATCCTGGATAGTGGGATAGAGTTTTAGCTAAACTGAGGAGCAAGGAGTTGAACTTGATCCTTATGGGTCTTTTCTAACTTGAGAGATTCTATGATCCCATAATGAGTGTTATACCTTTAAAGTCAGTAATCCTATTCAGTCTTTCACTTTGTATAGTGACCTAGACACCCTTTCCCACTCACTCATGATGAATGGTGTCACCCCTGAACCATGGAACTAATCAGCCTATGACAGCTGTGGCAGGAGCCATGGCATTTTTCTTCTTTGATCAGGTTAGTGGACTTCCTCCATCTGTCACTGTTCCTCTGTGCCCCTTCACCAATATAAGGCTTTTCTTCCACAATCTAACATTATGCATGAGAACAATTTTCTCTTATATGGTGATTTTCTTGTGTTTAAGATCAATTTTTAATTGGCTTATTTTTGTTCTGTTTTCCTGTCTAGGGGAACAGACCACTTATGTGCTTTGAGAAGATTCTTTTTCAGTATCTCTAGCACTCCTAATTTCTTTTGCCATATAAGGTAGATTCATAGGGGGAACCCTCCTAAAGGTTCCCCAAGCAAGTTAAAACCTTTTCTAAAGGTGTTATTTTGCTATTTGTCTTTCTCACATGTCTTATGATATTACATTCTGTGATCTATGATTGCTACAGCCTAGGCTGCCCTTTAGGGTCACATCTACAAAAACTAGGTCCAGAGGAGCACCATTCCTAACAATTAGCATGCCAACTGACAGCATTATGACATTTTCCCTGACATGCATCAGAAATATGCTAGATTTGTCTGTATATTGTTGTGTTGATACCAGAACTGTTGACATCTCCCATCAGAATTCAGTTCTGCAAACCTGAGGCTTCTTTGAACTGTTTTCACAGAGCTCTATGTCTTATCTGTAGCAGACACGTAGTATAAAATCCCACAAAGTGATACCTCTAATTCTCACTCCAAGTTTTTTATAGACCTATCCTTAACTCCATAGCTATCCTCCCCAGTAGCCCACAATCTTCATATGGTGTCTCATGGCCATTCCACTTGGAACTTTGCTAATGGCATTTGAGAGTTGAACTGCCTGATCCACATGTATCTCTCTGTGCGCTTCCATCTGACTGGCAGGGTGAAGCAGAAAATAAGCTAATTACTGTATCTGTTTATTTCAGCGCCACAGACTCTGTAGACCTGCTTGACATTTTTCCAGGTCACATTTCATAGTACTATTTGTGCCCACATAGAAAATTACTAAGTGGTAGTGTTCTCCAAGCTTGATGAGTCTAGGCAGCATCTCTGTGACATCTTAGACCTCAACTCCAGGCAATTAATAAAATCTCTGAGACTTTAGATCAAGAGCTGTTGGTCAGATCCTTGTCTGTCCTTCATCTGAATTTCTGAACTATTATTACAGCTGCTATATTGTTGCTATGGAGCATGAAATTCTAGGTGCTTGGTTGTGTGAATGATTGTCCTTCCTCTCTTCAAAGCTTGCTTTTGTTATGTGCTTCAACCTTGTATTTTGCATGTGCTTCAAATCCTGAGCTGCTGTCCTTTCAAAGCTTCTGACAGTATCCCACCGCAGTTTTTCCTGTTGTTGATAGCATAACCTATCAACCTCTTTCTGTGGCTCTTTCACCTGATGGCTCAGACAGCACCCTTCACACACTTTATGTTGACAATGCAAAAGTACATTTTCTGCATCCTTTCCTAACACGTGTATAAAACTATGATATAAGGCAGAATGTTTACTAGTACTACAAAGGATTTAAGTATCATGCTCCTGCTGTATGAATAATCCAAATTTACACTCTAAAAACCCTTTAGTTGCCACATATCACCTCAATCACATAACATATGAGTTTTATACATCTGGAACACTGGGTCCAGTTCTGGGCCTGTCAGTTCCAGAATAACACAAAACTGCTTGTGAGAGTCCAGCACAGAGCCACAAAGATGATGAAGGGAGAGCGTCATCTTCCTGATGAGGAAAGGTTGAGGGAGCTGAGTCTCTTCAGCTTGGAAAAAAGGAAACCGAGGGGTGACCTCTTTAATGTTAATAAATATGGAAAGGGTGAGTGTCAGGAGGATGGAGCCAGGCTTTGCTCAGTGTCATCCCATGATAGGACAATGGGCAATGTGTGTAAGCTGAAACATAGGAAGTTCCACATCAATATGAGAAGGAATGTCTTCATGGTGAGGGTGACAGAGCACTGGAATGGGCTGCCCAGGGTGTGTTGTGAAGTATCCTGATCTGGAGACATTTAAAATCCACCTGACCATGTTCCTGTGCGACTTGATGTGGGTGATCAGGGGGATTAGACTGGATGATCTTTTGAGGTCCCTTCCAACCTCTAATGTTCTGTGATTCTGTGACAAGTTCTACAGACAGGGAAATGTTTGTATCTGAGTACAAAAGCTACCATATCACAGCAATTATCCACAACATTTTTGTTAGGATATTCAGACGTGCTGTACTTCACTTACACAGCCCAATTTGGCAGGTATTATATGAGTTCTGCTAAAACTTGAATTTGGAATATGAGATTGTCTTAAAAGGTTTGGCAGACAGCAGCAGCTCAAGGCCAGATATGATATATGAACATTTCAAACGTCACCTGTAATTCCATATAACTGAATGAGGATCACAGCAAAGAGAGATATAGTCAGTACAGTTAATGAAGTCTATCCATCTCGTAAAATGCTACGTGTAGTAACTTGGATTGTAGAGACTCAAGATGAGTTCAGTCTTACCTAGTCTCTGGTTCTGCTCTGGGCAGAGAACTTGTTTTTTTGGACACTGGGAAAATAAGGATTTCAAAAACAGATGCCCTAGAAACAAGGTTTTTTCCCAAAGGCAGATGAGAAATCTATCAGAGATTTAAAATTTGTATCTGAATCTGTCAATCAGGGCTCAGCTCTTCAACATCAGCCATTTTTCTGGGTGCTACTTTTCTTTACAACATTAGTTTTGGGCAAGTATAGTATGGTTATAATTTGCTACACTATTATGATCACATCATATTTTATATGTTAAGTATTTATAATGTTTATATTCTACTGGCACACAGAATTAATTTTATGTATATAAACATCTTAATCAGTGGAGTTGCTCCTTTAATACCAAAAAACTGGGACCATAAGTTGTCTTGTACTAGAATTCACAGCATTTGTTGTATATATGCCGTGCACTTTTCATCATTCTATCCATAAAGTAAAGAAAAGAAATTACACCAAAATTTTTGTGCATTTCAAGAAAATCAGAAAATTTCCTCATTAAATCAGTCAACCTTTATCTGACTTATTGCAGGTAGCAATAAGAATCACTTTTCTTTAAAGCCCTGAATAGTATTCTCACCTACTGGATGACACATTGTGTGCCCTTTTAATTTTGCCTCTATCCCATGGATAAAGGCATCAGGCATCTTTTTCACACACCTGGCCATTTTCCTATTTTTGAGGTTGCCTCTATTACTTTGTTTTTTCGTTCCTTTTTGCTTATTTCTTCTTCAATGTATTCCCCTGTGCCCTGGTTTTGCCATAAAACTTCCTTTACTCAAAGCAACAGCAAGCTGTGTGCTCATGTTTATAGGTCTGACACTGTTTGCTCTCAGTGGGCTTCCCAGCACCTGCTGTAATATCTGTATTCTAAGGCTCCTTTTTCTCCAGTCTTGAAGTATTTATTTTTATTTTTGGAATGTAAGTGTCAACAGATGTGACTGAAGGTGATGAAACATGGTACCACTCTGAGATTGTAGTTGGAGAGAATGGAGGAATCGTGCGGAATAGATGGCCCACACCGATGTTTGCTGGTTGTCCTGTAATCGAGATGTTTGTCATTATGCTGTCTGGATTAGAAAGCCTGATTAACTAGGTTTATCAACTGATTAAAAGTTAACAAAAATATTCAGATAAAAGCTACAAATACAAATATTAGATGGAGAACTTTAGAACTCATATAACTCAAATAAAAACATTACAGGAGCCAGCCAGGTGCCTAGGTGGCCAAGAAGTTCAAGAGCATCCTGGCCTGGATCAGGAATGGGGTAACAAGCAGGAATAGGGAAGTGATGGTGCCCCTGAACTCTGCACTTGTTACACCACACCTTGAGTACTGGGTCCAGTTTGGGGCACCACAGTATCAGAAGAACATTGAGATGCTGGAGCAGGACCAGAGAAGGGCAATGAGGCTGGGGAGAGGTCTGGAAAACAGGCTTTATGAAAAGTGGCTAAGGAAACTGGGTTTGTTTAGTCTGGAGAAAAGGAGGCTCAGAGATGTGTCATTGCTCTCTACAGCTACCTAAATGGAGGTTTTAGCAAGGCTGGTGTTGATCTTTTCTCACAAATTACTGATGATAGGATGAGGTGAAATATCCTCAAGTTGCGTCAGGGGAGATTTAGAGCGGATCTTAGGAAGAAGTTCTTTCCTGAGAGAGTGGCTGGGCACTGAAACAGGCTGCCCAGGGAAGTGGTTGAATCACCATCATTGGAGGTGTTTAAAAAATGGGCAGCTAGAGCTGAGGTCTAGAGGTTAGGGAGATGTTGGGATGAAGGTTGGACTTGATTATTCTATGATTCTATGACATTATGGTTGCCTGGTGCAACAGAACTTAACCAGATCAAATACAAGTGTTTTTCAGCAGTTCAAGAAGGTTTAAGCTGCTTTGAAAATTGAAGATCAGAATTTTCCCTACTAAAGTTTAGATGCCAAAAGGGTATCTAAATCAGAAATAAAATGCTGTAATTTCCTCCTATAACTAAAGAAAACAATACTTCCAGAAAGCATTGTCTCTCCAAAATGAGAATGTAAGTAAAAAATTAAAATGGGAGAGGGCAACAGTTATGTAGACATTCCTAAGGCCCGCAGTTAGGATTTGGAATGTCCCCCTTCAAAAATCCAGGACAAATCAAAATGTATGAGTAGTCTCAGACCCCACCTGAGATATCCAAATATGTTAATTGGTGAGAAATCAAGTGAGAAGAATGAAGTGTGTGCTGATATATTTGTCAAGATTTCCAGGATAAGATTTCTAAATCAGATTTCTACATTTTTGAATCTATGTATTTCCTCCTCTTTCTTTCATAACAGCAGCATTTTCAGACATAAAATAATATTGTTTCCTCAGCACTTTAGGCAATTTCCTAAACATCTACATTGAACTTCTTTTCATAATGGGTTATGACAGAGCCAGTGGTTCTGCTCATAAGGTTTCAATAGTAGGGTCTAGGTTTGTCCTGGTTTAGATTATTTCGTGTCAGTTTGGATTTCTCAGGGTCACTGAAACACACAGAGAAACCAGGAGAAAATGTTGTTGTGAGGAAAATATAAGAAATTTTATGAACAGAAAGTAAAGAAAGGATTTAGGAGAAAACAGTAGCTAAGAGCTTCATCCACTTTCCCCCTGACACCCAATTTCTCCTTCTCTTGATGTGAATAATTCACACTGCTGTAGTGTACTGTGCGCATTGCTTTCACAGATTGCAGGGGGAAAGCAACACCGAATGACATGAGACTGCTAAGCTTAGTTTATGAAGTGAGTTTGTGAAGTGTCAGAAAGCAAGCACAGGCTGTCAGGAAAATACCTGTGCTCACAGCAGGGCATGAGACACAGAAGTACTACAGCCACCACTTTTACTCAAGAAAAAATGTGACAGGTGCTTCACCTCAGCTTCTAGTGGAAGTCACACCACACAGCAGGTAGCCACGTCTGCCATTCAATCCAGAGGTTATGCAGTCTGTCATGTTTGGCTGGTGGGTCCAGTTGCCCTGTCCAGTTTACCTGGAAGTACATCAGACCAGGAAGTTCCTTTTATAGATATATTTATATACACATGTATGTTGTTTCAGCCACCATTCCATGCAGGATGCTGCCTATCATAGACACACCATAACCCATAAGTATTTCAGTGTTTTTTGTTTGCTTGCTTTGACCTATGGATCATGATACTCAGTTACTTTCCACTCAACTAAGGCAAAATCATGATGCTCTGCTGCCAACTTTTGGTTTTGTAGGTTCCTTTGCTGTACACACTATCCTGTATGGAATCCTATCCATATGGTAGCATCCTTCTGTACTGTTTTCCTCACAAACAAAGAAGGAAAATGAAAGACTATAATTATTTGATTATGAATATGGAAAGAAGTACAATTGAAAAGGGTAGCACAGGACAGTTTAGATTTTTATAGCTCAGTAGTTCTGGAGGGAGTCTGGAGGGAGTTGTCATGTTGTCATTGCTATTGGAAGCAGCACACATAACTGTTGAGATTTTGCTTTGACAAAGATCCATCTACTGAAGCTGAACTGCAGTTGAAAGTAGAGAATAAAAATAGAAATACTGTATGATCCAAGAATTTATTTCTTTGGGGTATTTACTCACTAAGTTCCACTCTTTGTAAATGTGACCATCAAAATCTATCCTTAGGAATCAGAAAATGCACTTTAGGTCTGAGGTTCAGTAGTCAGTGAGAACAAAAATGCTGCGATGATAATATTTTTCCAGTATTTTCTGCTGTATTTTGTTGTTCTCAGATGCTAAAAGGACTTCCAGGTGTGCTATAATACTATTAATTTTCCTGAAGACAGTGACTACATCTGGAGGAAATTACTCTGGAAACTATTTTCCATGTCTGACACACAAAATCAAGAGAATTTTTGATATGCTAAAAGTGTTTATCAACACACACACACACTGAGATGTATTTCACAGAGAGAAGTATTTCACATAGTGAGATATTTCAGAAATACTCCATTTTGCAGCAGATTGCTTTCCAGACTTAGTATCTAAGCACTCAGATTCAAACAATTCATCTGTTAAGTGGGGTGAAATGTCCTTTAATAGGTAAAGACAATGAAGCAAAAAATTCCAAGTAACCAAGTCGTCATGCCAAGTCTGAAATAAAGTAGTATTTTAAGAACTTTAAATATTATGTGTTTGATATTTTTACCCTATTTTGCACAAATTATCTGCCTGGGGAGGTTGTGGAATCTTCTTCTCTGGAGACATTTAAAACCTGCCTGGACATGGTCCTGTGCAACTAGATCTAGGGGTTTTTTTCTATCTTTTCGAAGCCAACATGTGAACGGAAATTTAAAAAGATGGAGATATTCAAGAGGACAGAATACTAAAGTCATGTAGGACAGAATACTAAAGTCTGCTCACTCAGAGATTCTTGTTCAAATACAAGATTCAGAGAGCATGAGGTCAGAGAAGGAATGCAGGATGGCCTCTGTAAACATCTTACATCAAATACAACCTTGATCTCTTTTTCAAATGGAGGTTTTTCCAGTATTACTTCACACCATTCTTATAAGTTTTCATTTTGGAAGTTGCACAGTAGCTGTCTCTGTGTGTTAAGCATCCATGGGTGGGAAATCTGCAGGACTGCTTGCCAAACCATACATTTAGAAATTGTTTTGTTTCAGAATACAGAACTCCAACTTTTCATCTCAAGCAGCTGTAGGCTGAAGATATTTACTCTTCTTATTCTGAAATCAGTGAGAGAGACTTAGTCCACATTCCTGAAAACATTCACTCATTTTTAATAATACTCTTAGTAGAAATGCATTCAAGACCACAATTAAAGATAAAGGAAAAGAAAACAAAGCAGTTAGGTCTCGATGAGATCTCAGATAGAATTTGCCAGACAATGGATAGCTTAGGGAAAATGGAAAAGGATTTATTAACTCTGTAACTGTGTACAGGAAGAAGAAAAGGTTAAGCAACTTAGTGCACACAAACTAGAAATTCTTCTACAAATGCCATCACATAGTCTGAGAAAAATACAATGGGAGATCACTATCGTATCAGTCCTTGTTTGTTTTTTTTACATTAGAGACCTGGACAAATAACACGTCGTTGAGACAGAGATGGGTACCACCACCATCTCTGTATTTCATGTGTCACCATTGTCATGTGCGACACCCCGTACCCTCTGCTGTCCAAACTGGTGAGCTCTTCAATTCTTCAGCACTTCTTGCTGAGTAAGCCTCATGTGCTAAAAGACAGACTCATGCTGCATTATCATGTCTGACTGCTTGAAATTGTATTTAAAAAGTTGAGAACTCCTGTAAGAAACTACGCAGTCTCATTTCTCACTGATGTCAGTGGGAGTTAATGAGGCTCAGTGCCACGCAGGCTTGTAGAAATAATTGACTGCAGAGAACTCATTCCTTTTTCGTTTCTTCTTTTTTAAGAACTCCCTGAAAACTTGGAAGTTCATGACCAAGAATCTGTCTAGATTCAAACAATAATCCTAATTAACATGCTAATTTTTTATTGAATTCATAAGAAAACCCTAATTTTCTAAATAAAACAAAAAATTTGAGCTCATAGTATTACCTCCAAATTTCAATTTCAGCTTATTACATGATAAAACAATTTCATTATACTTGAAGTAGTGTCTGGTATTAGCTGAATGTTTGACGGATTGTTTTGTCTAATCAATCATACTGTGGAATGATTTCTGTTTTAATAATTGTCAGATAAATGGTAAAAAAAAAGTCTAACACAACTGCCCACAGAAAAGCAAAACTTTCCATAATTTGAGACAGCAATTGAATAGCAATTGTGGTTGAAGTAGACGTTTTCAAGACCTTCTAACTTTCCATGTTATAATCAGATAGAAATAAGCATAAGCAATTCAACAATTTGAATGCTCAAAAAATCCCCGCGCTACTTTAAAAGCCTAAGTATCATAGATAATTGAAAAATTCCTCCCTGGAAACATAGTGTAATGGTTTGTTTTGACAGAGAACCACCCTTGGAAATTACGTTCTCCAGCCAGGAGAAATGTGTCTGAGCAGACTGAACTGATTTGGCATATGATTTTGTGTGGTCAGCAGGAGCAGGGAGGTGATAATTCTCCTCTATTCAGCTTTGGGGAGGCCACACCTTGAATCTGTGTCCAGTGTTGGGCCCTTCACTATAAGAGGGATATTGAAGGGCTGGAGAGTGGACAGAGGCAGCTACCCAGCTAGGAAAGGATTTGGAACAGGTGTTGTAAGAGGAACAGCTGAGGGATCTGGGGCTGTTTAGCCTGGAGAAGAGGAGATTGAGGGGACATCTTGTTCTCTACAACTACCTGAAAGGACATTGTAGAGGTTGTAAAGAGGTGAAAGTTGTTTTTTTCTCTCTAGTGGCCAGTGATAGGATGAGGGGAAATGGCTTGAAGCTGTTCTAAAGGAGGTTCAGTTTGGATGTCAGGAGTAATTTCTTTCCTGAAGGGTTGTCAGGCACTGGAACAGCTGCTGTGGGAGGGAGCTGAGGTGTGTTTAATAGAAGGGTAGATATTGCATTAGGTGACAGGGTTTAGTGGTGCTGATAGGGATGAGAAAAGGTTGGACTTGATGATATTGAAGGTCTCTTCCAACCAAAACTGTTACGATTCTACAGGGTTTTTTTGCAAAATTGGGTATGTTTACATTTAAGCAATAAAATTTCAGCCCCTTAAGCATATAATCATATTTAAATTTTGTAGTTGCCTGAACCTTTCCCTAAACACTCATAAACTCCAGATTTTGCAAAAGTGTCCTATTCTGTGCTATTCTAGTCCCTACTTAGTTGTCTTAGCTCTGACAAGTGAGTGAACGTAAGAGTGGTTTTCGTTCCTTCTCTAATTTAATCTCACAAGACTGAAACCTTGACACACACATTTTTCTTTGAAATAATGACTAGTTCATTATTTCAGTTTTAAATGAAGAGTTGAAAGTCTAATATTGCCAAAATTCTTTAAGATTTTCTTATAAGTGCTAGAAAATGGAAAAGAAATTCCAGATACATATTTTAGACTCACTGGAAATCTATTTACACTTACATCAGCAGAAATGAAGAGCAAGAAGCTTGAGAAATTTTACTTCATGATTGCTCAGGTTGCAAAAGGTCAACCTAACAGAACCAGAGATGTGTAGGTGGAAAATCATCATACAATTTTGGATAATTGAAATGATAGTGAACTAAAATGCAACACGTAAGGGCTTTGCTCCCAACTCAGCATTTCTTTTTGTGCTGTCACTGTTCTTGTATCAAGTATGTATATATGTTATCTCTAATATATATTCAAGATAACATCAGTCTTCTCAAGTATGTAAGAATAAATAATTTTTCTCTTCTAAGACAAGGACAGAAGTATATATTTATGAACATGAGCATTCAGTCTTAGATTGTTGGCTTGAAGTCATGAGTTTGAAGAAGGTAATGCATGAGGGCTCTGCTATCCTAAAACAAGCTGAACTGTCTTTTCAGAGAACATGTAGTCACAATCTACCAGCCTAGCTGTATAGCATAATATTTCCCTGCCTATTTTTGTTTGAAACCCATTGTTCCTTACACTTCCCTCCATAGAACTTTCTCTCTGCAAGTTTGTTCTTTCACACACTCAAGAATATAATCTGCACACACTTGATGCAAGGTAGATTGCCTGGCCAACTTGATCTTCAGTGACAACAGGACCCACCTGGTGAATGAGAGAACAGCAGTAGATGTTGTCTACCTAGTCTTCAGGAAAGCCTTTGACACTGTTTCCTACAGCATTTTCTTTCTGAAACTTACGGCACAAGGCTTGGATAAGCACACACTGCACTCAATAAAAGCCCTGTTGCATGGCTGGGCTCAGAGGCTGCTAGTGAATGAAGCTAAATATAGCTGACGTCACAGATCACAGAATGTCACAGGTTGGGAGGGACCTCGGAAGATCATCTAAGTCCAAACCCTCCTGCTGGATGGAGCAGGGTAAGCCTACAGTACTGTCTCAAGATATGCTGTCCTACATGGGGCTCAGATCCATGACCCCAGGGATTCAGAGTCCCATGCTCTACCAAGTGAGCCAGCCAGGTCTGACCTGCCCAAGTCACTGTCACAAGTGGTGTCCCCAGGATTCAGTATTGGGGTCTGTACTTTTTAGTTTCTTTATTAATGTTCTGGATGGTGGTATAGAATAAGTTTGCAGTTTATGCCATGCTAGATGAGTGTTGATCTGTTGAAAGGTAGGGAGATAGAGGAATCTAGACAGGCTGGATCAATGTGCCAAAGCTAATTATATGAGGTCCAACTGTGCCGAGTGCCAGGTTCTGCACTTGTGTCATATAACAGGTTAATCTTTGCAGGACTGATGCCCCATGTGATAGACAGCTTAGGGAACTGATCATGTTCCTCATTTGGGAAGTGCTATATCACCGTAGTGTGGGCTTTTGGCTGGCAGATGTGGGCTTTTGGCTGGCTTGCAGTCTTTCAGCTGACAGCTTCACTTGATGCAGCTCCTTCTCAGGAAATGGGTGAAATCCTCGCCTCATTATTTTCTCTTTCTTTTCCTCTCTGCTTTTCACTAGAGGGGGCAAGAAGGTCAGGTTTTTTCTCTTTTTCTTTTCTCCCTTGGTTGTTAGTGAGGGGAAAAAGGATGGGAAGGCTGTTCTGTCTTGTTTTTGCAGGCTGATCACAAGGTTTTTTGCCTCTTTTGACTCTTCTTGTAGTTCTTGTTAATCATCCTTTTTTTCACTGTACTATAAATTTGTTCTTGTTTTTGTTTTTGATGACTCTGAGAGATCTAAACCAGCAACAGGCCATAACAACCCCACAATAGGCTACAGACTTGGGATTGTGAGTTTAGAAAATTGCACATTGGAAAAGGACTTGGGGGTTGATAGATGACTGAACATGAGCCAGCAGTGTGCCCAGGTGGCCAGGAAGGCCAATAACATCTGGCTTGTATCAGCAATAGCGTGACCAGCAGTAGTAGGGATGTGATTGTCCTCCTTTTCTTGACACTGATGAGACCACACCTTGAATATTGTGTTCAGTTCCTGGTCCCTCACTACAAGAGGGACGTTGAAGTGCTGGAGCCTGCCAGAGAAAGACAACAAGGCTCATGAAGGGTCTGGAACACAAGTCATATATGGAGCATCTGGGTATTTGGGTTGTTTATCCTGGAGGAAAAGAGGCTGAGGGCAGACCTTACAGCTCTCTACAACCAGCAGAAAGAAAGTTAGACAAGGAGGGGGTCCGTGTCTTGTCCCTGGCAGCAAGTGATAGGGCCAGAGGAAACGGCTACAAGTTGTGTCAGGGGAAGTGTAGGCTGGATGTTAAGAAGAATTTCCTCACTGAATGCATCATTTGACATTGGAATAGGCTGCCCAGAGCAACACTGGAGTCACCACCCCTATCCTTTATGTACTAAAGGACATGCAGACACAATGCCTAGGGACATGCTGCAGTGGTAACCTGGCAGTGCTGTGTTCACAGCTGATGTTGATTTCAACCAAAGAGATTCTGTGATTTAAGCCTTTTCTAGTGGCCATGAAGTACCATGAAGCTTAAACAAGTTGTGTACATCTTCAGAGGAAAGCTGAATTAGCATGGCTCCACATATTTGGCGGTATGGAAAATGGAAATAATGACAATATTCTATCCTTGAAACAAGGGAGGTCTTACTCAATATATTCCCTGTGAGCAAGTGTTTTATAGAAGCAGTGCAAAGCTTTTAAGTGATGTTAAGTGGCATATCTGAGTCTTGGTGTATGAGCTTGTTACAATTTTTCTCCTCTGTCTTGATAACTGAATGCTTAACCAAGCAAATCAATGTTTGGTTCTCAAGTGTTTGTTATAGAGTAGTACTAAATCATATACACACAATCTTTCCCTGAAAAGCTGGTTTTGTTGTTTGTCTTTTCATTGAATGTGACAGGTGGGGAGAGATATTGAGAGTAACCTGTGAGCAGCTCAGGCTCCCACCAGAGGAGTATTCTCAGCTCCCCTTGCTCTGTTGCTAAGGAACAGGACAAGCACACAGCTTCCGCTCATGTCTCTGAGTATCACAATACCTAAAATGTGATTGAGAACTCCTTGTTTTCATGTTGAGGAATTGTAAGTTTTAAAGTTTCAAGACCAGGATTCTCTGAAGCATAATGGAGAAAGGAGTAAGTAAAAGACTGGGGAAGAAAAACAGTACTAAATATTTCTCAAGTAAGCTGCTGCTCTTTTAGTTTAGAGCTATGTATAAATACTGCTATTTATAATCTGCTGCTGCAATCATTGTGTCAGTACATTCAGTGTAAAATTCTGCAAGTAGCGCTGTGACTCAGAAGATAAAGAATTTATGTCAAGGGCAGGCACTGCACAACTTGGATCTCCCTTACATCTTTCAAATTTTTGTGACTCTAGGAGTCATTGGTCTCTGAGCTTGCATTTATGAAGGGCATTAATAACACTAGAGACTATTAGTAGTGATACTTGCATGTATATTATGAATAAAAATCTCTTCATATTGTCACAGTAGTGACCCAGAACTTTCCTTGACTTGTATAGCTCATGATGATGAAAAGATGTAGCAGACAGGTTGATTTGTAGTTGGAAAGAAAGGTCACAGTTAAACTGAGACTTTTGTCTACATTCAGAGTCTCGAGCATGGGATTATACATAGGATTGTTCTTAGAAGGACAGCAACATCTACATCTCCAAAGTAATGACAACATTCTGAACAAAAGAACACAAAAATCCATTAATGAAAGATGGCAGAGATGGCATTGTTTTTTCATAGCTCCTACACTAGAGTGTGATAGATATTTTCATGTTGCTATATACAGAGGCTGAACTTTTATATAGACATATATTAGGCATAAATGATGTTGTGCCTATACGGTCACTGCTATAGATGTGTTTGAGTGCATAGACAAGAAAATCATGCACATATGACTGTTACACAGACACACAAATTTATAGTAAGCTAGACTTAAATTGTTATACAATGGAACTTAATTTTGACTGGTACTTTCAGGAAGGAAAAACAAGAGTAAGCACAAGCTGTAGAGAGAACATATAAATAGAGAAGAACTCCTGAATTGTTCAGGTTCTGTATTTAAAGGCAGGTCTCAGTACTTCAAATATTGTTTGGAAATAAAAGCAAAAAAAAATCTATTTTTGTTAACTACAGAACACACAAGTCTCAAAAGAGTATCAGAGTTCACATGGCAAATATAACATACACCTGGAGCACCCACTCTTATAAGACTGTGGGAATGGAAGTAGCGTGAACAAGCACTAAAAGAGGGCGATGAGACTTAACATGCAGGAAATGTCACGATTTTATCTTTGATTTTCTTTCCTTTGCATCAAAAAGTATATCCTTATTCACCTAGTTAATAGCTAAGGACAAATTTCACATAACATTGGAGCTATATTGAAGATAATGTGCAGCTATGAGTGACTACATAGAATTTTACAGAGTATCAAGTGCACAGTTTTGAAGCAAAACAATCACAACATTTACTGTGTTTGTATTTTAATCAAGTATGAAGCTGGATTTCTTCTGGATGCAATGAAGTTGTAAGATATCCAGAGACATATCCAGTCACAAATGAACATCAAGTGTGTCACAGAATCATAGAATCATTCAGGTTGGAAAAGACCCTTGAGATGGTCAAATCCAACTATCAACCCTACTCTACAAGTTCACTCCTAAACCAAATCCCCCAACACTACATCTAAGCAACTTTTAAACACGTCCAGAGATGGTAACTCAACCACAACCCTGAGCAGCCTATTCCAGGGCCTGGCCACTCTTTCCATGAAGAATTTTTTCCTGATATCTAGTCTAAACCTACCCTGTTGAAGCTTGAAGCTATTCCTTCTCGTTCTGTGGCTAATTACCTGTGAGAAGAGATCAACACCAAGACCTCTACAATGTCTTTTCAGGTAGTTGTAGATTGATGAGGTCCCCCCTTAGCCTTCTCTTCCTTAAACAAAACAGCCCCAACAATGAAATAAAAATAATAAAATTGAGAATACTCCAAAGTTATTTCTTATATAAATAAATATATATAAAAATAAAAATAAGTGCATAAATGTAAGAGAGGTATCTAGTATATACTTCTCATGACAAAATATTTCACTCTACATCCACTTGTCCCAAACTGCTCTATCTGCTGATGCTGATGAAGCCTATTGCAAACAAGTTTTCCTGTAAATTCCCAATAAGTTTCATGGAATGTCAGTCCAGTTATTGTCTTTATAACTGGATTTTACAGTCATAAAACAAGTTAATGAAGTAATATATCTGGATACACAGGAGGGTTTGTGTGGAACTTGGGAAAAAAAGTAAAGTCTATTGTCCATGGAAGAAGAGGCAGGCAACACAGAGTATAAAATTGTGGCAAGGCTATGTTGGGAGAAAACTGGAAAGGTAAAGCTCAGTTAGAAATTCATCTGCCAGCACCATTAAAGACAACAAAAATGTCTCTATAAATATATCAACAGTAAAAGGAGAACTGGGGAGGATCCATCTCCATCCACTGCTTGATGTTGGAGGAGAACCTGGTGATCAAGGACAAAGAAATAGCTGAGCTACTACATGCCATTTGGCCACTATCTTCATCAGCTTGAGTGCCCAGCCCCCTGCATCAGAAGACTGGGATAAGGAGCACAATGCAGCCTGTAAACAAAGAGGAAATGTCCTACTGTGCCTCTTTAGACTTTTGTCCTAGATCACCAGGTTTCCCTCTGCATGCAGATGGAGATTCTCCTTAATGAGGTGTCCCTTCCCATCTTTCCTGTAGGCCCCCTTTGAGTACTGGGAAGCTGCTGTAATGTCTTCTCAGAGAAGATTTCACATTCTAAGTGTCAAGGCCTCTTTTCATTTTAATATCACTATTAATTTCTGTTCCTATTACTAATACTGTAACCATTACTATTACCATCATCAGTACTTATTTACTTCTTAATTGCTTAGTGCTTCACTGCTACTTTGACCATATATTTACCACATATGGACTAGATACTTACTGACATCTATTTTTGTCTTCATTTTCACTAGTCATTTCTCTGCTTCCGTGTATGGCTATAGGTTAAAATTTGTTGGTCTAATAAATCAAGACAATTTGTTTCCAGGCATCTCTTGGCGATTTGCAATTCACCAGCTTGTCAGTTATGAGACTCTGCAATCTTACACCCAACAGTACGTAATATCATGCAGTTCTCCAGGTTCCTCTGATGCCTTTTGACCAAGTTGATAGTGGTTCTCATGTATCACGTCGATTCGTTGATTATGTAGCTGTTGATGAAGAAGTAATTTCAGCAGTTACAGAATCAATAGCAACTAATGCAATTGGATGCCATATGCTTAGTTCTTACTTTATTACTTTCTTTTTTGTTATTATTGCAGTCTGGGGGTTCCCTAGACATCTATCTTGCTATGCTTTGGTCTTTTAAAATGTCAAATTGCTGCCAGTGCAGTGTTTGACTGGGTTTGCTGTCACACTTTTGAAGGATAGTAATAGCAAAAGGAAACCTGGAGAGAAAGCATTTTTTCATTGATTTTTGACTTGATGTGTCCACACAGTGCACATCTGTTATCCATTAAAAAAATCAGCTGGCATATTGACTATTTGCTCTTCCTGTTGAGTGTATACTGAGTAGCAAAGAACAAATTAATTTTCCTGAGAAATTAGTTGTGTTTTGCAGACATCTCTTCTGTTTCATGAGTTGCAACATAGAAGTTTTCTTGGTGCCCATTACTGTTAGTGTAATCATACCCACAGATGTTACAGAATACCAAAAAATTCAAACCCACCTTCACCTACTCTTGAAGATCTCTTTACATAATTACATAAACTCATTGCATAATCCAGCTGCTGCCAATTTCTGTCTGAGTCTTGACAGAAGTATTTCTCCATCTACCTACTTTGATAGAACTTTTCTCTTTCTACTCTTTCCTTCTTCCTAGATGACACTGTCAGTAAGTCTTCATAACCGCTTTGGCCTCAAATAAACAGAAATGGTGTAGTTGCTAAGGAATAGTTACCAGGAAAAAAATCTTAATTAATTAATTTCAGTAGCATGGGCAGATTTTTTTAGACTACAAATTATATGTGCAATCAAAAGTACTGTTCATGAGATCTGATTCTCTAGGCTTTGTGAATCTCCACATATTTATGAATGTTTTAAATATTGAGTTATTGATAAAAAAGTAACTCAAAAGCACAACAAAAGAAAAGTAGTAATTGCATCAATTAAGACAAAAGGTTTTTATTTTAGAGAAAGAAGGGAATATATAGAGACATCCTTTTAAACTCAGCCCTGTAGGTAATATTTTCTGTGGTACTTTTTGCTGTGATCAGCTTCTAGGCAGGCCATTGCATATATATAAATCATGTTTTAAATTACTTTAAGCAAAAGGGCTTGTTCTGGCCACGCTTCAGCTCTGTGAACTAAAACACAACTAAATCGGTACTCAGAGGAAAAAACCCAAATGTTCAACTGAAGTATCAGGGCAGGTAAGCAGGACTATGAGTTTATTAGTGACTTGAATAACTAAATATTACTAGATATGAAAAGCTAACTGTTTACCCATGCATATTATTAGCTGTAAACAACCAATATTAAACATTAAATAGAAATATTTAATATTAAATCAAATCAAAATAATTTGGAAGTTCTTCTTTTTTAAAAAAATAAAACTCTAACCCTAATTGTACTGGATGTGGTTGATTCTTTGCAGATCAGATAAATCTAAGGAAAAATACTCTGATAGATGTCTGAATGATATTTAATGAACAGTGTCTTCTTGCTGGACTCCTCAGAAGATGAGACTGATCCACCAATGTGCCTCATACTGAAACACTTAGACTGATAATAAATTTAACAATTTCAGTGTTAGCACTCATTATGTTAATAAAAGGCTCTTCCAAAGACAAAATAATATATGGTCCAAAATATTTGCATTATTGCAGTCACTAGATTGTGAAAATGCCTTAGATCAAAAAAGCAGGAAGAATGTAGGATCATTTTGGGTGAAAAAAGTAGTATTGCCTATTCAGAGCCAGGATAAACTGTTCCAATATACAAAACCCTAGGTATATTACGCAGGCAATTTAATCTGATACTGTTTTAGACTGTGTTATGTGGACTGAAGAAGCTAGTCTTCCACCTTCACATGTGATTGATAGAGGGGAACCTGAATAAAATGTGATTTCTGGTTCTGATCCAGATCACAAGAATTATCTTTTTCTCCTGGAGTCACAGAAGTGCCCATATTTGTATTTCTGTTTAGACATTGTTTTTTGAAATGTTCTCCTCAGTAATCAAAACACAGCTGCATTTCTAGCATCTACAGATCCCTGTTTCTCAGAGAAGTAGCTCAGCACAGCCAGGGCACTACATTATCTTGAAATTATCTATGTAAACTTGTATAGTAAACTAGACTTAAAGAAAAAACAATGAAGCTCAGTAAAATTGCATAGTGGCTACTAGTAAAAGTTAATCAAACAGCTCTGTATTAGGAAAAAGTTGTGTAGATTAGAATGGATTACAGTAGATTCACTGTCACCAAGGCACAGAACAGAGCAATTGGGAAGCAGGGTGATGAAAGTAATGCATGTTCTAGAGTGGCACAGTTGTTTTATGTGACTTAGCATAACAACAACAAGAAAAATTCACTGCATTTTCTTACAGAAATTTTTAACAAGGACAGTAAAGTATGCAACACTTCAGTCCTCAACTACTTTGCCCTCCAAACAAGTTTTTTGCAATTAATAAATGGAGATAAAGAAACATCTTCTGATGATGTTGAGGATGTGACTTAAGAATTTGAAATGGAAACATCTAACTTATTGTGACCAAGAGGACTCATTGCAGCTTCTTTGCAAAAATCAAGAGATAATGCTGTAGAAGTTGTTTAATAGATGAATCCTGAATTACATGATTCTGCAGTACACATTTTTACTGTAGCAGGGTCCAATGTATATTGAACATGAAATAATTGTGTTGCTTTTTGTACAGACATCTGATCAACGTTAGAATGTTCATCTCATCTCCTTGTTTATTATAATTTGATATTTAGATTATTTTAATGAGATATCTGCTTCTTCTGCTATGCACTGATGTAGAATTAATACTTGCATTTTGTAAAGTAATTATAAAATTGACATTATCATAAGGAAGATGAAGCATTCTCACATCAAAAAAGGTTGATAGAAACATACTGTAGTGTGCTGAATATGTAGACAAAAAACCCCTCATGATGTAAAAAGATCTAACACTCCTGAATAACAGAGATCTATTTATTGTGTTTCTTGAATGAGCTTACTTGCATTGATTTTATTTGAACACTTGCTGCCAAAGCTGAAATCTGCATCTTCAACAAATTTTTGTGAAGTGGAAAATCTGATTACATGTTAAAAGATCTATTTTGAATATGAAATCTTGATGAAGTGCTTAAATAGGAACAGCAGCCTCTCACAATCATGCTGTCATCAGTTTGCTAAGGCTGGCCAGACTCTCCCTGGTTATCAAAAACTTTGAGAGCCAAGACAGACAGGGAGGGCTCAGTCACCACTGATGGTCATGGGCAAAATATGACCTTGGTGTGGGAAAAAAAAATAAAAGTTATTCAATCAACAACACTCCACCACTCAATAAAGAGAGAACTCCACAAGCAGTTCTTGAGTGCAGCATCCTAGGCCAAACTGCTCTTTCCTTCCCTATCAAGGGGGAGACCCGTCATAGTCCTTCCCTGTGGCAATATGGTGTACCTCCCCTGTGAGACAGTCTTTCGGGGATTTCTTGGACCAGTGTAGAGCTCTCTTGCAGGCTGTGGCTCCTCTGGTCACAAAGCACTCCAGTGTAAGTCTTCTTAAAAGTCATGGACTGTTTAATGGTCTGTCCTCTGCTCCAGTGTGTCGTCCTCCATGGACTGCAAAGGAGACTGTCTCCCGTCACAGACTTCTACCACAGTCACAAGAAACAGGCTGGACAGGGCTGCCTTCACTTCTTCCTCTTCTTGTTCCAGTGTTTCACCATCCTCATTGTAAATGATTTCTTCATCAGATGTAGTCTCTATCTATCTTAAGATTTATCTCTTGTCCTATCTCAGCAAGCCTTGCTAAACAGATCGTTCTCATCGTTCTTATAGGCTCCCTTTAATGAAAGGTCACAATGCAATCTCTCTGGAGCCTTATCTTATCCAGACTGAAAAAAAATTCAACTATCACAGCCTCTTTCCATAGGAGAGGTGTCCAATCCTTCTGATAATCTTTTTGGCCCTCTTCTGGAATCACTTAAACAGGTTTCTATCTTTCCTGCACTGAAGATTCCAGAGCCGGACAGAAAGCTCCCGGTGAGTTTTCATGAGAGCGGAGCAGCGAGAGAGAAGCACCTCCCTTGACCTGCTGGTAACATTAGCTTTAATGCAGCTCAGGATATGGTTTGCCTTCTGGGCTGCAAGTGCAGGCTGCTAACTCATGTCTGATATTTCATGCAGTGGTACCCTAAAGTCTTTCTCAAGACTTCTTTCAATCCCTTGAACTCCAGAGTGGGGCAAGTTGTCCCTTGGTCAGACCTGAGGCAGTAAACTGAATTTTAAATGCATGATAAAGAAAAGCAGGGAAATGAGACTCATTTCCCTATTCATTAGGCATTTTTATTTCTTATACTTTTGAGTTTTAAGTGAAGACCTTTGAATTTAGCAGAAAATACTTCTAGAAGCCTCAGAATTATTTGTCATAGTAGGAAGTTGTTCTTCTGCTTCACACCTTGCTGAATGCCCTACTGACACATTTAATATTGTAAATACCCAAAGATCCAATGAATTTAATAACATCCAATTGTCCATGCTTTAGTATATAAATAATTTAGTTATTATTTATACAAGCCACTGATCTTATTTAGTATGACATGTAATACTTGGAAGCAGAAGTGAAAGATCATGAGGTACTGCAGATTATTGAGTATGTATTATCTGTTAGTAGAAATAAGGGTTTTGTATGCTCTGCAGAGACTAGACATCTTAGAGCACAGATTCTTGCTAACTAGATTAAACAAGAACTTAAATCAATATGTTCAAAACTAGCTGAGTGTCTAGACAACAGAAACTGACATTATTGGCAGTGCCACACAGTACTTCCTGTTGTCTTTAACATGTGTAAATGATTTTAAAGTGCTTGCAACTTTAGCAATTCTGTTTACAAAGTGGATACTTGTCCTTAGAAAAACCCTTTTTCTTTCAGCATTTGCAACAGAAGATTGCAAAAACTGTGAGGTTATAAAAAGATTCTTTGTATCTCAGAGATTCACAGAATCGTTAGGGATTGGAAGGGACCTCAACAGATCATCTAGTCCAATCCCCCTGACACTGCAGGATCACCTAGACCAAGTCACACAGGAATACATCCAGGTGGGTCTTAAACATCTCCAGTGAAGGAGACTCCACAAATCCCCTGATCAGCCTGTTCCCATGCTCTGTCGCCCTCACTGTGAAGAAGTTCCTTCTCATATTTATGTGGAACCTCCTATGTTCCAGCTTGCAACCATTGCCCCTCGTCCTATCACTAGGTGACATTGAGAAGAGCCTGACTCCATCCTTCTGACACCCACACTTCAAATATTTATAGACTTTAATGAGGTCACCCCTCAGTTTATCTTGTCCAAGCTAAGGAGACCCAGCTCCTTCAGCCTCTTCTTATAAGGGAGGTGTCCTACTTCCTTCATCATCTTCCTCGTTGCCCTTCACTGGACTCCCTCCAGCAGCTCCACATCCCTCCTGAAATGAGGGGCCCAGAACTAGATACAGTATTCCAGACGTGGTCTCACCAGGGGAGAATAGAGGGAGAGAAGAACCAATCTTTATCTACTAACCACCCTCTTTCTGATCCACCCCAGGATGCTGTTAGCCCTTTTGGCCACAAGAGCACGCTGCTGGATCATGGTCATCCTGCTGTCCACCAGGACCCCCAAGTCCCTTTCTCCTACACTGCTCCCCAACTGGTCAGTCTCCAGCCTATACTACCCGAACATCTAGACCACACTGGCTCAGTCTGGCTGTGAGGATGCTGTGGGAGACTGTCAAATGCTTTCCTGAAGTCAAGACAGACCACATCCACTGCTCTGCCATCATCTATCCACCCGGTTATGCCCTCATAATATGCTATTAGGTTGGTCAGTCATGACTTTCCCTTGGTGAAACCATGCTGACTGTCCCTAATGATCCTCCTGTCCTTGATGTGCCTGGAGACAGCCTCTAGAACAAATTGTTCCATCACTTTTCCTGGCATGGTCTATAGTAAATTCTTTAAGAAAATTATGAAAGTGATCCAACTTAGTTTAAAATGTGATGCTGAATCAGGGGAATAAATAGTTATTCACTGATTTAGATCCCCCAGGGTCTTCAGACAAGAAAAAACCAAGAACAATTTTGTAGTAAGGAAAAGTGAAAACAAGTTTTAATAACAAGAACCACAAGAACAGTTAGAGAAGAGAGGAAAAAATCTGACAACAGCCTGGGAAAACTAAGCAAAGCAGTCTCACTCCCACATGTTCTCCCCCATTAATGACTGAGAGAGAGAAGAAAGAAAAAAATCTGACCTCACTTCTTCCAGCAAAAAGAAGAGAGGGAAAGAAAGAAAAATATTAAAAGACAATAAAGACAAGAGTTACAGTGCAAAGGAAACTAAAAAACTATCAGATTCTCACCAAGCCCCACAAGCAGTGAAGTAAGTAGTCAGCAGATATGGGGAGCTGTGGTATCATAGTAACAGTAGTGTTGTAGTGTTGTGTGTCCTATCTGGATCCCCATGTGTCCCATCCTGCTCACCACTAATGTCATTGGTTAAAGACCCCCATTATATTTCAACCAAGAGCTTTTAGCTAAAGCATCAGACACAAAAGGAAGGTTTAACAAACCCACTGATGGATCTGCAGGCAATGAAACATCTGACTCAATTGGGAGAAGAAAGGTACCAAGACATTTTAATTCACTCCCCCTATCACACAGAGAAAAACCCCGCACAAGATAACAGACACAGATACAGGCAGTATGGGACGCTGCTTTTATATTGAACTAAGATAAAATATTCAAAACATCAACAACTAGAGCAAATTTCTATCAGTCCAATGCCATATACTGGAATGTTCCAAAACACATCTGGAATCTTGTGTCTAGTTCTTGGCTCCTCAGTTTCAGAAGGGCACAGAACTGCTGGAATGTATCTAGTGCAAATCCACAAAGATGATGAAGGGAGTGGAACATCTCCCTGATGAGGACAAGCTGAGGGAGCTGGGTCTCTTTAGCTTAGAAAAAAGACTGAGGGGTGACCCCATTCATGTTTACAAATAGGGAAAGGGCAGGTGTCAGGAGAACAGAGCCAGGCTCTGCTCAGTGGTACCCAATGCTAGGATAAGGGGCAATGAGTGTAAACTGGAACATAAGAGATTCCACCTAAATATGAGAAGGAACTTCTTTCCAGTGAGGGTGACAGAGCACTGGAATGGGCTGTCCAGAGGAACTGTGGAGTCTTCTTCTCTGGAGACATTTAAAATCTTCCTGGACATAATCTTACATAACTTGAACTAGGTGATCCTTCTGTGGCAGGTGGATTGGACTGGATGATCTTTTGAAGTCCCTTCCAATCCCTAATGTTCTGTGATTCCGTGATACATCAGAGTAAGGGAGTAGAGAAGCTGAAACAACAAGACTATTTGACCCAAGAATCCAGGAAAGTAGTGTCTTGTCTGCACACACAACTATTTTCATAGTAGATTTGTGAATAAAGATGCATGAACTACTGTGTCGGCAGAGAGGTTTGGCACGTCAGGTACATCTGTACTTCTTGCAGCATACCTTGTCCATCTACCATATTTAAGAGTCTCTGGCTTTATTAAGGTGGACATGAAGAAAGAACATTATGTGATGCACGTGTATAAGCAGCTTCTTGTATTTCCATTTGAAAACATTCTCATCATTTCCATTTCAATACTTACTTATTTTAGGTACCATTTTCAATTAAACAGCAGGACAAAGATCAGTATGAACAGCTTTATTTTCAGCATTTTTATTTCGAGCAAAAAAGGCCAAGTCTATAGTTTGCTGTTTATACAACTCTAAAGTTCATTTAAACTTCTTTTGCACTGTAATTTTGTTCATTGCCAGGAATTCAAATCATGTTTTGACATCTTGTCAGATGATTGCTCTATAAATATAGAAACTTGAAGGAAGCTGGTTTTCCACCCCCCTGAAACCAGTCTTTTCATGTTGATAAGTTCAAAATCTGATATCTAAACATAACTCTTCGTGTGGTTCTGCTGATGGTGTCCAATGTTTATTTGACTTTAGGTTAGTACTAATTTTTAGATTAGCAATTTTTAGCAGATATAAGGCAGCTGTCTGAAGGAGTTCAGTCTTTCATGGTGATACTATCACCATGTTCTAGAGTTTGATTCAGCTGTTGGCAACTGCATGTGCGCAGTCACTCAGATACTTTAACTGCCTTGCAGGTGCTTTTCCAGGTTTGTGTACCTCTCTAGGAACAGAAAATAAGATCTATTCTAAGCAGAAAATTTGAAGCAGATCTACCTCAAAATCTTGGGTTCATTGATTTCCCCTCACATGTAGAATCAAAGTAAGTTCATACTTGAAATCTACAGTGATGCATGAACAAATATGTCTCTGAATGAGGTGAATATAGAATTTTACCAGACTACATCCTGCTATCAAGGGTAATATTGTTCTTTTATTTCAGTAAGATCAGTATCTTGATTTAGCAACTGTTTTATGTAGAAATAGTCAACAGATTGTGAATTGGATTAAGAATTGCCTGTACAATAGAGGCCAGAGAATGGTGATGAATAACGCAGAATCTAGCTGGAGACCTGTAACTAGCAGCAACCCCCAGGGATCACTCCTGTGCTGTTCAACATCTTCCTTAATGATATTGACAGTGAAATAAAGTGTCTACTCAGCAAGTTTGCTGATGATATCAAACTGGGTGGATTGGCCAATTCACCTAGTGGCTGTTCAACTCTTCAAGAAGATTTGGACAGGCTGGAGAGTTTTTTTAACAAAAACAAATGTAGAATCCTTCACTTGGGAAAGAATAATGGGAGGCATGACTACAGATTGGGTAGTGGCCAGCTAGAGAACACATCTTGGGAGAGGGATTGCGGAGTTGTTGTGGATAAACTACAAATGAATCAGCAACGGGACCTTGTGGTCAAGAAAGCCAACATCTTTGATGGCTCAAGAGAAGTGTGCTTAGCAGATCAAGGGAGGTTCTTCTATCCCTTCATTCTGCTTTAGTGAGGCTGCACCTAACATCCTTTGTCTAGTTCTGGTCTCTAATCTAAATCTTCCTTCTTTCAGTTTAAAGCCTTTACCCCTCATCCTATCAAAACAAATCCCTATACAAAGTTCTCCACAGCTTTCCTGGTCCCCTTCAGATAATTAAAAGCTGCAATAATGTCACCCCACAACCTTCTTAAGACTGAAAAGCCCCAACTCCCTCAGACAATTTTCACAGGAGACGTGTTCCAGCTTTTCACAAGCCAACACCTCAATTCATTCTCTGCAGGTCTGCTCTCAAGCTACACTCTATCCATCAAAAAAAATTTATGAAGAAATAAAATACCTCTCTATGGTGATGAATATGTGTAAATTATGCTCATTCTTCTTTTGAGACAAAGAATGCAAAAGCTACACTTTAGGGTATTGTATTTTATTTTAAGGCATTTTCTATACTTTTATTATATATTGCATATCTCATATCATACAATATATATGTGATAGTTTTTATATTATATAGTATTTATAATACAATACAGTTTTTGAAAGGACCAAAACAGCATTTAAAAGTCACATTTATTTATGTGTTTTAGATTAACCTCTCTGAATACCTTTTTATCTTTATACTCCAAGATTATTATTCCCATATGATAAATTTACTTTAGACAATTGATTATCTGTGTGAATGTATGATTCTTGTCAAGTTTACCTGCATTGTATGAGCATAATGACTGGTACAGAAGAGAGATGGCAGTCTCAAAGCTTCTCTGTGATTAATGTTGTGAGGTCACTTGAGCTGTGATCATTCCTTCAGAGATAGATTTATTATATTAATTAATACATTACATTTGTTAATGGCCAATCTTGTACTATTTATTCTTGGATTAGTGTAATGCTAGCTCCTTTCCTGGCTGTGCTTTGTACCATCCTAGTTGCCTCTTTCCAGGACTAGTCTGGATGTCAGCAGTAACAAGCAGCTGCAGGTATCAGCCTCATAGTCCTGGCTGATCTGAGGGTCAGACATGGATTCCTGTCTTTCTTTACTTAGCAGTAAGAGACACAGCCTGTTTGTGCAGACTGAGGACTGGAGCAGATCACTACAAGACTCCTGACAGTTTGATCTAGGTGTTGTTCCTGTGGACAACAGCACTCTTATGTCAAGGAAGGATTCCGGTCCCATGTGCCTGGCTCTGGTCTCAAAATAAGGATGTAGCCTCAGCATGCAGATAGATACAGAAGCTTAGAGACACGCTTAGGAATCATCCAGTTTATGCACAGGTACATAACTTGCAGACTGAATCAATAAGAAATAATGAAACAAGCTAAAACTAGATAATTTAGTATGACATATTGTATAGAACTACTGCCTACACTTCTACACTATAAATATAACACTCTGAAAGGCAGCTTTCGTAGCATTTCAGATACTCTGAAATGGAAGTGTAAGGTACTGTTTATATCCTTGTCTTACAGGGCATCATATGGGACCTGGAAGGACTCAGGACTGGTTTTTTTCTTAGCTGCATCCAATCCATTTGCAGGTAGCTCACTGTGAGCAGAATATAATGGAGCCACAAAGCCTCAGGGAAAAAGGTTCCTTCATGGAGCACCTCTCTTTTGTAGAAACACAGGTGTATTCTCAGTAGAAATTAAAACTCCAGATCACTTTCTTTTGTGACAGCAAATTCAGGTGTTTTCCATCCTGGAAACCAGCAAGTTTCTGGCATTAACATCACAGCCTGTTTGGGCTGAAGAAATGATTGACAATTTTTGGATGCTTCCCTAAATATATTGACCTGCATAATGTTACAACTGAGAATAACTGTGTATAAATATATATGCTAATGGAAAGTCCCAGGCAGCAGCCCAAGTTTTCCAATTGCTTAAGTTAGGAAAGTTTGTGATGTGAAATTAGAAAGACATTCTGGCCAGACAAAAATTATGATCTTGTAAATGCACTTCTTCTTTTAAATTCCAGTAATGGAAATGAACATATTTTTACACAGATAAGTAGAATGGTTTATAAATCTTTTTACAAATCTTTTATAAATCTTTTTACAATGTATCTTGTTGTTGAGATAGCACTTCTGCCTTACTATTGGGTTTTTCTAGTGATTTCTTCCTACCCAAGACTGAAGTAAACCTTGAAAAGAAAATTTCAGTGTTGCTAACCATTCAAATAGAAGGTAATAATCAGTTTTGTGTTAATTTCAGTAAAGTCATAGAAGTACTAGAAATTTATTTCAAAGATACATTCTTTCATAGCAGGAAAACAGTGAATATTTTATTTCTAGTAAATAAATTAGATACTGTCTGCTGATGTTGCTAGTTCTTCATGTGAATAGAATTGACGTAGTGAAGACATGATGAATCATGGTATTGGCAGAGATTTAATCTCATGATACGGCCAAACTTTGCAGAGAGTCTGAAAGGAATTAAGAACAGAGTATGTGCCACCATTAGCATATTGACTAATGCTGCTGTAGTTAATCTTCTGGCCTTGGATTCAGTCTCTATGTATATAGAGGATACGAGGAATTTGTGGAGCATCTGATGATTAGTATGCCTCATTAGCAAATATCTGAACTGGTCCTTTGACTTCAAAGCAGTAGTGACAGCAAAACTGTAAAATCTGACCACTTGGGAGGAACAATATCCCTCAGGATGGTCATGCTGATCCGTTTGGAAACCATTCTGTAAGTCAACCGTAACAGAAGCGGCATCAGCTCTGGAATAAAGGACTACTCTGAAACAAGGAGGAAGTTAAACTTCTATGGCACCGCAAACCAAGTGGAACTTCATTGTGTAGGGCATCATACAAAATGCTAGTACAGTTTTTGTCAAATCCATAAAATCTCTAGTTAGTGAATATTAAAGTTGTTGCAGAAATATGCCAGTGTGAACAGAACTTCAGCTAAAGAAATACTGGAAGGAAAGCTGATTTGACTCTACATCTGCTTGCTGCAGGGCCACTAGCAGCAATGTGATTAGAGTGTTCAGCTGTACTTTACTTCTTTTCTGTTTGACTTAAATATCTTTGCTAATCAGACACTTGGATATTTTGGAATATCTGACCATCAGTTTCTTCTCCTTGAGCTCTTCTATCTTGTATGAATATGGCATTATTAACTAGAAAATAAGTAGGTTGTTCCACATCAAACATGGATTTTGTAAACCCTGGGTAAAACTGGAGGAAGGTGAGGATGAACCGCTTTGGAGTTAGACATTTCATAGCTTTGAATATTCCCTCATTGCATACTGGTCTGTAAACAAATCTATCAGAGATGTATTTTTCTGAACTCTCACATAAAAGCATTTTGAAAACACAAACTTTTTAGAGTGTGAAGATGATATCTCTCTAGATTAGCACACTCTATTCTCTGGTAATAAGAAGATGCAACAGGATCGCCAGCTCAAGAGGGGCTTACAGCCTTCTCTCCAAGTGCTTGTGTTTCATTTACAGTTCTGCAAATGTGGAGCTAGGATTTGAAAAGTGGTAATTTCTGTAAGACTTCTGCCAGCGTCTGAGTGCCATTGGTAAGTTCTAGATTTAAACTGAAGACTTTATCTGAGCAATATTCTGTTAAAAGGAGAAAATAATGATTAATACTTATAATAGCAAATGATTTATAATAAATTAATAATGTAAAAAACCCTTTCAGGTGCAATCAAACAATGTGAAGAAACTAAATATTTCTCTTTGATCTCTTTCTCTTTTTCAGAAAATATCATTACATTGTCTTTTGGGATTCCTTTTGCTTGAGTAATGATTTTTTTCATAAGACAGAAAGCTCTGTGGATACTTTATCATTTGATGCCTTAACCATCATATGTTCCTGTAGCAGCCCAAGAGAATATTAGACTACAGAAGTGTAGGTCTGGAAAAGATATTTTAATTTCACCTTTTTGCTGTGTCAGGAATGATTTTCTGATGGCACCAGGTATTGTTTCATCTGTCCAAAAAGAATATCAGAGAATTCCACTGCCTATTGCCAGCCATTTCCAGTCAACTGTTGACAATTTTTTATTCAATTATCCTAATTTCAAATTCTGCTGACTTCATCAAGCTGTTTTCTGAGAAGGCACAGAGAAGTTTTGATCCTCTATAACAATTTCTGATACTTTGGAAGTCTGCTGTCATGTTCCCTTCCCTTCCTGCTATTGCTTCCATTCTGTAGACAGATACTTTAACACGTCTATACAAATTTTTATCGTGTTATCATGCCATCCCTACAGGCAAGTAAGATGGCTTTTAATTCCTGTCTTGTCCTCTAAATGTTGGTAATGCTCATAGCTCCATGTTGTTTGCACTTCTCACTTCAAGGGAATGCCATTTGTTGCTGATACAAACACTGACTGAATCCAGGCACAATTATTTCCTTTCAGTATCTGGTTTTTCTTCCCGGGTTTCGGCACCAATTAATCTGTCCTGGTNTGTGTGAAAGGCTATACATTTCTCTTTTCAGTTTCAGATATGCACGGGGATATTTCTGTTTATACTATCACGTATGAGGTGATCAGATCAACATATTAACAACACAAAATTTACTGAAGTTATTTTTGTGGTTCCTATTAATCCACAAAGCATCATATTTCTCCAATCAGTTAATTAGATTATTCTGATAATGATTTTTCTCTTGGCCACCACATTAACTCTAGTTTTGTGCTTTTTATGTCCACTAAGATTTTTTTTAATGGTTCTTTGTAATTTATTCCAAAGAATTCCAGCAAATAATAAGTAGCTTGTGTTTGTCCTATGTATTTTATTTTTTTGGCTCTTTTTGGAGTGTTGTCTTCTTTATTCCTCAAAAATCTTGTTTGTCCTATAAAACTTAAGGAAGTTGTCCTGGTTTGAGGGTTAAAGGCGGAACCCTCCAGAACAGATTGTTAGATTTCCCCTCCCACCAATACAGGAAGGGAATATAAACAGGTTTTAGAATGTCAACAAGTTGTAATTTTATTCAAAACGAAGTAAATTCAAAAGAGGGAAGAAAATACCAACAGGAATGCAGGGAGATGGTGTAAGGGAAGAACTATGTACAGAAGGCAATTTGGTGTAATTATGGCCCCCAGCCACTAGGGGACTCTCGCCGGGGCGCGGCAGCAACAGGTGCTCGCTCCCGGCTGCTTTCACGTCCACACCGCGCGGGAAAAGAAAGGAGGAAAAAAAAAAAAAGAAATGGCGCGGGCCACTCGCGCGCCCCTATCCCGCGTGCACCGGGCGCCTGGCTATCGGAACCCTGCCGGCGCCCGCCTGGTAACCGCGCACCCAAAAACCCGCAGCCCACCTTCCCTCCCCGCAAAACAGAACCACACTCAGGACTAGTCCGAGACGAAACAAAACGTCCCAAAGCGTGAGACAGGCCCCCTCCCAATCCACCAACAACTGCCGACAAAAACTTAACAGGGTAGCGTGCAGGAGAAGTCAGGTGGGCTGGGCAGCAGGTCAGGGCACGGGAACCGCGGGTCCTCTCTCCTCCCCGGCTGGCCGGAACTCCCCCCGTCCCTGCCTCCCTGCTGGCTTTTTATTCCATGGTCCACCAGGACCCTCCTACTGTGGGGTAGAGGGGAGTGGTTTGGGAGATACACAAGTTCTTCTGCGTCCTAACCCAGCACAGAAGTTAATTCCTGATCATTTAGAGATTGCTTTAACTAGCTTCCTTAAAAACTAAGGGACTGGTTTCATCAGATCGTATGGACAAATAAAATACCAATATGATCTCTACGTATAGAGGATATATCCTTCAAAAAATGTGTTCCCAAAATAGGTAGTATTCCTGTTTCATATTTAGTATTACTAAACACTTAATCACAATTAGTCTGTATTTAGTGAGGACAAAGGAAAGAAAGCAAGGATGCCAAGCTTAAACTGGAGAAATTGAATGAAGTGTAAGAAGGGCAAGAGTAGAGTCTTGTATCTGGGTACAAACAATCCCAGGTACCAACGTAGGCTGGGGACTGACCTGTTGGACAGTAGTGTAGGAGAAGGGACCTAGGGGTCCTAGTGAACAGCAGGATGACTATGAGCCAGCAATTTGCCCTTGTGGCCAAGAGGGCCAATGGCATCCTGGGGTGGATCAGAAAAGGGCTGTTTGGCACCTCAAGAGAGGTTCTCCTCCCCTTCTACTCTTCCCTGGTGAGACCCCATCTGGAATATTGTGTCCAATTCTGGGCCCCTCAATTCTAGAAGGACACAGAACTGCTGGAGAGAGTTCAGTGCAGAGCCACAAAGATGATGAAGGGAATGGAAAATCTCCCTCACGAGAAATGGCTGAGAGAGCTGTGTCTCTTTAGCTTGGAGAAGAGGAGACTGACATGTGACCCCATTCATGTTGATAAATATGTGTAGAGTGAGTGTCAGGAGGATGAAGCCAGGCTCTTCTCAGTGTCATCTAGTGATAGGACAAGAGGCAATGGGTGTAAGCTGGAACAAAAGAGGTTCCACATAACTATGAGAAGGAACTTCTTCCCAGTGAGGGTGATAGAGCACTGGAATTGGCTTCCCAGAGGGGTTGTGCAGTCTCCTTCTGTGGAGAAGTTTAAAACCCACCTGAATATATTCTTCTGTATCTTTGTCTAGGTGATCCTGCTCTAGCAGGGGGATTAGACTAGATGATCTTTCAGGTCCCTTCCAATCCCTAATGTTCTGTGATTTGCTGCTTCTGCTTCTGCTTAATAACGTTTCTCCCTGTTCCTTTACTTTGTTTTCCTCTTATTTACATTATATATGGATAGATTATTTTCTTGGTGCTCTTTAAATCCATTAATTAAAATAGTCCTTGCACAATAGTCTTACTAATTAAATACTGTAGCTGGTATTTCTCTTTAGTTATGTTCCTTTTTGTTATCTTTACAACTTCTTACATATTTTCACTTAGATTTTCAGTTCATTCACAGATTATATTTTCTTCTCTGGCGTAGCTTTGAGCTTTGCCCTCTCATCCTGTCCAAAACAAAGTCAGTGACTTCAACAGTATTATATTCATGTGTCTGCAAGAGGGTTTCCAGTGAATACTTCGGTATTTAAAAATCCTATTATTAGCAAATTCCTTCTCATAGTCAATTAAAATAAAAGCCTCATTTGCTTTCTCCTTTTTTCTGGAGAGTCTAAATTTTTGCAGATTAATTTCAAACCTTTTGCAAACTGTTTCATCATGTTAATCTTTTATTTTTACCATGAAATTATCTTCAAACTTGCATCACAGCTGTCATATTTTCAATGTAGGAACTTTTTTTTTTTTTTTCATCTTACTTTCTTTCTAAATAAGGTTATAATTTTCATCCAGTAAAAAACTCAGTGTTGCAAAGTATGTAGTAATTCTGGTGACGGGCTTCACAGGTTTTCTGCAAATAGTAGCTCGAGTCTCTTCATTTGTGTATTAATGCCTTCAATGTTCACCTCAATCTATGCAAATTGTCTTGGTTATATTCTATTCTACTTTTAAGTCTCAGTAATATTCTATTCTACTTTTAACCATCTGCTCTTTTACTTTCCAGAACTGCTGATATTATCAACATTAGGTTCCTGCTAGCCTGAATCTCTTTTCATTGTGCTTAGAGTGGCAATTTGAAGTTACTCTCAATCTTTACAAGTAAAATCAAATATTTTCCTTTTGCATGATCTGTTATCTTCATCAATGAAGCCGGAATTTTCCTATCTACAAATCCATGGTTTGATTTTCAGATTCACTTTCCAAGAATTACATTTCTGTGCTTTGCTCTCGAGACTAAAGGCAGGAATGTAAATTTTATTCACAGGTGACTTGCAGCTGGTTAGTAACAGTGTTGAGGAAGTTGCAGATGAAGCGTGCTTGTCTTTCTGTCACAGAATAGCAAAACAGTAATTTCCCTTCGTTCCTAGTACATGAAGTAGGAATACTTTTTTTAGTGGTAACCAAGTTTAATACATGTACATAAGAGAGAGCAGCACTTCTTGAGCAGAACTAGCAGATTTATTGATATCTGTGAACAATTCACTCTTCTCCAAGACATTAAAATAGTCCTTTAATCTTTTTGACTGTGAGTGGGCTTTTCCACTAGACAAGTGATTGTACTTTCTATTTTATAGAGGCTTTCATCTATTCTATATTCTATAGAGGAAAGTGATTTTTACTACTGAAATAAATTTCTGACTGAAATGAATCAGAAATATCAAATACAGTCTTAAAGTCCATGCACTCTTCAGTGAAGATGTGAGTATAATCAAAGTGGATCTCGGGGACAATACTGTACTAGAGATCCTGTCCTATACTGATGAGAAAGTTGTACATTAACAGCAGCTCATTCACAGACTGTATCATTCTTCTCTGAGCAAGAACTGAACTGTTTCATTACTAGGAGAAAAAAGCTAGTTTCCACAAATAACAGGTTAGTATATCTAAGGGAGCCAGTTTTGCTCCTGCTTGCTGTAGCTTACTGTTATTGACTCCATGTTGCAATGTTTTCTGCAATAATAGCGTATCTCCAAGGGAGTCATCCTACCCTTTAAAAACTATTATACATAAAACTCAGCAGAGGATTGTGACTGTTTAGGAAAAATTAAAGTCTGTATTTTGAATCAGGATTGCACATATGGTCTGAAATATTCTAAAAGTATTGTGTCATCCTCGTATAATAATAGTAGTATTTCCTTACTGCTGTGTCATTCAATTGCTTACACAAACCTGCGCTGCATATCTGATGATATTGCCTTTTCTTATTGCCCCCCTCTACTAATCATAAAAGGCAGATGCTCATAGTTCTGTGCCACAGTGTTTTCAGGTACACAAATAGTTACTCTCTCCTTCCCTCCTTCCCATCCTCCCTCCCCTCTGTAGCTGTTGTCTGCAGTAAAACCCATAGTAGAAGATCACTGTGGAAAGATGAATATTCAGTTTTAAGAAAATGGTCTTGAATAAAGGGTGAAAGTAGTCAGGAACAGCAGAGTTTCATGAAAATATCCAGCAGGCTTTTAGAACAATGAAAAATGAAACCTACCCTAATTCCTTAATTAACAAGTTTGCTTGTAAACAACTGTAAGGGAACACCCACATAAATTGGCAGTGCATATGAAGTGTGTGAGAGCAAACCCTTCTCTTAGACATCCAAGACACCTGAACAAGGCTCATATTTTTCTTGACAACAGTTCAGATATAGATACTCCAGTCCACGTACTTGGGTGTCTGGAACTGAAAGAAGTAACGTGTCCTCCTTAATGGTTACCTTTATTTATGACTTTATTCTACATTTGATACAGTAATCCTCTTGTCAAAACTTTCCTTCTGCTATCAAAAAAAATAGAAAAAAGATTCTTTCTTCCAGTAGGAAAAGTACATGAAATAGTGACAGGTCTTGTCTCCGAAGGTTATTTCAATGTGTGACGCTCTTGCATATAAATGTGAGTTTGAATGAGTATCAGTGTTACCAATTTGTAGAGACAGCTATATTTTTGACAGGTAAGGAAAGACATACAACCATGGAAACCAAACAGTTGAAAAATTATTTGTGACTGCTCAATAAGCAGCACAGTGATTAATCATTTTCTTTTATCATTATAGTAAGATTATGCTAAACAATATTGCTGGGATAATGGTATTACAGCATAAAACATTGAATTAATTATGATAACCATTCTTCTGGATGAGCAATGGATTTTCAAAATAGCAGACAATCGATGGAGACTGTTGAAAATGCATGCACAATTCCACACTAGAGCTAGGGTGTCATCTATAAAAACTAGATGTATGAATTATAGTTTAAATCTACAGTAACTACTCATGCAGATTGTCTGCACAAAGGACAACTGGCTTTGCTCATGCATTTGCTAGGATGATGTTTGGACATTGGTGCCCAGCCTTGTTTAGAATTCAATCCCTTTGCAAATTAGACTTTGTTATGTGAATGGTAATTTTTGTCATTTGGCTGAGACTACTGTTATCTGAATGACTGTATAAAGCATGTGTGCCACTGCTTTTCTTTGCACATTGCTGCCTCCCTACAACACTGTAAGCCCCCTGTCCAGGAGCATCTGCTCACCTCATAGTCTGCAGGGACAGAGTGTATCCTCAGCAAGTTTGCTGATGATACAAAGCTGGGAGATGTGTCTGGCAAACCAGAGTGCTGTGCTGCCAGTGTGACCTAGGTTGGAGAACTGGGCAAAGTGCAATCTAACGAGGTTCAATAGGATCAAGTATAGGGTTCTACACCTGAATAAGAACAACTCCATGCATAAATACAGGTTACGGGTAGATCCGTTGGACAGTATCCTTAAAAGGAAAGATTTGGAGTCCTGGTAGGCAGTAAGCTTGCCATGAGCCCACAGTGTGCCCTTGTTGCCATGGCCAGTGGTATTCTGGGGTGCATTAAGAATTGTTTAGCTGGTGGGTTTAGAGAGGGTGTCCTCCCGCTCTACTCTGCCACAGTGAGGCCACATCTGGAGTACTGTGTGCAGTTCTGGGCTCCTTGATTTGAGACAGACAATGAACTACTGGAGAGTCCAGCTACTGGAGGGCAAGGAAGATGATTGGAGGCGTGAAACATCTCTCTTATCAGGAAAGGTTCAGAGAGCTAGGCCTATTTTAGCCTTGAGAGAAGAAGAATGAGAGGAGACCTGATCAATGCCTA
This sequence comes from Rhinopomastus cyanomelas, assembly GCA_013400115.1. Lineage (NCBI taxonomy): Eukaryota > Metazoa > Chordata > Aves > Bucerotiformes > Rhinopomastidae > Rhinopomastus > Rhinopomastus cyanomelas. The sequence goes on from VXBP01007506.1 coordinate 112,132, forward strand.
TAAATATATGAAGGGTGACTGTAGGGAGGATAGCACTGACTGTTTTCAGCTGTGCCCAGCAGCAGGGCAAAGAGCAATGGGCACAAACTCTAACAGAAGAAGTTTCATTTAGGTATAAAAACCAAAATGTGAATAACAAGGCGCTGGAAAAGGCTGCCCCAAGAGTTTGAAGAGTCTTCTCTGGAGATACTAAAATTCTGCTGGGATATCGTCCTCTTCAATGTGCTTTAGGCAGCCCTTCTCCTTTGTTGAACATGATTATCTCTTGGGTCCCTTCCAACTCCAGTGATTCTATGATTCGGTGATTCTGTGAAAATGGAACCTCCAGTGGGAGAGCCAGGGAATACATCTCTACAATCGTAAATACATTAGCAAATTTTCATTTACAACAAAGCTGAGGAGGAATACCCTTGAATCAAAAACTACTTTAAATACACACTGAAAGTAGACAAATCCATAAGGCAGAAAATCCCCTACTCATCTCTTCCAATGTCAATTTATTAGAAGCTACAGTTAGCTCTAAGTGCTCTCTTACTACAGTCAATAGGACATTCGACTCATTAAGGACAATAAAAAGGATACTAGATTCTGTTAATAAATAATTTTAAAATGAAATAAAATAAAAACACGTATGCACTAGGTGAGTTTTGATTTTGTCTAAGGTCTCAAATATGAATAATTCTGTCTTATCTATATAGTATAAAAATTAAAGCAGAACTGAAATGAATGTAATTTTAAAAAACAATCAAAGCCAACACGGAGTATACAATGGTTTAAAACAAACTGAGCTGCAGTATTGACAGTATCTACTTTATAGCTGCAATGCATTCGTGTAAAAGGAGGTAGATATTGAGAAACAGATGAGGAAATATTTTTATATTAGTTTTGAAACAGATACTCTAAATGGCTAAAAAAATTATGTGTGTCTTTAAAAATTCAGGAGAATGTTGTGTGTGTTAGACTGAAAATGGATATCTGTACATTAAGACTAATTCAGGAAATATGAAGAAGTGTAACTTAGAGAGTGACCTGAAGGAGAGAGAAGTGGGGAGAGGGAGAGGAAGGAAAGAGGAGACAGAAATGTTTCTTACTGCCACTTGAAATTCTTTAGTGTTGGTTAATCTTAGTTACCAAGTAGCTGAAAATAGTACAAGAAAGTAGACATTAAAATCATACTCTGTTCTGCATCTATTATGAACTTCTATACCTCCAACTTCTTAAACATGTAATGTATGCTATTTTACTCTTCCTGAGGAAAGCACGTGTTGAAAATTATGTACTATCACAATATCCTTTAGGGCATAAACAAAGATTTATTATAAAATGTAATAGGCAAAATATTTTTAAAAAATAAAATATTTATATAATATCTATTAATATAAAATAGGTAAGTGTAAATATATTAAAATAGGTAAATACATTACACAAAATACATAAATTTAATATTATCTTTAATATACAAAATACAAAATTTTATACATCTAGTTTTTGAGAATTAGATCAATTATATTTTTGCTGTTGTATTTCTGTAAGTATTTTAAGTTAAACAAGGGACCTCAAGTTATTTGTCTTGCACTCATAAAATTCATATCAATCTTCCAAGCAACAAGAAGCCTACATCAAATACTTTTAAACTGTTATGGTGATTGTACGGTGGGATTCCTGACAGATATTCCATTGTTATGACTCTGATTTCCCACTTCTGTTCCTGTTGCACAGCGGTTAAATTTGGCATTGGGCGCAAACTTCATTGAGTGTTAGGAGTATATTGACCTTGGCTGGCTACCAAACACGCGGCCAGCTGCTCTCTTATTTCCCCTGCTCAACAAGACACAACAAGAAACTAAGGTAGAAAGCTCATGGGTAAAGCTAAAGACAGGAGTGTCACTCAGTAATTACTTGCACCACAAAAACAGACTTGAATTGGGAAAAAAAAATAAATAATGTAATTAAAAAAATAATCTAATTTAAAAGAGCCAGTGAGATAGTGAGAAACTAAAACAGCTAACCCTCATCCCCACTTTCTTCCCAGGCTCAACTTAACTTCTTCATCCACAAATAGTGCAAGGGGAGATGGAGCAGGGATATGTGGTCTCACAGATTCACAGAATCACTCTGGTTGGAAAAGACTCCTGGGATCATCGAGTCCAACCACCTACCCTACCTTACAAGTTCACCCCTAAACCAGATCCCTCAACACCTCATCCAAAAAATACTTAAATACATCAAGGCATGGCAACTCAGCCACCTCCCTGGGAAGCTTGCTCTTTCACAGCATCTAAACTTTCCATTGGAAAGTAGTGGTCAAAGATTGGTTCTTACGATGATGTTGGGCTTTATACATCTGTAATTCTGAATAAAATAATGCGTAACTACCACATTTGAGATGTGGGAAATTAGAGTGTGCATAACTAACATCTGTCCTTCTGCACATACAATTTTGACTGTTGTGGCTTCATGCCTCAAAATGACGTTTGTGGTTCTTGTTACTGTTGGAAGTGACTGCCTGTTACAGTAGGTTACATCTTATCCAAGATACTATTTTTAAAAAAAAAACAAAATGGAACTGCACCAACACATTGGATTTTTCCTTAAAGAAATTAACTTTTAAATCACTCTAATTTATTGTGCATTGAGAATATTTAGTATTCACCTCATCTCTACCCTAAAATCAGCTTGCACATGTGCTAACTAAAGAAGGACATGAAAGGCCAATATACATTTGGCACTTTTCCCTCAAACTTCCTCTGTACATCATGCATTTCCAATATTATTGAGTTTGAGGTTGTGGGCACAGAGCTAATATGAATATTGTATAAAACCCAGGTAGATCAGAAGGAACAATGCCAGCTACATGCCAGTGTTTTAATTTTCTGATCAAATATCTTGCAGTTCCAGAGAGCCAAAGGCATTTATTAAGCTAGTCTGGCAAATAGGATCAATTTGCAAGCTTAGGGGATCTAGAAGGAAGGAATTAATGGAGATTCATGAATCAATCCATTGAAAGAAAATAGAATGCAAATGCAAAATATTATGTTAATGAAAGTACAGGTTCTGCAAATTTCAGCTATATATTGTGCTATATATTTTAGGGCATAAAGTTAATGTATCCTGAAATGTAGACAGTTTTCCAAGCAAGTATGAAACCTATGATGAATCTAGGTGAAACGAGGCTAAGACAATCTCCTTTCCATATTTCTAAACAGTTTCTATAATTTTTTACAAGGCTAATCTTAAACATTTGACAAAATTAGTCTTAATTCAATGTCTATTTATTCTTTATATTTGTACATAAGAGTTGACTAGTACAATGCCTTTTCTGTACAAAATTTCTACAAGAGTCTGTATCAACACAACTCCTAGATTCATTCTACAAGACAGTAGTTTACATTTTCAGTGCCTAAAATATCCAACCTCCATCAGGAAATAGAATATATTAGAGAGAATCTTTAAAACTTTAGAAAAGCTCTCAAAATTCTAACTAAAAAGATATAAATCCTGAATAAAAGAAAAAATTTCAAGGCAATATTCTAATTTAAAAAAAGAAGTTTGTGCTTATATTAACTCTTCTGGGAAAAAAATAGCAATTAAAGAGAGTGTTTTATTTTAGTATGTAAACTAATATTATGGAAAAAATATAAATTGTAGAATGACATGTTGAAAAAGACCTTAAACATCATCAAGTCAACTATTAATTTAACTCTACCAAGCCAAATACTGCTAAACCATGTCCTTGAGCACCATAGCTGCACAACTTTTAAACACATCCAGGGGTGGGGGTTCAACCACTTCCCTGGGCCTCTGTTTCTTCAGATTAAACATCCCCTGTTCTCTTAGTTGCACCTGATAAATCTTGTTCTCTGGACCCTTTGCTAACCTTGTTGCTTTTATCTGGACCCGTTCAAGCACCTCAATACCTTCTTTGTATTGACATTCCCAGAACTAAACATGATACTCAAGGTAAGTTAAGTCATGTGTAACTAACATGTTACCTAATATTGAAATATATGATTAAATAGGGTCTGGAGTTGTAACCCAAAAGTAATAAAGTAATGGAAAACCCCCTGCCAGCTTCTCTGAGGCCATCTTTGTTTAATCAAAACACAATTATCTTTTTTATTTACTCATCCCCCATTGTGGTTGGGGAGATGTGTGATTGCATTAGCATTTGTAAAACTATGAGAAGTACCATATAGTTATTGGAAGAGGTCTTGGTGGAAGCTGTTCAGAGTAGTTAAATCAAAATTGTTTGCACCCCCCTGTGCAAATTAGAAAATAAACTAAGTGCAACAGCATGTATGGCAGTAGCATATCTCATGAAGGAAAACCCTATAACACTCTCTTGTGGCAGCGTTGCAACATTTCTAATATTTTTTAAGAAGTTAAGTAAAATTGTCCAACTCCAGACGGCATTAATTGAAGCCCATGTGTTGTTAATATAGTAAAGCCTGAATTATTTTAATAGAGACAAAAAGACACTGAATTAACAGAGCATGTAAATGTCCTGTAACAAAGGTCCATCATAAACATTTTAAAATTGCTGAGAGTTCAAAATTTGAAGTCTGTCTATGCTGTTTAAGAGCATTTTACCAATAGAGTTTACAATTTTATTATGGTTATTCCAGCTTTGGATATGTTTTATAGTTCTATCACTTATACTTTGAATGAAATAATTTTAAATAGAAATAATGTACCGTTATAATTGTCTCCAAATCCACTGAAACCAATGCAGACACTGCTTAGGATGTTATAATGGAAACAACAATCAAAGAGTTCGTCAAGTGGAATCTTAAAACAATAAAAACTGGATGTTGTTGTGTACTTTCATCAAAGTTATGAGTTGCTTACAATAAGGTTAATACTATGTGTGAAAAAAAGTCTCATGCAATTGGAATGTTACTGATAATGCAAAAGTATGGCTCCGAGGTGTGCAACAGTGAAGGAGTTAAGCTCACACCAACCCAAAATTCAGAAAAGTCATAGGGCAAATAATCTCAAGCAATAAATAAATCCTGACAGCCCTTGTGGAGATGCAGAAGTGTAGCAAGAAACACTCATGTTGAATATTAACAGCTTTAAAAGCCTTCAGACAAAACTGTTTTTCTGATGTTACTTAGAGGACTCAAAAACATTTTTGAAAATGCAAAATGGTCCAGAAAGCATAAAAAATGTCTTTCATCTTAAAAGCAGGTAGAAAATTTAAGTGCTTCACTAACAGAGCAAAAAAAAATCCTGTTAAGGTCAGAAGCTGAGATGAATAATATCTGCTTAAGAATAATGTATTATTTTAATGAGGGATCGTTATGAGGGAAGGGGCTGATATTTATTGGTTTGTAGTACTACTAAAAGTTTTAGTGCGGCGTCTTCTGACTTGAAGTGCCTTGGTTTCATCCCTGGCAGCTTGATATCACTTTCCATCCAATGTGTGTTGTTTATTGTGATAAATGGATGGCAGGAGTTGGTAATACAGGCATTAGAGGACAAAACATGCCTCAGTAAATATCACAGGTTTTTTCTTAGTTTTCCATTCAATCAATTTAAGTAGAAACTCTGACTAAATCCCAGTACAAACCAAGGTGATGGTACATAATAATGCAGGTAAATGAACCTTGTTAGAGAATTTGGGAAACAAAGCCATGAAAATCAAGATGTGTTGAGCATAGCAAAAGATGCTGGAATTAAACCACTAGAAAACCTTGCACTACTAGAAAGACTCAGACATTCTTTTGTTTTCTAATTGACATAAGAGTTTCTTCAAGATGCTTTGCCCAAGGGAGAGCTCAGATGAACAGTTCCTAGTAAGAATGAGGCAAAGGAATAAATAGCTCTAGAAAATATTACTGTTTTCCTGAGGCCTATTGTCAGTCTTACTGCTCCCAGGAGGATCCTGAGGAAAATGGATTCTGATTATAATTTTAATATTTCTCCAGCTGAACTGATGAATAAATTTCCATAGTATAGCCATAACATTTTTAAAATTAAAAGTCTATTACAAAGAAGTAGTTTTAAGACTGGGAAAAGGAGTCAGCTGTATGAAAAACCCCATCCAACTAAACAAAGCAAGCCAAAGGAAATTAAGGAGACTGAGCTGCAAAATAATAGGAGGAGTCATTTCAGTTCTTATTCCTAATCAATTATTGAGTCTCATTTTGACACTAAGAATGTGTCTACTTCTGAAATATTTCTAATTCTACATTTTTAATAGAAGTGGTATTAAAGACTATGATGTTTTTCTTTTTCCCATATTAGTACCACTTCAATGACTAATTGCTCCTCAGAGCTAATAAACTTTTAATCAAAACTAGTTTATTTTCCAGAAAGGAAAACTTCACCAGCTTTGTCCTTTTGAATCTTTTTTTTTTTTTTTCTGCAAAGGTTACATCCTGATCTAATTGTCTACTTGAATCATAGAGTAGTTTTATCTGGAAGAGACCTTTTAGATCATCGAGACCCACAATAAGCAGCTACAATCGTTACTTACGACGAAGCAGCACACTGTATGGTCCAAACTGCAGAAGTATCGTTACACATCGTTATTAGAAAGTCTGCCGTGCATAAATCAAACACAGCAACCTCTACCCACTGCTGCAGGTGGGGAATATTGGAAGGAATAAGAGGGACGAAATTCATAAAGGCTTTAGGGAGGTCTCTGAATTTTGCTTAATCCCCGGCTATTTCCAACTGCTTACATTGTGACACATATCTCAGAGGAACACCTGTAGCAAATCATCAGAAGGGTTTTATGTATTTATTTATAAATATTTATTATGTATGTACTTACAGCTCTTGAAACCATGCACCCTGTTAAGCTATACACAAACTGCACAGGAGAGATTCTAAATGAAGTAAATCTTTAAAGTGCCTTGGGTATCAGAAACATCTTCTTAGAATCATAGAATCATTAGGGATTGGAAGGGACCTCGAAAGATCATCTAGTCCAATCCCTCTGACACAGCAGGATGTCCACATAGACAGAATCCTCCAACTCCAGTGATTCTGTGTTTCTGCAATTCTGTGAGGTTCTGTGTTTAAACTGCAAATAGTATCAAGTTTCATTTTGAATTAACTTTTAAAATTATACTCCTTGGAATTGCTGTGACTATGATTTGTATCACAGAGGACTAATATCAGCAGTATTCTATTTTTGCTATTATATCTGAAATCTTTGGGCAGTGGAGTAGTCATTTTGCATGTAAGAGACAAGACACTTAACCTGTGATAGTGGGAGTGTTTGATCTTAGATATTTTACAAAATTACTGGCCTTTTCTTTTACTTCAATTTTTTCTCAAAGGCCTTTGAGGTCTCACCATATTTTTCTCCTATGATTGCATGCTGTGAATTTCTAATCACTTTCATGCAATTACATCTAAATTAATTTTTGCCTCCAACTGTTTTAAAACAAAAGTCCTGTTGTTCCTTTCTGCCTATATTTTTTTCATAGATGAACTTATTTTATTTTCACAGCTGTTTTTTCTCAATATCGCTTCCTTGCTTTCCCCAGGAAGAGAAACAAACATGTTTTTTGAGAGAAAAGCTTTCAGAAAAACAAACACTTGTCTTTTTACAAAGACCTAACAAATAAAAGTAGTTTGAATAGTTCTACTTGCTTACCTTGGTGCTTTCTGTTTCTAATCCTAATTTAAATGTACTAGACAAAAATTTGAAGGAAAGAAAATAAATTATACAATTTTGGAAAGAGTTTGGGGGGGAAGGAGTATTATTTTGGGGTTTTTTTGGAGGGGAGTATTGGGGTATTTTTTGTTTGTTTGTTTGTTTTGTCTTGGTTGAAGTTTTTTCCTGAGCTGAACAATTGTGTTCTGCATTTCTTTACAGTTGTGCTTACTTCCAGCACTCTTCATTTACCATGTGTGAAGAGACTGTCCATGTGGAAAAATCCACTAATGTGGTGGGTTCAAGACCACAATTAAAGATAAAGGAAAAGAAAACAAAGCAGCTAGGTCTTGATGAGACCTCAGATAAAATTGGACAGACAATGGATAGCTTAGGAAAAATGGAAAAGGGTTTATTAATTCTATAACTGTACACAGAAAAGAAGAAAAGGTTAAGCAAGTCAGTGCACAGAAACTAGAAACTGTGTCACAAATGGCATCACGTATTCTGAGAAAAACACAATGGGAGATCACTATTGTGTTAGTAAAATTAAATAATTAAATACTGCTTCTTGATGATTCTACTGATACGAGTACACTGTGTAGTGATATGTTTGAAAATCATAAATGTAGCATGAAACAACCTACAAACCAGACTAATATGCAATACAAACATTTTATTTAAAAAAATACCACTATAGTTGATCTCTTTTAGGCATGTCCATCAGAATTTGTAATATCAGGTAGGTAACTATGTATGATCAGTATTTGGTCCTTAAGGCATTTATACACTCCAATAACTTCTAAAACACCTGGTTATGAAGAGTGAGGCAGTTGGCTGCAATTTTTATGGGAGATTAAATTAAGAAGATATTTCTACTGCTGCTCCTTTTCCACTTTTTAAGTGGAAAAAAAAATGCAGTGCATCCTCAGTAATCAAGCTGTGGCACGTAAAAAGTTCAATACGCCATGTGGGTAACAGCTGGAAATTGAAAAGCATAACAGTAGGGTTTAAAATCTCACAATCAATATGTGTGACTCACGCAATGTGGAAATCACAGGAGAATCATGCAATCTCCCTCCCAAAAGCAGAGTGACATAAAGCAGGTCACATAGGGCTGTATCCAGGTGGGTTCGGGAAGTCTCCAAAGAAACTTCACAACCTCTCTGAGCAGCCTGTTTAGTACTCCATCACCTTCACAGGAAAGAAGTATTTCCTCATGTTCAGATGGCACTTCTTGCGTTCCAGGTTGTACTGTTGCCCCTTGTTATTTATTTCTATTAGAGTGTGGATAGATATTGCTAAAATTTTGTGAAGTTAGATATAAGAACTCAGGAATCGACAAATTAATTACTGGAATTGAAATGTAATACTCTCAGTAAGACTAAACTTGGTAGCTAAACTGGTGAAATTTAGAACAAGTGGGGTTTTGGGTGGGAACTCTAAAACTTCCTGTTTTTACAGCCTCTATTTTTTACAAGATCTCTGGTGGAAAATAATCATTGAATAGTGCAATACTACCTAATGACTGCGCATCAATAATTCAGCAGTCTGTACTTACACAATCTCTGTTGTGCTTCCCCTTGCAAAATCAACACTTACATCTGTTCTCTAACTCTTTTAGAAGTTGAAACTAAGAAATTAGTTTTGTTTCTTGTTAGGACTTTCTACTAATATCCTCAAAGTCTTCTCCTTTAATTAATTAAGGAAGAAAAATTTTAAAATTTTGCTACCATTTTTGTGGCTTCATTCCATTAGAAAGCTAAGCCCCATACAGAGACTTGCTCATTCACCCACAGATGATTGGGGAAGAGAATCAGAAGGGTGAAAGCAAGAAACTTCGTGCCTTGAAATAAAGACAGGTTCAGAGATAAAGCAAAGCTGCACAAAGAAAGCCAAACAGGGAGTCATTAATTACTGCCCATCTTCAGACAGGTCCTTAGCTGCTTCCAGAAATGAGAGGCTTTATCACACTTAATAGCTGCTTGGGTAATTTGGTAGGGAATATCATGTTGGTCAACTGGGAGCCAGCTGTCCTGGATGTGTCCCTCCCAAATTCTTGTGTATTTCCCAGCGTGCTTGCTGACAGGGAGAAATAGAAAGGCCTTGACTTGTATAACCACTTACCAGCAATAACAAATACATCAGTCACGGTTCTGTTCAGATATTCATTTGAAGGTGGCCGGTGGTTTTACTTAAACCATTATATTCATTATTATTTTAAACTAGCCTCCCTGTTTTCCACTGCAATCAGCACTCCTTTGTGTCTTTACCATGTAGACTTGTTTGGCACACTACTCTTGAACTAATGTTGAATCAGTGCAGCTAGACAGTCTTTGGTTTCTCAAACACATTGAAACATTCACACTGAACCATAAACTGGGCCATCAGAGAAACACTTGAGATTGCTTTTCATTAGACTTTCTGTTATTTGAAAACTTCTCTGTTACCCTCTCCAAAAACTACTAAAAGCACATTAATTCCTCTTAGTATGTGATGCTTATATTTCAGTGGAAACAATGAAATTCACTGTCTTGACTGTTGCATTAGTCTGTATACAAATACACAGGAGTAAAATCAACATAGCACTGAAATTTGCTACTTGAGTTGTAACTGTGTGTATTGGGTTGTAAGCACGTAAAGACAGAACTAATTTAAGAATTTGTTCTTTATGTGAACTGCTACAGTCCATACCTTGAAACCATAAAAAGACTTGACTACATTTCCATATCATTCCAGTCAAGAATGATTCTGGTGTTGGCAATCAGAGCTAGCAGTTTTACTATAATCACAGAAAATTAGAGGTTGGAAGACACCTTGAAATGTCATCTAGTCCAGTCCCCTTGCCACAGCAGGATCATCTAGATCAAGTTGCACAGGAACATGTCCAGGCAGGTGTTAAACATCTCCAGACAAGGACACTCCACAACCTCCCCAGGCAGCCTGTTCCAGTGCTCCGTCACCCTCACTGTGAAACAGTTTATCCTCGTATTTACCCACTGTGACTTTTAGCCCAATTCACAGAGGATTGGAAAAGGTCTTAGAGAACAATAACAAACAGCAGATATGGACTGAATTCAAATTCATTATCTGATGTATTTTTCCCACCTAACACAGGCTTTAAATACTAGTATCTGTTTTGACAGCAATAATTAAAAGAAGAACTTCTCTTTGAAAAAGAAATGCCTCAGGAAAATTACTTTCATTTAATATATTTTAAATAAGGGCCATGAACAAAACCATTGATAAAACTCACAAGACAATTCCTTACTGTTGTGATGTGTTGGATAATACAATCATTAATTATTGAAGCATACTGTAATACACTCAGTTGATGTGGAACTGGCATGTAACTCAGATATGATTTACATTTTCAAATACTTACTCGGAGCATTGTGGAGGTATGATGTACAAACTACTGAAAACATTAATCAGGCTATTTGGTTCTGGAAAGTGGTATTAGCTCATCAATTGTCACAAAATTTAAGTATGTTTCCATTAAGCCAAAATTTTGCCATTAGCATTGGAGTCAAAAGGTTGATATTCCAACTTCACTTGCATTGTGTTCTGTGAATGTTCAACCTGCATGCTTTTAAGATGATACACACCAATCAAAGCTAAAAATCATGGACTCTCCGAGTCCTGGCTGGGTGCATTTGATTGCAATCAAGAATTATCAGATCACCCAACCAGGAATGCTAGAAATGAAACATAGTTTGATTTTTGGTATGCTTTTCTTAAAGGATTTATAGTTCTATCCTCCTTTATTCTGAGGATTTTTATTTGCAGTTTTATTGTTTTCCTACTCATGAAATAGAATCATAGAAACACAGAATTAAAGAAACATGGAATAGTTTCAGCTGGAAGACACCTTCAAGATGATTAAGTCCATCCTTTTCCTAGCCATGTCAGCACGACTAAATCCTGTCCCCCAAATGCAACATCTACCCTTCTCTTCAACACCTCAAGGGATGGGGGCTCAGCTGCCTCCCTGGGCAGGCTGTTCCAGTGCCTGACAACCCTTTCAGGAAAGAAATTGCTCCTCCAACCTGAATCTCCCCTGGTACAGCTTAAAGCCATTTCCTCTTGTTCTATCACTGGTCACTAGGGAGACCAGACCAACCCCCACCTCTCTACAGCACCCTTTCAAGTAGTTTCAGAGAGCAAGGTGGTCTCCTCTCAGATCACCCCTTCTCCAGGCTGAACAGCCCCAGATGCCTCAGCCATTTCTTATATGACACGTGTTCCAAATCCTTTCCTAGCTTGGTAGCTGCCTCTGTCCTCTCTCCAACCCTTCAATGACCCTCTTATAGTGAAGGGCCCAACACCTGACACAGAACTTGAGGTGTGGTCTCCCCAAAGCTCAGTGGACAGTAATGATTACCTCCCTGCTCCTGCTGGCAACATTATTTCAGATCCAGGCCAGGATGCCTCTGGCCTTCTTGGCCACCTGGGCACACTGCTGGCTCTTGTTCAACCAGCCATCTATCAGCACTGATCCTTGAATGAAAAATAAGTGATGCTCATAACTATATCCTCATGTCACACATAAATATCAAAATACACACAGGCAAACCATCTTACAAAACCCAGAACTTAGCATGTACAGTTTTACAGACTTAACCAAAAGCATTTAGAGTTAATTTTAACAGGAATGGGACAAAACATTAGTTAATCTGTAAATAATACACATTCCTGTTCTAAAGGCATTCTATCGTTAATCAGAATTTACGTACTCTATGCTTTAGTCAGTTCCTACTCCTTGCTTGTTAAGCTTTGATTTAGGCAGTTTTAGTAAAGAATGAAATACATTTCAGACAATTTTTTAAAAACTACTTTATACTGTCCTGATAATTCGTAGGTCTTTTAATTCACAGAAATTGGGAAATATTTAAATAAATGTATTTTTAGCATGCAGACATCTTTTGATGTTAATGTTTTGTCCTATTTTATTTTCCTGACTTTGATGTGCAGATTTCTGTTACTTTAAACAATTGTTATATAAAAAAAAGGATATTTTTACAGCAGCGCTGTCCTCCTCATCTGTAATGATGCCGTCATCATCGGAATAAAGCTGATAAATCCTTATCATAAGGAAAATGAATTATTATAATAAATACTGTATTAATATCTGTTTTCCATTAAAGAAAGGCAGTAAACTTACTTTTTAATTGATAGTTTTATTCAAGTATTATCAAACAATAATAGAAGCTACTCATTGATTACACCCCTGTAGCAAATTGATTTCAGGAAGAAAAGGGAATTCATACAGGGAAAATTTTAGTCCAGGAGGAACTAAGGTCTGACTGGGAAAATATGAAAATATTCTAAGTAAAAATAGACAGTACTTGTTTCCCAAAATGATTATTTTTATAGGTCAGTTAAGATAAAGTTTTAGCTTCTTTTAGGCATCACACATGTGGCACAGACTGCTAATAATGAAATGTGTTATTTCTTTAAAAATAAGTCATAGTTGTGTTTTGAAAGTCATCTTTGTCTTTTTAAGTCATTCTGAGGTTATTATTCAGATTGTATGCATGTTTTATTACTGAAACTAATCTCATTCTACTTCCTCCTCACATCCACTCTAAATCTACCCATCTCCAGCTTTGCCCCATTCCCCCTAGTCCTGTCACTACCTGACATCCTAAATAGTCCCTCCCCAGCCTTTTTGTAGGCCCCCTTCAGATACTGGAAGGCCACAATAAGGCCACCTGGGAGCCTCCTCTTCTCCAGACTGAACAGCCCCAATTCCCTCAGGGTAAAACATGTCAGTTTTCTTGGATTACTTTTGTTCCATAAAAATGCCGGTTTGTTTCATCACCTGAAGAAAAAATCTGGGATTGCTAATTCATGGATAGAAGTCCAAATTACAGATGTCTCCATTTGGTCAGGCAGCTCTCATCGATGATGTCCAGAGACAGCTCTAGGGCATTTTGCAGCTTAGCCATTCATGAAAGGACATCACTGTGCTCTTGGCAGTTGGCTGTAGTAAATCAACCAGCAGGTTGGCAGCAGACCTCTATCAAGCGGAAACCATTGCAGATATACATTATAACTTCTGAACTGAAGTAAATAAGCAGCTGCAGTCCCCAGACACAACATAGAACCAGTTTGGCCCTAAGTAAATTACAGTCCTTTGTTTTCTTCCCTAATTTTGAGACAGCACTGATGCAGCATAATATTTCATCCTGTCTACCTAATAGGGTTTGTTGCTTGTCTCTTAAAACTTACCCTATACAGAAACCATTAAGCTGCTGCAGAAGAGGATTTAAGACCAAAATTTAAAGATAATGAAAAATAGAACAAGTGGGATTTTTCACTCTTCCCTTTCTCATCTGCAACAGGAAAACATGACGAACTGAATTATGAATTGAGATCAGCAGCTGACAGTAATGTGATGAAAATATGATACTGCATTTTTCCTTTAGTTCATCATTAATCATATTTTGTTTGTTTATTCTTGAATAAGAGAATACAATTAGCTTCTAAGAGAAACTAGTCATCAATATTTGTACTGCTGAACCAAGAACATGCCATGTGAATACACTCCTTAGACCCAATATTTCTTGGTTTCTTACAAGCAGACCAGTATCTTTAAAGCTAGTTTTCTGTGGCTGTGATGCTCAAACTTTACTAAATTGTAAAAATAATTCTGAAGTCTTTCACCACATTTGTCCTCTTATTATTGTTCTCTATATTTAAACATTTGTAAAGTTTAGTATCTTTAAGAGATGATTGCTCTCTTTTGGCATTAGGATACTTTTTCAGCCTATTACTGATCTGATTTTTTGTTTATTGGAAAGATTTTTCTAGTGTTATATCTTGGAAAAATTCTGCAAGAGGTCTTTGATTTTTTAATAACATGAACATATTGTATTTATTAAGCAAAGAGAATAGTATGAAAAATAAATTACACACAACAAAAATCAACCTTCTTACCTAATTGTTTCTAACTACTCATTTTCACAAGACTGCCTATATTTTAAGGTGAAAGACCAGCAAATCCCTGAAGTATGTGTTCAACTTCAGCCACACATCATGATTTAAATACATCCCAAAGAATTTTAATTGAAGATCATCAATTAAAAAGTATTTATGTGAGAATCATTCCATCCCTCTGATCATCTTCAGGGTCCTCCTCTGGACTCACTCTAATAGATCTGTGTCACGGAATGTTACAGGCTGGAAGAGACATTGAAAGATCATCTAAGTCCAACCCCATGCTGGAGCAGGGTAAGCCTACAGCAAGTGATGTACCCAGACTGTCTCCCATTTAAGTACAAACCAGGCCCAACACTGCTTAGCTAATCCAACATTCTGTCTCTCTGTCCTTTCACCCATTCCTGTGTCCTTCTTACATTGTTTATCCCAGAGCTGACCACAATATTCCAGGTGAGATCTCACGAGAGCAAGGCAGAAGGGAGAACTGCTTGTCATGACTGTTTTTATGAAGCCTAGATAAGAGATGGCATTCAAAACTTAAATAAGTTAACCCTAACCACACACACAAATATTATATAATTATACATGCATTTTTATTATTATTTTTAAAAAACTACCCCTTTGATTTAGAGTCTTAGAACAGAAGAATCTCTCATACTTCAAAGGGAAAATATATGAGTAGTAACCATATTGAACAATATAGATCATGGTTCATGTCTGACATATAGAAGTTCTAGTATTCAAAACTACATTACAGTGCAAAATAATCAGATTCTTTCTCAACCAAATGAGAAACAAACAAAAAGCCATTTTTTATTTGGGTGCTTGGAAAAGTAATTTTGTAAGTGAAAGCAATACACCAGTATTGGATTAAAACTATCCATGCTCTGAAGGCTGGGTGAAGTATTCAAGCATCAAACCTGCTTGAAAGCAGTTCTTGAAGTTTATTTTGTACTATCTACTACTCCTATATAAAGTGAGAATTTAAAAACTAGTTGAGAAAAAAATTGTTTGACTCAGACTTTGTATAGACAGGTATTAAAGCCAAGCAAGACAACAGAACTTCAACTTTCCTATTTCCCTCAAAGCCCACAGTGCTCTATTTCATCTTCCTGATTTCTTCTGGAGAAGACAGGGATCACTGCATCCTCTATAAAAATACCTTCTGTGGCTGCAGGAGGGCTCTCTCAGCTTTTGTCAATTACTGTCTAATCCAGGATCAAAACTCAGAACACTTTTCTGCTGCTGTGAGTCAATGAATATGCCTGACAGGTAATAGTTAAAAAGGTGGTTAAGAAAAATGAAAGGAGAGGACTATTACTATTTTTTCTAATCATTATGAGCTGCCTCACCAAAAGGTCATAGCATTTAATTGTTGCAGCTAATAACATTTATGTTTAAGTGCTGTATTAGAAGATTCAAGAGCCATTCACACAAGGATTTTCATAAAGTAGAAAAGCAGGACACTGAAGTAAATCCAGCTCTTGAGTGAAGAAGAGATTTTTCAAAAAATTGTTATTTCAAGGTTTCTTGCAGAAGAGATCAAATAAAAAAAAACAAAGCTCAACTCTCCAGAGACCCTTTTTGATAAAGACGAGTTTGGCGTAAATCGAGGATCATCAATTTAAAAATAGCGCTCATGACTCTTTCCAATTGCTATCCCATCAGAACTGATTTATCTATATTGTAAGAGGGAGCTTTGGAGGACATGAACTGTACTGTTCAGAACTGCTTGTCCTAAAAAAAGGATTATTCAGCCCTCCAAGTGCTGCTGGCTACTCATCACACAATGAAAGTTGTGCTGATGTGAAAGTAGCTCTGATGATGCCTCACATACACATCTACGTACTTCTCTTTCATTTTGTTTCACTTTGCTGCTGATTGATTGACTGTAGAAATTTTACACAATTTCTTTTAAAACTGTTAAATTGATCAAAGTCCAGTAATGTCTTTCATCACATTTCCAACCACTAATTCTGCCTGGTGATCAAAGTGATGAATCGGCTCTAACTTGCTGCAACTTGTTTAAGCTCGGTGCAAAGCCTTCACTTATATCTTTTACTGTTAGTAACCCAACTGATTTCTTCTCTATTACATTTAAAGAATAGTTTACTTGAGAAGTTGATATGTTAGGAAAAAAAGAAACAGGCTTGAATATGTAAATTATTGGATGTTATTCCTCCATCCTGAATTTTCAGAAACACTTCATAGAAGTTTTTTAATATCCATACTTTAGCAAATGAATTAATCTTGTCCAAACACTAAAAAGCACCACAAGAAATTTAGTGACAAAGGTGTGATAGTATTAGCACACATGGTGCATTCCAGATGCAAGACCAGCCTTGTTTCCAGCGAAAACAATAAGTTGTTTAATCATAGAGCTCATTGGCATCTTATCAGTGCTGTGACAATCCCTTAAGAGATAATAAGGTAAAAAAAGAGTAAGAATAAATAAGAAGTAAATTCCTGCTGAGAACAACACATACTACAGATCAGAGGATTCAATTAAGCTTATGACATCTTACTGTATGGGAAAACAGATCATTTTAATTATAAGAATGCAAGGTAGACATACATAAACCTAAGAGCAAATGAACATGAAGGATTTCTTTGGCTTTATCCTTGTTCTCCTTCTGGCAAAGGTTCAAAGGAAAGGAAAAAGAAAGGCTTTTCTGTAGATACTGGAATGCACTAGAGGCAGTTTGAGGTTCTATGAAGACAGGAGGGCAATTCCATTGCCTAATTATAGGTATCTAGAACTTCTGTGTGAAGTAGGTATATATGTACATATATACATACACACACGTGTCTATATATGTGTGTATGAATATGCATGTACAGATGTATGTATATGTACACATCTGAGACAGAAGGATAGCACTTACTAACCCAAATTCTACAAGGATCCCCCCAACAGAGTAAGCAAGAGATCAAAAATGAGAACTGGGGCGTATTCTTCACATCTCATGGTCAAATTTCTAGCAGCTAACATTATGGAACAGTATAACCAATCTTATTTCTGTCTCAAACCTCATTTTACTTCGAGATGTATAGTATTGTATAAGGCAACATGCAAACATTATTTTTTCTATTTGTTTTAATTTGTTTAATACGAGATTTTCACAAGTACATTGTTAGATGCTTGGTAGTTTTCTGAACATCTTTGTTAAAGTAAAAAAGGATATATTAAGTTAAAAATATTTTAATGGAACATCTAAGGAAAACAAGCAGGTTTTACTGAATTTATGATTTCACAGATATCTGCCTACGTATCATTATTCTAGAATTCATATATATCCAATTTATAGGTCTTGAGATTCCGAGGTTCTAATGAATAAATACATAAAAGATAAATAAGTAATTCAATCTGGAGGCAAGAATTGTTCTTGAAGAACAATACTACATGAAGAGTGGAGAGAGTGGTCAAGCACTAGAATGGGCTGCCCAATGTGGTGGCTGAGTCACCATCCCTGGATATGTTTAAAAGTAATGTTGGGGGACATGGTTTAAGGGTGAACTGGCAGTGTAGGGTTGACGACTGGACTCGATGATCCCAAGGGTCTTTTCCAACCTGAATGACTCTATGATTCTATGTATCTGAAAAAGCAGTTGCAAAAACAAATTGGAAGATTAGAAAAAGTGCATTTATTGTGTAGCCCACTGATTTCCAAAACCTGAAATAGGCAAGAACCATGGGAACTCAGGATTCCTAAAATAGATTGGAAATCAAACAGGACAGGAGGTTTACTCTTGTTTTATATCAGGTACAACTCATCTAAAATTAGGTGGGTGGAAGAAGGTTTTTGTCAGCTGTAATAAATAAGACAACCTAATTAGTACACACGCAATATGTGATGTCTGCTGAAATACATTAAACAAGAGTCAAGGGTAGTGAACACACACACCCAAATAAATAGCACTGTCATACTTAAAGCAACATACCAATGACAGATACAGTATATTGTGTACAGAAAGTAATTTCATGCTTCACTTTACGCTTATTCACATTTTAGAGAAGTAATTTGTGCCCTTCCAGCAGCTTCTGGATACGGTAGCCACTGGAAGCATTACTGCGTATACCTAACCTAAATGAATTAAATGAAGTAAAATATTATGCTTGTCGAAGTAGACTTCCTAAAGCAGAAGCAAACATTCATATTGATTAAATGCAAAGGTTAATCTAACTCAATCTCTAGAGGAAGCAAATGGATAAAATCTACAGAAAGAGATTCGAAAATTTCCATACGGATATTTGACCAGAAAATTCCCCCTAAACTTCATGCAATGCAGAAATTTCTTCCATTAAAGGCTTTGCCTTTGTAGTTAATTTCAATAAACAGCAAAGCAAAGTGAAATTTGCAAGGAGAGGCTTTTCACTTTTATTAAGACAGCTAATTCTGGTTGACAACTGCATTTTGCTGTTTTGTCAGTTTACTAGGCTCTCTGAGTAAGTGCACTAGACTTAATTATATTATATGCTCCTACCTTAAACAATTATGAAGATTTTTAAGGGGAAAAATAACAAAAAAACCTTTCCTATATATGCGTGCACAAACACAAGTATATAATTTTAAGTAACTAACCAGAGACTTCAAAATACACAGCTTAGAACTTCCTTGTCATATTTTCAGTCAAGGGCTTCAACTTTCATCTTTTACTCACACTTAAAGAAAAGAAAGAGTTTTGGAGAATGTTAGAATTAGTAATGTTTTCTTTCACTATAATGCATATGCATTTCCTTTTTTGTTCTGAATCACAGAATTACAGAATGATAGGACAAGGGGCAATGGGTGTGAGTTTTAACACAGGAGGTTCCACATCAATATGAAAAGAAACTTCTTCCCAGCGAGGGTCACAGAGCACTGGAATGGGCTGCTCAGGGAGGTTGTGGAGTCTCCTTCCCTGGAGATGTTGAAAACCCGCCTGGATGTGTTCCTGTGCAACTTGATCTAGGGGATTGCACTGTGGCAGGGGGATTGGACTGGATGATCTTTTGAGGTCCCTTCCTTCCCTAATGGTATGTGATTTTATGATTTGACACAGTCTTCCACAGCATCCTCACAGCCAAAGTGAGGCAGTGTGGTCTGGAGTGAGGTGGTGCGTGCACTAACTGCAGGACAGAAGCCAGAGAGTAGTGGTCCGTGGAAAAGAGTCCAGTTGGAGGCCTGACCCCAAGGGGAATGTACCAGTACTATCAAATATATTCATTAATGACATGGATGAGGGATTAGAGTGCACTGTCAGCAAGCATTTACTGATGACACAAAGCTGGGGTGAGTAGCCGACACCCCAGAAGACTGCTGCCATTCAGTGAGACCTGGACGGGCTGGAGACCTGGGCAGTTTAGAGTCTTGCATCTGGATGAGAACAGTCCCAGGTACCAGTATAGGTTGGGGACAGACCTGTTGGAGAGCAGTATAGGAGAGAGGGACCTGTGGATCCTGGTAGCCAGCGGGATGACTGCTATGCCCTTCTGGCCAGAAGACTAATGACATCCAAGGGTGGATCAGAAGGGAAGCAGTTAGTAGATTGAGAGAGGTTCTCCTCCTCTACTCTCAGGAGACTGAGGGGTGACCTCATTAGTGTTTATAAATATGTGAAGCGTGGGTGTCAGGAGGATGGAGCCAGACTCTTCTTAGTGGCATCTAATGATAAGACAAGGAGCAATGCATGTAAGGTTGAATATAGGAGGTTCCACATCGATATGAGAAGGAACTTCTTCACAATGAGGGTGAGGGAGCACTGGAATGGGCTGCTCATGGAGTTTGTGGAGTCATTTAAAACTCCCTGGACATGTTCCTGAGCAACTTGATCTAGGAGATCCTACACTTACAGGGAGATTGGACTGGGTGACCTTATGAGAACCCTTCTAATCCCTAATTTTCTGTGATCCTATAAGTCCAACGTTTTCCTAGCCCTGTCAGCACCACTAAACCATGTCTCTCAGTGCAACATCTGCCCTTCTCTCAAACATTTCTAAGGCTGAATCCAGGAACTCAACCACCATTCCGGGCTGACAACACTTCCAGTAAAGAAATTCCTCCTAACATCCAACCTGAATGTACTGGAGTACTGCATGAATCATCTTCAAGTTTTTTAGCTAGCATAACTTGACTTTCTTTAAAATACTGTGAACTGTATAGTTGAATTAGTCTTTTATCCCTCCCTCACTACAGAAGCACATTTCCAAAGTCTTTATTATGATCAGTACTGTGCATTGAATATGATCTTTGGCACAGTATTAGAGAATCGTATATAGCTAAAGGCTAAGTATTAATAGGAAGAGTCAAACGTGCGTCACTTTTTCACCACTACACATAACAGGAAACAAAAGCCTAAATTAAGAATTACTTTGTTGTTAATCTGAAAGAATCACAGAATGACAGAATATCTTTGGTTGAAAGACACTTTTAAGATGATAAAGTACAAGCTTTGACACAACACAGCCAGGTCACCCCTAAGTCATTATGAATACCTGCCTTTTCAATAACTCCAGGGATGGTTACCACCACTGCACTGAGCAGCCCATTCCAATGTTTCATAAACCTTTTGGTGAAGAAATTATTCCTCATATGCAGCCTTAAACTCTCCTGGTGCAGCCTGCAGTGCTTACATCTGGTCCTACCACTTGCCACCAGGGGAAGAGGCTCTCCCACTTGTCACTCCAACCTCCTTTCAGATGATTGTAGAGAACGATATGGTCTCCCCTCAGGCTGTTTTTCTGTAGACTAAACAACCTCAGTTCCCTTAACTGCTTCTCACAGGATTTGTGCTCCAGACCCTTTATAAGCCTCATTGCCCTAAGTTTCACTGATCTGACATCTACATAAACAATAAGTTGATGGCAAAATGTTGTCTTCATTTGGCCAAAGAAATAAAGTAAATAATCAAGAATTTTTTCAAAAGAATCCCCAAAAACAGTGAATGTGTGTGGTTTAAGTGTTAATTTTTGAAGAGCAGTTTCATGCTGTCTTGATAAATTCCTGGGTTTTGGTTATAACAGATATCTGCACTGATTACTCTCACTGAAAATGAGAGTAAATCAGGGCTGACTACCTGGATCTTCAAGAAGCAACCTTACAGACAGGGATGGGAAGTTCACAAAATAATGTCCTTTGGCAAAGACACTGCAGAATATTTGGAAAAAAAAAAAAGAAGGTTGACTACATGTAGTACAACCCTTCACTCTTTTCAGCCTCAGCCATAACAATTGTCAGGTACACTTCTATGCCAAGGTGGAAGTACCAGGCATTGCAAACTCTGACATCTAACATTTTAGGAAAAGCCACTACGAACTTGAAAAATACTCTTTTCATATTTTAACTAAACAGTATCTGACAGACCTGCAGAGAGGTGACATCAAGATAACCAACTAAAATTGTTGTACAGTGCAAAAAAAGATGTTCTTCTCGTTCTTTATGCTTCAGTGCTTTGAGCTACATCTTGACTCTACAGCTACTCCTTTTATAATTAATATACTGATATAGTTACTTTTAAAAATGACAGATAATTCTTTTATTCCTAGAGATAATATCTTATCAGATAGTGTTTTGGAATCCCATAGAACTGTAGCTCAGAAAAAATATCTGCGTATAAAGCTACTACATCCTAAATTAAATGACAGGCAAATATTTGAAAGAAAATGAAAACTAGAAGGCTTTAGAAAATGTATTGTCCCACATAATGCCAAGGAAATCCTTTTTGCAGTCTTGAGATACTATACTTTTTATAAAGTAATTAATAATATTAATATTTATAAAGTACATAAAAGCAGAATAAATTTATCCTTTAAAAAATGTTAAATATATATAGACATGCAAATATTTCCAAGAGGTTAAAAATCTATTATTGCACTGATAAAGTTGTTTTCATTAAACTTGTACACAAAATGAATATAATATGCATGTAGAAAATAATAGGTGTACATGCACTCATTCTGTCAATAACTTTTACCGTAGGATTAACTGAGTGACTTACTAGTATATTCCTCTGAATTACTATTTAAAAACACTGGATAAGCTTCTGGAGTGATGACACTTCCCTAGATCACCCATAAATGGATACTTTGGGGTAAACAACTTCAAAGCAACCAAAAATTATATAATTGTCTTGTAAAACTTGAAGGAAAACAGACATGAGCTGGTTTCTCAACTTTCTTGTCTGTGCTCAGCGTTGATCATATTCTGATTGCTGCTATAGTCTCTTAAAAAACACACTAGAGAATGCAGAGGCTGTGATTCCACATTAAAAACAAAATAAATTAAAAAAGTTACATTACAGAAATATTTTTTGCATAAGTATGAAAGAATTTATATTGAGAATGATCACTAGAGGGACAATTCCCTGGTCAAGGTAGTTCACTTATATTAGATTGCTTAGGGCTGTGCCCATCTGTCAAGAGTTTATTCCAAGATGAAATTAACCAATTAATTTAGTTAATGCGCTAATGGGCTGAAACAAAAACAAAACAAGTAGGATTTGAAGAACAGCCAAAGAAGCCTTACTCTAAGCTAAAGATATTAACACAGAAGATGAATTTGATAAAATACTGAATACTCAGAAGACACTAAACTCATCTACCCAGACACATACGATATCACAAAAATCTATTAGATTAGTTGAGCATAATTTCTCCTTGATGAATCCATGATTATTCCAAACAACTTTCTGCTCTCCAAATGCTTAAAGACGGTTTCCAAAAGAATTTACTCCATTATCTTCCCAGGGATGGAGCTGAGACTAACTAGCCTATAGTTTCCTGGTTCATCCCTCGTTCACTTCTTGTGCCTTCTCTCAGTCCTCAGGCATCTCTCCTTTTCTCCATAACCTTTCAAACATGATGGAAAGTACCCTGGCAATTTCATCTGCCAGCTCTCCCTGCAGTCACATGTGTGATGTACACATCACTCGTATGTGCATATTTGTCTGTTATTGCACACAGATCCTACAAAATATCACCCATTAGAGAAGCCACTACAGTAAATCCAAAAGACTCAAATAGGCTTTAGATTAG
This sequence comes from Rhinopomastus cyanomelas, assembly GCA_013400115.1. Lineage (NCBI taxonomy): Eukaryota > Metazoa > Chordata > Aves > Bucerotiformes > Rhinopomastidae > Rhinopomastus > Rhinopomastus cyanomelas. The sequence goes on from VXBP01007506.1 coordinate 135,702, forward strand.
ATTGCAAATAAAGGAATATAGATTGCCCAACAATTTAAGAATGAGTGGCATTTCCAAGCAGATAAGCTTGTTGACACAAAATGCATTTTGAGAATTAATGAGAAAAATAAAAGCAATGATGAGCTGACTGGATGATTGCAGGCCAACAGAGAAGAAAAACCAAGATGTTATCAGATGTGATAGTTTTAATGATTATAAAAGAAAAAACTACAGTACCTGAAAGCAAAACAGAGTAATTCATAATATATGAGAAAGACAGTGAGACAACTGTATAAACGTAGAAGCATAAATTGTGCTGACTTCATAGTTCTCTTCAACAACTCCATGGGTAATGACAGCACAGATCCATTAAAGCCTTAAAGAAATTACTTGACCTAAAGATTAAGTACTGAATTACAAAGACCTGAGACAATCCTAGAAGTTAGATATATGATGAAGTACTCAGGAGAAATAGTTAGCTTCAGTTACTAAAAGCAAGGGCATAAATAAGAACACAACTAACTAGGTTTGTACTGAAAGATTCAGCAACACTTCAGCTTTAAAGGTGAAGATCCGTGAGCATGCACTGTTCACAATCCATGGTGAGTGAGTTTGGGGAAGGTGATCTTTTGTATTCTTTGGAACAGCTGCAGAGCCTAAACAATGACTGAGGAAGAGAAAATTTCAACACCCCAACTCATACAGTGAATTCTGGTGGAGGGGAAGGACCCAGATTCAGACAGACTAAGTGTCCTCCTGGCCTGATTTCAGTCAATATCTCCTTTATGTTCCTCTCACTGACCCAGCCTGGGAATCTCACTTCTGAAACCCACTTACAAGGAGGGTTACAGTGAGGGTAATCATTTGAATTCCCCAGCACCCTGTGTACTGGTGGAAGAGCTGACCTCTGATTGTCAGAGACATGGTGCAGGTCGTCACGACAATGACTCAGAGGAATAATTTTGCTGGCAATTTTATTAACTAACAATTTGAGCAAACAGGGAGAATCTGGCAATGATTAATTGAGAATTTTCAGTGAGCTAAGTATACTTTCCAGTGAGCAAATAAAGCACTTTGGTGATGAGACTATTTTTTTAATAACTGCTGCACTTCACACAAAACATATATACATGAATACATGTGTAGAGCAGAACAAGAAAAAAAGAGAAAGACATAAAATAAAGAGGTAGAAAAAACAGAAATAGCACCACTCTTGGGTCCTGTGTTGTCATAGCATAACAAAACTTGGTCCGTAGGAGGCGGTTCAACAAAGATGACCTTGTGTGTTCCTCTTCACACAGTTTCATTTGTTTAAGACTACACCAGAGGTTCCAGCCTCTGTATAATTTAGCTTTTAGTATTCAGAGGCATTACACGAGGGTCTCTGGTTTCCATCAGTGAGTTGAAGCAACAGATTAGCTTGCAGATGGCAAATCAATCACCTTGAAGATAAGCATCTCTACCACTGTGTCTGGACAATCATCTCTGCAGGCATCCAGGACATCTAGACACTTTGTCTCCTCAAAATGTCATTGCACAGGTAGGAAAAGCAGTCTGACTCTCCCACTTTCACAAAAGGGCAAGAAGACTTTGCCTTCTTTGAGCTGTCATGTTTGTCTGAGACAAAAAAGGCCAAGCCTCTCTTCAGCCTTAGACACAGTCTTGCCAGTCAACCTGCTTTCGTATGGGCTCCTTTCATTGGAGTCATATGCCCTGACATGTCTGCTCGGTAGCAGGCTTCACACATCTTCCTCTGGGCATTCACTTACTCCAGCCTGAGGTCCACCATGAGCTGCAGATAAATATCTGCTCCATGTTAATGTCCATAGGCTACAGAGGTACAAAGTGCCTAACTGCAATCTTCACCACAGGCTGCAGGAGAATCACTGCTCTGGCACCAGAAACACCTCCTCTCACTTCTTCTTCAATGACCTTGGTGTCTGCACAGTGGTATCTCTCAGCTATGCTCAGTCCTTCCTTCTGGCTGCAATTGTGCAGGTGTTTCATTTTCCCTCCTTAAATATTATTATCACAGAGGCTGTACCAGTCACTAATTGACTCGGTGTTGGCCAGCAGCAGGTATGTCTTGGAGCCAGGTCTATCCAACACAGTGAAAGCTTCTAGAATCCACCTCTGTAGCTACTCTACTACCAAAACCTTGTCATGCAGATCCAATACATTAGTATTAGACGCTACAGGACACTGTAGAAATTAAGATATCCTTTTCCATATCAGACAGTTTGATAGTTAGGTTGAATAGTCAGCTAGAGAAAACTATGTTTTCCCTTTAAAAATAAAATGGTTCTGTGTAGTCAAAAAATCCAAATAATTCTTTTGATGCCCAAATTTAATTAAGATTAAAGTCAACGTTAACACTTAAAACTGTTAGGTAACTCACTGTAACTATAAACTAAGGTTTAGAAATCACATTTGGCATACTGCACAGAATCACTTGCCTGGAGAACAGTAAGGAGAATTGAATCCCTTTGCTCTACTAACAACCTGATTTTTAAAATTTAACAGTATAACATATGTGTCCGTGTGACTTCTAAAGGTATCTTTTGCTTTCTCTGAAAGCAAAACGTAGATCTAGTCAAGAACCAGATCCGCTACGGCAGGTTCTTCTTCCAAATGCTGCATAATGTAAACAGTTTCTTAACTTTTCCCGCTTGAGAGCTTTATAAAAAGGTTTGATACATGCAGAGTTGGCTGATTTTCTGTCACATCTGTCTGGATGGCACCATGCCTATTTACCAGATCATCAAACTTTTTCCAAGGGCAAAGCTCCCAACCAAGCAAGCACTAGTTAAAAGAAGTCCAGCCAAGAAGATACAGTAGACTAAAATGAATGAATAGGAGACAAGGAAGGAGTAGGAGAGATTTTTTTCCAAAGTAGGCGCACGAGAGTTGCTGAAATACTGTTTGAGATAACAAGAAATACTTCAATATCTTTTGCTAACTATGTCATGGGAGAGGCAAATCTGTGTGAAAACAAGTACAGAAAGGAACATTTCCTTTGCTAGTAAATGCTTGTGAAAATACAATAGTGATGTTACTAGTAAAATCAGTGAGCAAGCTGATGCTGATATGTGCATTTGTAGTACTTCATTCAGAAAACATTTGAAGGACTTTGCTTAGTTCATCCGTCCAACAGTCTCTCCCACTTACACTCTGAACTTAACTTCTGTATGCTAATTTATAAGTCCCAGTCCAATCAAAAATAATAATTAATAATTGTATTCCTTCTTTTACAAATTTCAGCTATTTTGTTCTCTTTCTTCATCCTGGAATTGCTTTTCAGTGGTTTATGGCAAAATCACTTATCTTCCTTTATACGAGGATATGCCCATGAAATTCTGCAGTATTATAGTTTTCATGGAGTTTATGCCAGCATGTGAAGTAATTTCACTTCTTCTCAAGTATCTGCCAATCCAAGTGCTGGCTCATAACCAGAGTAGTTAATTGTCATGCTTGCTTCAGTGATTTTCTTCATGAAAATATTTGCAATTTTGTTTTGTAAGCAAATCTGCAATTTGCATTCTCTGTTTCTAATTTAACACCCTGCGCAAAACTGTCTACAGTGAACTAAATTAAAATTGCAGTTTATAAATACATGTTTAAACTTTAACTGCCACTGCTTCATAAAATGTAATGAGAAATAAAAACCTTGTGTTGCAATAGAAGGTTTAAAATGTTACATTTCTGCCTGAAACGTTCAAATCAAAATTCTGTCAAAGTGATATCAGAGCATATCTGATTACCCTAGTAACACATAGGATAGCACTCTAAAATAAAAAGTTGGACAAAAAGTACAGATGCCGTTACCAGCTTGATTTCAACCTATCTAAATTTAGATTATACACTTGCAAACTTAGTCAGGACTATAGTTCCTCTCAGGAAATTGGTTTGAATACATGGATATCTCAAGAAGATTGTCATCATGCCTAAAGCTGAAAATGTTTTGAGAGATAACTTTGAGAAAGCGTCTTTGTAGATTGAGTTTGCAAAAAGGAGACCGAATGGTTTTTCTTACACCTAACAGGGCCAAGTGCAGGGTCCTACACTCTGGCCACAATAACCTCCTGCAGCTACAGACTTAGGGATGAGTGGCTTGGAGAGCAGCCTAGCAGAGACGGATCTGGCTGTACTGGTTGGCAACTGGCTGAACAGAAGTCGGTAGGGTGCTTGTGTGGCCTGGAAGGCCAATGGCTTCCTGGCTTGGATCAGCAATAGTGTGGCCATCAGGACTAGAGATTTTCCCTTCAGCCCCTTCCCCAGCCTTGTTGCGCCTCTGGACCTGTTCCTGCCCCTCAATCTCTTTCTTGAAGTGATTTGCCCAGAATTGTCCTCACCACTCAAGAGGAGGCCTCCCCAGTGCCCAGTACAGGTGGAGAATGATGTCCCTAGTCTCACACCTAAATTATTCCACACATAATCTCTTTGTAGACTTTGCCTTAGGTCATGCTAACACATTGGCAAAGATTGCTCTTCTTTGAAGCAGCATTGTAAGTACTACTTGGTGTTTCAAACAAAAGGAATAACAAACACTGGGAATGTTAATACTAGCAATTCGTGATCCAGTATTACAAGGAAAGTCTTTTGAGATCACAACAACCTTCAAGTTTTCAAGCTGCTAAATAAAGATAGGGTTCTTGACGGCATAGTTTTACTTCTTTAACATCTCCTGGGAGACTCGTGCAGTTCTGTTCACTAACATGCTGTAACCCACAGTATGCAATGAAAGAAACCCAACAAATCACGTACACACTTGCGGGCAATTTAGACCACAACAAACTTGCTTATCTGAATAGTCTTTACTTGTGTGGAGTTTTACTAATTTCAGTAATATTATTTCTGTGAATAAAATACATGCTGGGGACAGAATGCAGCACTCAAACAATATTTGCTGTAAAAAAATGCAAGTTCATTCAAGAAAAGAAAAAACCCATGAAAACCACTCAGGCTACTCTATTTAACAAAATAATCTCTACAGGATATTAAAATTCTTGATTCTTGAGGTTTTTAAGTCTTGATACTGAATTAACTTACTGAAACGTATAAAACTATTCAATGAGGTTCCTATGCACCCATTTCTCCATCCTGCATTAAACATCAAGAAATACTGATTCTTTTCCATTTAAAAGATATCTAAAAATGTTCAGATTTGGTTCAGGTAGCTGAGAACCAATCTGAATCCTCAACACCTTTGCTGAACCATATCTAATGAGAAATGCTTGCCATCTGCAAGGTAAATTTGCATAACAAACTATCTCAGGAACTTCTGTTTAATCTGTGATAATTATTCATTATTTTTTGCTGTCAACACTTTTAAACTCCGGTCCTTATTTCAGTTTGTGACCCTTTATATACTCAGCCCCTGGATACTAACTTGTTTTTCTCTTGCTGAATAACACTTAGAAATACATTTTACTACAGAAAGCAGAATATCTTTGTCACCCTTGGAGTTCTGTCCAGGACTATTATTATATAGAATTCTATGCAAAATTAAAAGTTATAGAAAGAACCTGTAGGCTATTTTTTTAAATATATATATAAAATAATAAATCAGCTTGTGCATTTTTAAGACAATGAAAATACAAGTTTGGTGTCTTTTTTTATAATTCTTTTGCACCTCTGTGAGGCACAGAACATGAAGCAGATATGATAAAACTAAAAATATTATAATAATTAAACAGATACGAGTAGTGAAACATCGGGCGTTCTAGTCATGCAATGCTGAGGCTGTTAGCTGGGAAAAGCAAGAATTTTTCAGCTCCCTGTTGTCAAATTCCACTGATAGAGAGGCTAAAGATATTCTTTGCAGTCACACGTCTTCACAGACACACACAAAACCACACCTATACACATCTAATTATAAGTAGAACCCAAATCACAGATTAACAGAGTCAGGAAACACAGCACTCATACAAACACAAACAGCACCAACAGCCTTGTTCCATTCTCCTTACAGATCATGTTCTGTTCCCTTTGATAACTGGATAGCCTGTAACCCTTTTTCTCTTCAGTTGCTGGTATTTAAGGATGTGGGACACTGAGGACACACTTGCATTCCAGTCCCTCAAGAAAAAAAGCAACTTTCATGCATACATACACAATCACACAGAGAGGGTCTCTTCAGAAATTCCCTCTAGTCAATCACTACTTCCCCAGTAACAGGCTCTGGGATCCTCTGGTGCCTCATGCATGCACACTTAGATGCAAATGGATTTCTATGTTGACCCAACAGCCTTTGCATTAGCTGATTTGGACCTTCCTGGTCACTCTATTAGCCAACTTGCAGACCCTCTCATCTCCCTGTTCCAAAGTTATGGCTCACATGACTCATATCAAGCTTGCTAGCTAGTCTGGTAATACTCTGGTATTTACTAGTGATCACATGCTGACGCATATACTCTTCCTTGTTCCAGTTGCTATTCCAGTATGATAAAATACTGTCTAGCATATTGCCTTTTACACTTTGTCTCCCTAAAGTTGCTTTCAAAAGTTGCTTTCCAGTTTTTCCTTCATAGTGTACATTAACTGTAGCTAAGAAACACACATATTCTCTGACTGCTATGAACACTCCATAAAAAATGGATTATTAGAAGTGATAATAATTTTGAAACTTCTCATTTAATCCATTGGTGGGCAGGTCACTGTGTGATTTAAACTCAGTTTCCAAAGCAAAGGACTAAATTTTATCCTGTAAAGTATGGAGATCATTTCCAGTTAACAAAAATGGAGGGCAGAGTCGTTAGTTTTAATCATATGAATCTTAGTCATACTTGGGCATCTTGACAAAACAAGTCTTCTACACTCCTTCCCAGTGAAGAAAAGCAGGGCTTTCTTTCCCAAAGAAGCTCAGAATTGTTAGTTCTCCTGCACATAGGATCATAGGATCATAGGATGTTAGGGGTTGGAAGGGACCCAAGAGATCATCTAGTCCAACCCCCCTGCCGGAGCAGGACAAAACTATCTAACACAGATCACAGAGGAACGCATCCAGGCGGGCCTTGAAAGTCCCCAGAGAAGGAGACTCCACGACCTCCCTGGGGAGTCTGTTCCAGTGCTCCGTGACCCTCTTTATACTCATGAATACAGAGAGCCTTAATGCCTAGATACCTGAGTTTTGGATAAGTGATGTTAAATATGGAGGTTCCCATCTACATATGTATTTTGGCAGTACTCTCATAACATTTTTTTTCTTTAAATTGAAGAACGAGTTTTTAAATGGAGATGAAGATGAAATTGATGGAAGTGTTCTGTAACATGCCAACTGCCTTTCAGTTATTCATAGTGGAAAAGCAAACGTTCTGAGAGTAAAAGAGCTCTGCATTGAGAAACAAATGATCATGTTTAGGATAAAAACTCTCTTGGCAACTTTGAGAACTGTAACCTTAAACACAGGCAGGCTATGAAAACTATATGCCCTTCCTGAAAAGAAAGCTGAAGATCCAAAAGATGGGTTTAATAATAAAGAGGTATTGAAGCCAGGAGCCAGGCAGAATAGTAAGTGACTATTAATTTGAGTCTTACAGGAGAAGAAATAACTCAAAATAAGCAGTTCACCCCACAAAGAACGAACAGCTCCATTGGAGAGTTAAACTTGTGGGACTCGGTGTTAAATAACAAATTTTAGAAATTCATTATTATTTTCCATAAAACATCTGATTCTACTTAAATTAGTCTATTCCATCCATGTTTCACACAAAATTAAGGATACTGTCACTGCTTGCATAAGGATGGCCAGTCCCAGGACAGAATTTGCCCTAACTGACAAGTTTTAAAAGCAAAGGCAAAAGACAGGGAGGGCTCACTCACTAGTTATGGTGAGGAGTTATGCCCATAACTCCTCAGCATATATAGTCATGGGCAGGAGACAAACTCGACTAGTGAGAAAACAAAATCACATTTAATTTAAACTGGCATCAACCATCACAACAATGCAGAGAGAGTCTTTTAACAGCAAGTACTCTTCCTAACTACTCTTTCCAGAAAAGATGGGTATTCCATGGAAATTACATGAAGCAAAGCAAAGCAGAAATGAACCATCAGAGCAATAAGTACATTTTAAAAGTCCAGCCACAGATTAAAATAGGGATTTCAGAAAAAGACAGTCTGATATCAGTTTTATCGAGTGGGTCCCTCTAACATAACTAGACTTTGTGTGAGCTTAAATTCATAATTAGACTAGGCAGTGGATGCAAGGAAGTATCAAGCACGTTATAGGAACATGTTTCACTTTATGTATTTTTCTACTTAATTCTTTGACAGTTTCTGAAATAGATTATAAGAAATTCTTCAGTTGTTGGCCATCTTGGTAGTCTTAATGTAAACACTGAAGAATTCAAACCACTAACCACAAAACCCACAACATGAACTATCATCAAGTCCACTCCATACCCTAAAACACATCAATGCCCCAACCCTCCAGAAATAGGTCAGCAGCTAGAGCCACAGAGTCGACAAAACTCACCAATGTACCCCCCAAATAAACCATCAAAAACACTAGGGCTACAAACGACAGGCCTGAACTCATCAACCACCCACAACCTGCAACCAAAACCAGCACCAAACCAACAACCCCATAATAGGGTAGTGGGTTTGACCCAACCACCAAACCTCCCAGAACAAAGCACATCCCCATAGCCAGAGAAAAGTAAGTCACAGCTTGGCTAAAATCCAAGCCCGATGGTCTGAAAAAACACCATTGTACTCTTCAGCTACAGAAACAAGTATATCAAACCTCACAGGTACAACCCCCTTCCCCGCCACATGGTTAACGCATTAATATTACATGGCCCATTAACATTACAATTAACTCAGAAAGCCATTGCAATATTGCTTTGAACAATGTTGGTTTATGTGTTAACGTATACAGAGTTAATGTGTGATAAACATAAGACTGGTAATGCCCAATGGATTCCTAACAGTACGACTGTTACTGTTTTCTTGAGTTTTAAGCAAGAAAGTCACAATAATCTGCTGAAGACTTGTTTCTAAAGGCAGTAAATTCTTGAAATGTCTCCAGATAAATGCTCCTGGGAATTAAGCTTTTGCTTCTAAAGAAGATTTCCTTAAATGAGCATGACTACATAAGCAGCTACAGAAAAAATTAGCATCATAAAGATAAAACAGACAAAATGTTGATTTTCCTTTTATTTAGGAAAAAACATTACGAGTTTTGCAATTTTCTTCTCCCAGCCTCTGAGGCTGTATCACCTCCTTACTGAGTAGACACAGCTCTGAATACAAGGACAAATACAGCCATCAGTCTCAAATACCTGCCTAAGTATGGTTTTGTTCTGTGTCACCCATTTTTTATAAGCCAGAACCGTAAAAGAACCCATATTAGCCCCCTCTCTGTGCATGCTTCTCTGTTGGTGTGTACGAATATAGTGTGTTTGACATATTCAGGGCATGTTGGATTTATTCAACTTACACAGATCGTTGGCATCAGCAGCAGAAATGATTTACACCCAGTATATTATCTATATTTCATGTACACTGTGCCAGTAATCTGTGTACTGTAATGTGTTTGACATTTCTCGTTGTCTTGTGGCCTTGTCAAAACTGAACAACATGTCACAAGTCTTTAGGCTCCACTTGAAGAAAATTTATTTATGGAAAGAAAAAGAAATATCTTGGCAAACATCAACAAATGGTAGGCTGAGTCTTACTTCCTACAATCCTATTTTCTCATAGAAACTTATGAAGCTGCAGGACATTGAGTGTGAATCATCTTCACAAGTGTTACCTAGGAAACTCTTCTCATCAGGATTCATAGTTGTTCCAGTCTGCTCATTTCTGTTTGGATAGTCCTACTTCACCCTTTTCCCCCTGTGCCCCAAACCTAGGAGAATACCAAGGCTTGATTTTTTACATCACACATTTAGGTGACATTTGAAGCTCAAATTGCAAACACAAACTTCAATCACAACTTTTTCATCCACTGCCAAAGCATTCTTCTTGTGCTAATTCCCATTCTTGCCATTCTAAAATAACCTATTTTCTTACTTATAGCAGTTGTTTAAGAGTAGCCAGCCAACTGAGTCATTCCTCTGGTGACAGCATGCACAGGTGCAGGGACAGCAGGGGCAAACAGGGTGGAAAGTAGACAGAAAGGGGTATAAACTGGTCCAGTCCTATGTAAGACAGTACTGTTCTGTTTAGTTGTCTAGCTGAGCCCTGCACCAGACCTCCTCAGTCTGTCCTGTCGCCTTCTACCTTGTTACTAAGTCTTTTCTTTACTACCTCACACCAAGCTTAGTCATCAAGTCGACACACCAGATGGACAGGATGCCATCCAGAGGGTCGTAGGAGCTCGAGAAGTGGATCTCTGTGAACCTCATGAGGTTCGACAAGGCCAAGTGCAAGATCCTGTACCTGGGGCACAGAAATCCTTGGCGTCAACACAGGCTAGAGAATGAAAAGATTGATAGCAGCCCTGTGCTGGGACTCAAGTGTGAAAAGCAAGACATGAGCTGACAATGTGTGATCACAGTCTGGCCAGCCAACTGCCATTCAAATGATGAAACTTCACCTGAAGTACTGTGCCCATTTATGGATCTCTTAGCAGAAGAAGGACATGAACCTATTGAAGCAGGCTTAGAAAAGGGTCACGAAAATGATCAGAAGGGTGAAACATCTCTTCTATGAAGAAAAGCTGAGTCAGAGTTTTTTATCCTGGAGAAGACAAGGCTCAGGAAAGTCTTTATTGTGATCTAGCAGTACGTAAAGGGGGCCTGTAAGAAAGGACAATCCTATTGGCAGGACCTGATGTAACAGGACAAGGGATAATCTTTTAAACAAAAAGAGGGTATGTTTAGACTTAATATAAGGAAGGTATTTCTTATGATAAGCTTGGTGAAACAGTGACAGGTTACCCAGACACATAGTAGATGCTGCACCACTGGTGACATTAAAAAGTAGATTGACAGGTCTCTGACAAACCTGGTCTAGTTGCAGATATCCCCACTCACTGCAGGGTATTTGGACTAGGTGACCTGTAAAGGTCCTTTCCAACCCAAAACATTATATGATTCTATGACAAGCTCAATCTCTATCCCATGTATGTGATACATTGTTTGTATCACATCTTTACAAGGATTGTTTGTGAGACCCAAGTGTGTGTGTGTATGTGTGTGTATGTCAGTGAAATTCAGTTTCAGCTTTCAGGGTCAGGGGGTGCCCCTGGGAGGTGGTGTCAGCTACAGGAAAAGAGAATCTACCTCTGCAGCTCACACCTATGTTCCAGAGTGCAGGGGTAGGCTCTGGATTCTAGAGCAGGAGTAAGACCTAAGCTGGAACAAACAGAAAAGGCAGAAACAGTCCCCAAATCCCTTACAGCCATCATTCTCAGCATCACCAGCTTGTGGACGATTAACTGTGGAGATATTTAGGGAGAAAGAATAATTACTACAATGAAGTACAATCTTTCAGTGGTGCCCTAGTCTTCTATTCCCAAATGTTTGATATCATTGGGTTTGTTACACTGAAAATCTTGTTACTGGAAAAAAATACAGAATATCTTATAGATGGAGATGAGAATCTACTGTCAATCCAATCTATGTATTAACAGTTCAAATTATTAGTCCAATTACACAAGAATCCTTTCTTGCTCTACACTAGAGGACTACATTTTAATAACACAGTCTTCCTGCCTGAAGGGATGTGAAGTTTAAGATAAAATCCCAGAATCATTTAGATTAGAAATGACCTTTAAGATGATGCAGTCCAACCATTAACCTAACAGTACCGAGTCCACCATTAAACCATGTCTTTAAGCATGACATCTACATGACTTTTCAACATATTATGGGATGACAAACCATGACAACTTCCCTGTGTAACCTTTTTACAATACTGGGCCTTGGGGAAAATCACTTGAGACCAGTTGCTAGGGGGATTTAACTGTTTTCACCACCACTCTTTGAGCCTGGCCATCCAGAAACAGAATTGAAGAATTTACTAAAGTGTAGGTAGACATCCATAGGCTTTCTGTCATCTACTATACACGTGGCGTTGTTGGAGGGAGACCAGCATAGAGCAACAAGGATGATGAAGAAAGTGGAGCACCTCCTTTATGAGGAGAGGCTGAGGGAGCTGGGTCTCTTTAGCTTGGAAAAGAAGAGACTGAGGGGTGACCTCATTAATATCTATAAATATTTGAAGGGTGGGTGTCAGGAGGATGAAGCCAGGCTCTTCTCAATGTCATCTAGTGATCGGACGAGGGGCAGTGGGTGTAAGCTGGAACATAGGAGGTTCCACACAAAGATGAGAAGGAACTTCTTCACGGTGAGGGTAATGGAACACTGGAACAGGCTGCCCACTGAAGTTGTGGAGTCTCCTCCTCTGTAAATATTTAAAACCTGCCTCGATATGTTTCTGTGCGCCTTGGTCCTGGTGATCCTGCTCTGGCAAATGGATTGGACTAGATGATCTTTCAAGGTCCCTTCCAATCCCTGATGTTCTGTGATTCTGTGAATCTGTAATATTCCATCCATTCCAATCCTCTTTTCACTGGCTTATGCAGTGCAATTTATCTGCAGGTGTGTTTCCGCAATATTTTTCTAGGCATTCATTTTTCAGACTGACTGGGGTGGGGGGAAAGAAACCTTCAAACAAACCCAAAAACAACCAGCTAAAAAACCCCTCCAAAAGAAACAAACCCACAAAAAAACCCCAAATCCTTAAACATGGAAATTCTTTTACCTGATAAAATATCTATCTACACTGCTTGGAAATTTGTTCACTTTTGGCTTTATGCCTATGATTATTTCAACTGAAGGCAAAGAAGAGATAAAGGCTATGAGGAAATAGACATTTGTGATCTTTAAACTCAAAAGCTTCAGTAGTAGCACGCTTCATTCAAAGGTATACCTTTTTGAAAATGCTAACATTGCAGAAAAATCTTTGCATAATTACAGAATGTGTGATTTTATTTAATATTTATAGTAATTTTATATTTTTGCTAGTTGTTTTGTTTAACTTCCTGAGTATTTGAATGATTATTAACTATTTATGTCAGTATTTTCTAGTAAATATCTTACTATACCACAGAAAATTTCAGGGAATGCCTTTTTTGTATTTTATTTTTCTTCTAGAGCTGGAATGATTTTCAGTGCTGTCAGCCTCTGATTAACATCAGGTGAAATGGCTCAAGTGATTGTGAGTGGATAGAAGAGCAGAGGAGAGCTGCTGCAGCTGGCAAAGATATATGTGATCTCCTGTGAGAACAGAACAAGTAGGCCCTGAATCACTGCTGTTCTTTCTGCAGAAGCATGTTGACGCAGCGGGAACATGATGGCTTGTTGATTTCCAGGGATATAGCAAAGAACTCGCCTTGGCGCTGTTTTGTCTGTCTCCCATATTTTTAAGTCACTCATGTCATGGAGGTGAAGAAAATGCCCCTTGCAGCAGGGGATAAAATGGGACTCTGTGATAGTGCAACTAGTCATCCCCACAATCACCTTTTCCATCCATGGACCTGGCTATGCTATGAAACCCACTAGGAAGATGGCTGGAGACACCAAGAATCTGTGGAGCTGAGAAGAAAAGGGGAGGCCAAAGCTCTGCAGTCTGGAGTGAGTACCTGAAACTTTAGCTCTTTTCTCTCTTTTCTCTTTTGCCTTTTAGCTTCTCTACTCTTTGAGGACAGTATTTCTTAACTGTAGTAAACTCAACGTTTATGTGGACCAATGATTAAGTCTCATTAATTAAACCCAAGCAAATCCATGAACCTGAATCTCTCCTTTTTCTTTCTCTGACCAACCAGGACATGTCAACCACTAAGAAATATTATGAAATTCATTTATTTGAATTCATAAATAGCAGCAGGCTCCTGCAATGAAATGTGAAGTATTTTTTTGTTCACATTACTTGGAAAAACATCCAGTAAAATAGTGTTAATGAGGTCCTTGACTTGAAAAATCACAGAATCAGAGAACATTAGGAACTGGAAGGGACCTCAGAAGATTATCTAGTCCAGTTTCCCTGCCCTGATGTCAGTTTAAACCTTTGTAGGTTTTAGAAGCAGGGGAGCTTTGCCTTTTTTTTTTCCAGCAGAATAATTAATTCACTTTTCATATTGGTATTTATGATAAAAACATGTAAAGTACACAGATTTATTTAGTTAGTGTGTTAATGAGCTAGAAATAAAAAAAGCAAAGAAGGGTTTGACAAAACAAATTCGCAGGCAAAACCAAAAACGGACTCAATCTGGGGAAAAAACAACATGACACATTTACTTCATACAATATAAAAACCACAACACAAAGACCTGCAGAGAGTAACCCCACGTTCTTAAATAACTGTGAGAAGCTGCTACCTCCACCCTCTCAGGAGAAACCTCCAGCAGTTCTTTCCTTGTGTAAAAATGTCTATCTTTAAGTTTGTGCATCTATTCTTCAGTGCCAACAGTTCCTGTAAAGATGAGTTCCCTGCTCTGTGTGCTTACTAGTCAGTCCTCTACTACAGTGCATTGATTCCTAAGGGCCGCAGATGGGACTTTCTTGCTCCATTTCAGCGAACAATGAATTGCTGGCAAAATCTTTCCTCTGGTGATCTCTGAGGTTTCAAACTCCTGCTCTCCATTCAGCACATTCTGAAGGGCAAGTCTGCTGCTGTTCCAAGCTCCAGTGACATGTGCTTCTTCCCCAAGTAGACAAGACAAAACTAACCCCCAACTATAAATGGCAAATAGAAAACTCCAGACTTACTCCGTTTGGAATTCCAAGCCACTTAGCACTAGTTGCCATAGCAACTCCCCAGTCCCTGAGGCTAAGACCTGCCAAATTCAAACTACTACATGATGAAAGAAAATGCATTGTAACTTCTGAAAATAATAATACTGTTCTATTTGAAGCCATTAGATGCAATGTTCCATTGAAGACTGACATCCTGCTATGGTATTTCCTTAATTCAGATACTCTAGATTACTCTCTGGAAGCCATGTAGTGCAGAAAGTGATGCCTTGGAGATCACAGAACATTAAGGATTGGAAGGGATCTCAAAAGATCTAGACCAATCCCTCTGCCAGAACAGGATCACCCTGATCAAGTCACACAGGAACATGTCCACAGGGGTTTCAAACATCCCTAGAGAAGGAGACTCCACAATCTCCCCAGGCAGCCTGTTCCAGTGCTCTGTCACCCTCACTGTAAAGATGTTCCTTCTCATATTGTTGTGGAACCTCCTATGTTCCACCTTGTTGCCCCTTGTCCTATCACTGCATGTCACTGATAAGAGCCTGGCTCCATCCTTCTGATACCTGTCCTTTCCATATTTATGAACATTAATGAGGTCACCCTTCAGTCTCCTTGTTTCCAAGCTCAAGAGACCCAGATCCCTCTGCCTTTCCTCACCAGGAAGATGTTCCACTCCCTTCATCATCTTTGTGGCTCTGGCCTGGACTCTCTCAAGTGGTTCTGTGTTCTCCTTGAACTGAATGGCCCAGAACTGGACACAATATTCCAGATGTGGTCTCACCAGGGCACAGTAGCACTCGCCTTCTTGGCCACAAGAGTTCCTTGAATAAGGTGCAGATTCAGGCTGCAGAATAGTTAAAAACAAGAACTTTTGGTCAACTTTTACAATCAGAAATTGTTTCTTGCTTTTCATTCACTCAGTTGAACAGATGTAATTGAAGTTGCAGCGCATGCTTCAATTTTCAAAATCCTCAAATATTTACCAATAGTGATTTTTTTTGACCAATCTAGAAAAACCAAGAGACAACTGTGTTTGTCTTACTCATGTGATTATCACTGAAGACAATAGAACCAGGAGTACAAATGATGGAAGTCTCTTCAGTCACGGTTGGAACCACAATCACAAATGGTGTTCTTCCTTCAGTGACTTTAATAAAACTTTATGTATTTTATTTTGGAAGGACGAGCTTTTTAAAATTTCCACAATACACTGTTTTTAGAAAATTTTATAGAGTAACAGCAAAATTTCCACGTCTCAGTGATACTAGTTTTTGGTTTCAGTTTCTTAATGCCAGAAAAATCAGTACTGTTTTAATCAGATATCTACACAATCCATGGCAAAAGTTTTGTTCTTGTCTAAAATTGTGGAGTGTTGCTGTTTGAAAATTACCAGAATTTTCAGACATATAGATTTGTGCTTTCATGAAGAAAAGGTTATGTTGCTTTAAGAGGGTCCCCCCTGACCAGTGACCAGTCCTGGGGGGAGGTGACACTGTCCCAAGTACCTACTCTTAAGAGATGTCAGCTAGATGAGAAGACAAAAGGCAAATTATTTTAGACCTGCCTCTTTTTGCTGAGGGCTTCTAGCCCAGCAAGGGGCTGCTGCCCCATGCTAACCCCCCCACACACACTTCCAGGGTGGTGGTGGGAGAAAGACAGGTCTGCTGTGGCCCGACCCGTTTAGCAACTCATTTCTTTATGAAATATTTAGAAGCAGTTTTCTAGCAATTATGGTAGAACGAGTACAGAAGAGACTGAATATTAGAAAATATATTCAAAGATTGTTGGTATTAGCTTTTCAACATCAGGAGAAAAGCTGGCATTAAGATATCAAACTCATTTTGAAAGGAATTACAGGAGTTTGAAAAGAATACTGCTGTAGCTTCATCAACAATCCTGCGTATGCATGAACATACAGTGAGAACCCAAAAGAGTAGGTCTTTTTAATCTCTAAAATCTCTGATTTTCTGGCATAGTTACATAATTACAATTATGTACAATTACATAATGTATAATTAAAATTATGTATAATTGTAAGTGCATGTGTGTAATTACAATTATGTGTAATTACATAATTATAATAACATCCATGTTTCTCACAATCTACCATAAGTTCAATTTCAATGAATTCTGGCTTTTTTTATTGAGTAGAAGGAAAAAAAAGAACAGTCATCCCCTAATAGGATGTAAATCTGAACTAACCACATTAAACAAAAGAGAAATGCCTACATTCAGGGAGAATCATTGAATTGTTTTGTTCAAAAAGACCATGAAGATCATCAAGTCCATCTAACACAGAACTACCGAGTCACTACTAAATTGTGTCCCTAAGTGCAACATCCTTTATATTCCTCCTGGAATGATGACTCCTCTGGGTAATCTGTTCCAATGTTTGATAATCTTTTCAGGGAATATTTTTTTCCTAATATCTAACCTAAACATTTCTTGATGCAACTTGTATCCATTTCCTTTAGTCCTCTCACTTGCTACTTAAAAGAACAGACCAGCACCTACCTCAATAGAAACTCTTTTCAGGTATTGCTTAGAAACAGTAATCAAACAACAACAACAAACAACTATTTTAATATTGGGATAAATTAAAATTCATTAATTCATCCCAAAGTGAAGAGAGATAAAATGCTTAGGACCTTCCTTTGGCCACCCTCCTCTGCCCCCTTCTTTTATATTTTTAAATGTATAGACATACATTTTCAGTCTCAAATGTATGAAAACATGGACAAAATCTTACAGAAGATGCTCTTTACATAAAGATTAATTTCACTATCGTTGTCTCCTTTTGACCAAAAAAGGAAAAATTAAATATCAAATGTATTTTGGTCCAACCCAACTTAGTAACCAGTATTACATAACTGGATAGAATACTACTTTATTAAAGACTATTATTTTCAGGCTGGAAACATAAGTAGTTTGATTTGATCTTAACCAATTTCATTCTGAAACATATACCTTTTCACATTATTTCTAGGTAAACATCTGAAGAATTTGAAGGGTTTGCTTAGAAGACACTTAGTGCAAAAGCTCTAATTAATACCCCCCAAAACAATAACCTAACTCTTTCTTTATATATTTTGATGACACAATAGTTTCTTATGGATGGAAATTACTTTTTTAAGAGTTCTTCTGAAATTAGTTTTAAACTTTAAACAGCTGGAGATAAGTTTAATGGATAAAAAACCTATTTGTAATTGATGCCATTTGAGGCATGCTATCATGTCCAAGACAGTTATAGGCAGATACAGCAACAGACCTAAGAGACATTTCTGCTCTTCTGCATTGGCAGCTAAAGGTCATATATCTGAAGTGGCCTTAGATGCTTTTATTTAGACAGCTGAATCAATCTACTGGAGTTGTTTCATCTTTTTTTTTATTGCTGTTGTTGGGTTTTTTCAGTTCTGATATGTAGTCTTGGGCTCGATGATCTCTTTGAGTCCCTTCCAGCCCCTAACATCCTATGATCCTATGAACTGTATGAGACAGGAACAACCTAGTGGACAGCAAGCTATCCACAGAAGAGCACTATGCTGTTGTGGCCAAGAAGGTCAGTGGAATCCTAGGATATATTAAGAACAGTGTGTCCAGTAGATCAAAGCAGGTTCTCCTCCCCCTTTACTCTGCCCTAGTAAGACCACACCTTGAGTATTGTGTCCAGTTCTGTGCTCCCCAGTTCAAGAGGGACAGAGGTCTGCATGAGAGAGTCCAACAGAGGGCCAAAAGTATAATTAGGGGACTGGAGCACTTGCCTTATGAGGACAGAGAGAGAGACCTGAGACTTTCCAGCTTGGAGAGGAGAAGGTTATAAGGGGACTTAATTGCCGTCTATAAATCCATTAGGGCTGCGTGTCAAGAGGAAAGAGACAATCTCTTTTTACTTTGTGATAGGACAGGGAGCAATGGACATAAGTTGTAACACAGGAAGTTATCCACATGAGGAAGAACTTTACTGTAAGGGTGACAGAGCACTGGAACGGGCTGCCCAGGGAGGTTTTGCAATCTCCTTCCCTGGAGATTTTAAGACCCATCTGGTGATCACACATCTGTTCCTGTGTGATCTGCCCTAGGTTCTATGGTCCTGCTTGAGCAGTGGGGACTCAATGACCTCTGGACATCCCTTCCAATCCCTAATGATCTCTGTATCTGTGTAACCATCTGCAGAAGGTACTAGATTTCAGTATGAATCCAAGTCTAATTAAGCCTTCATCTAGCTACAATTCAAGCAAAAATAATGTACAATTTCTGTATCACATTATTGAATTTACGAAGCTTATTTACTTGCATCAACAGCTTTCATTTTTATGTTGGTGTTTTTTCGTTGTCTTAGACTTTAAAAAAAATTACTCAGGATTTTCCATGGCATGATAGCTCTTTTTTAAAACAAAGTACATAGTTTTTATTGTAGAATCATGACTCTCTTGCAGTCTTTCAGCTTTTACTGATCCAAGAAGGAATTAAAAGAAGAAAAATACAAACAAAAAATACTTTACAAACATTTCACACTATTTTTAGCAGTCTTTAATCTAGTGTAGCTACTTCAGTGTTATAATGCTATTTTATTCTATGTTGCAGCATTTTCCATTAAGTTGCTCTGGGCAGTCTTTAACAACGGGACGTGAATTCATTTATGCTACAAGTTTGTGGCACAAAATTTAGATATTTTTCATCTATGAAACAAACAAGTGATAACTCCCTTAATGAGAATATACAACCATATATTAATATCCAGGCACATCAAGGACAGGAGGGTTGTTAGGGACAGTCATCATAGTTTCACCAAGGGAAAGTCATGCTTGACAAACCTGATAGCCTCTTTTGAGGGCATAACCAGGTGGATAGATGATGGCAGAGTGGTGGATGTGGTCTATCTTGACTTCAGTAAGGCATATGACACAGTCTTCCACAGAATCCTCACAGACAAATTGAGGCAGTGTGGTCTAGATGATCAGGTAGTGAGGTGGATCGTGAACTGGCTGAAGGATAGAAGCCAGAGAGTAGTGGTCAATGGGGCAGAGTCTAGTTTGAGGCCTATATCTAGTGGAGTGCCCCAGGGGTCGGTGCTGGGACCGGTCCTGCTCAATCTATTCATTGATGACTTGGATGAAGGATTAGGGTGCACTGTCAGCAAGTTCTCTGATGACACAAAGCTGAGTGGTGTACTGTAGAGGTCCTTGCAGTATTTCTCTAATACATCACAAAGTTATTTATTGCCAGCAAATTCTATCCACGGCAAATAAATATTTCTGGAGGACATGCGTTATTGGAAGATCAATCCTTTCTCGGAATTTTTGCATTCAGTGAGAAGAAACCTAAATTATATAAACTGGCTTATTTATATACTCTTAAGGTCTATAGTTTGAAGGATACACAGTGACTTCCATATTGACTCAGACTCTTAACCAATAGCTGAGAAATGTGGACAAATATCTGCTGCTTCATGTCCCTCCTCAACACATCTATTTGACAGGATTTTGTACCTAACACATTAAAAAATAAAACAGAATGCTCAAAAGATTACCGTGTTCTCTCCCAAAATAGGATGCTTCCAGAATTTTTATGTATAAAGCTATAAATCCATTAAACTAAATATAATAAACATTAAATTAAATTTGATACATTAAGTTATTAATCTTCCAAAGAAACATTAAAAAAAAAAAGTGACTAACAAGCACATACACCTTAATTCAACTAATATTGTTGCAGTAAATTAATTATTAGAATTAGTTTTCAGTTTATGGGATTCAAAAGAAGGCAAAAATTATTTATATTTTCTCCTTTTTTTTCCTAATCCTGGGTAAGATTAAATTAAAACATTGATTATATTGTAAGTTTTCATTAATACAGCAGTTAATATTGTAGGATGTAATTAGAAGTATATCCAGGAGTCAAACTATGAGAAGGGTAACGACTACCTTTCCTGTTTTGGCAGTGGCATGCACAAAATTCTGTGAGATTGAAGACAAGTTAGGCACCGACTGCGCAGTAAAATACTAGGACTAACAAAATGGCAGCATATACGGTGGATATATGGAAACCAAAGATTGTTCATTCTGCTGATAGAGGCTTTGGTTTGTTCCATTTATTTGATACCGTCTGAGGAAACAATAAACAGCAGCTGCTTCCCTCTCTCTCATCTCTTCATGGAGAGAAGAAGAGCACACACTTTGCTCTAGCACACTCCCTCATTTATAGTTGTACGCATCCTTCTTTCCACTCTCCCTCCTTTTAGCATGGAAGAGCAATGTGACGCTACGTTTACCATTGCTTTGTGATTTCAAGCCATAACATTTGAATTCAAAAACTGTACCAGTAAATATTACATTGTTGTACAACATGACTTCTTTCTCATCTTCTTCAGTGAAAATGAGTAATACTAGCTTCAGGGCAGGTCTTTGTGAGCTTCACTATAATAGGTTAAAAAGCATTTAATTGAGAAACTATTAGCAGCAGTAGCCATGGGAGTTTTTCCATAAATACAGTGGCTTGGACTTGGCTGAATGTCAGGTGCCTACCAAGCCACTCTATCACTCATTCTCCTTAGCTGGGAGTGGGTTGAGATAAGGACAAGGAGATCACTCAGGAACTACCATCAAGGACAAAACAGAATTATCTCAGGGAAATGAATTTGATTTATTGACAGTCTAAAGTTAGAACAGGATAATAGGAAATGAAAACAAACCCTAAAACACCTTTTGTCCACCTTTGCCTTCTTGGCGGGCTCAATTTCACTCCAATTTCTCTACCAGCTATGCCCAAAAGGGGCAAAGTGAAAGGTCACTTCACCAGACATTGTCTCTACCATTCATAGAATAATAGAATCATCATGGCTGGAAAGGACCTCCAGGATCGTCAAATCCAGCCCTCACCCCAGCATCTCCCTAATCCCTAAGTGGCCTCAAGTGCTCTAGCTACTCAGTTTTTAAACACCTCCAGGCATGGTGACTCCACCACCTCCCAGGGCAGCCTGTTCTTGTGCCCAACCACTCTCTCAGGAAAGAACTTCTTCCCAAGATCCAATCTAAGCCAACTTGAGACCATTTCCTCTTGTCCTATCATTAGTAATTTGGAAGAAAAGACCAGCACCAGCCTTGCTACCACCTCCTTTTAGGTAGTTGTAGTGGGCAAGAAGGTCTCCTCTCAGCCTCCTCTTCTCCAGGCTAAATAACAACACTTCCCTCAGCTGTCCTTCACAGGGCCTGTTTTCCAGACCTCTCCCCAGCCTCATTGCCCTTCTCTGGTCCTGCTCCAGCACCTCAATGTCCTTCAGATATGTGGTGCCCAAAACTGGACCCAGTACTCAAGGTGTGGTCTCACAAGTGCAGAGTACAGGGGCACCATCACATCCCTACTCCTGCTTGTTACCCCATACCTGATCCAGGCCAGGATGCCCTTGGCCTTCTTGGCCACCTGGGTACTCTGCTGGCTACTGTTCAGCTGTCTGTCAACTGACATCCCCAGGTCCTTTTCTGCCAGACAGTTCTCCAGCCACTCTTCCCTATGCCTGTACTGCTCCTGCGGGTTGTTGTGACTGAAGTCCATGTCCTGGCACTTGGCTTTGTTATACCTTCTTCCTCACACTCTTCTTCTACTCCAATGTAGAGTCTCACCCAGAGGACACAGTTCTTTGGAAACTTATTCAATGTGGGTCTTTTTCATGTGGTTCAGTCCTTCAGGAGCAGACTGCTCCAGTATGAGGTCCCCACAAGTTCACAAGTCTTACTAGGAAACTTGTCTCTGTGTGGGCTCCTCTAAGCAGAGTCACAGGTTCTGCCAAGAGCTTCACATACCTCATATACTTTTAATCTGGCTAATTACATTATACATATGCAAAGGACACTCTCATATGCCAATCACTAACAGCACTCTTTTATTAAACCTTGTTATACGTTTCAGATTATCAGTTTGAGCAGTTCTGTTTCCTTTCAAAATTATCCGCGTTGTCCTGTGTGGGCTTTCTTAGTTTGATTGACTTCATACAGCCCTCTCATTTAGTCCATTATTTAGCTACTAGTTAGTCATAGAGACATCTTTTTTTAAATCAGTGGTCTTATTTATGGAAATAATTATTTATTAGATGATATCTTTTTAAGGTTGGGGTGGGGTGTATATGATGTTACCTTCTGGTTCACATGAATTCTGAACTCAGTGTGCTTCATTCAGGATGCAGCAGTCCAGTCAAAAGGTTCACAAGTAGTTTCAAGGGTGAAAAGTTCTTATAACCTTCTATCTTTATCAGACCACTAAGAGTAATGAAATACAAGTAAGAGGTTTGTGCAGTGGTACAAAACCTCATAACTTTTCTCACAAATGCATTTACCACAGATGCTCAGTACACTGCAACTGAGGAAAGTTAAATTAGAAGCTAAGGCTGTAATAGAAAACAGAAGAGGAAAGAAAAGATGAGTTGGAAAATAATGGGGAAAATTGCTTGTATTTGAGAGCTGAGTTACAATGGGTAAATAAATCAAATAATTGCATTTGCTCATCCTGTTTGGGGTTTTTTGTTTCTTTTTCTTTTTTTCCCTAGGTACTCATGCAGATGAATACTAGTATTATTCAATAGCATGAAATTCTGTCAGTTTGAAACTGGGGGATGGGGGAGAAAGTGTTCTAGTCAAGGCATTGGGAGTCTTTGGAATCATAGAATCATAGAATTATGGAAACATAGAATCATTACGGATTGGAAGGGACCAAAGATCATCTAATCCAATCAGCCTGCAACAGCAGGATCACCTAAACCAAGTCTTATTCTGACTTAAGAATACCATCAAAACCAGATAAGGCTTGTTTTACCTCACATTTAGGCAGGGGTGCAGAGAGTAGGTAACAGGAATAGGTTTTATCACTTGGTTGATACTACAAGGCTGAGAAAGAAAATGTAAGATTATTACATAATGGGATGGGTGAATTTAGTGAAAATAGACACAGAGTAATGCTGAAGTACTCCATGCTTTCTGTGACATTATCTTCACCAAAAAGGTTTTGTAGCCCTCTGTGACTAGTTGAAGCACTGCAGGAGAAGGAAGGCAGCCAGTGATGGATGGGAACTGATTCAGGAGTTACATGAGACAATTAGATTTGTATAATTCAATGGCAACCAATAGGACACATCAATTCCTCGTGTGCCAGAATTCCTCCTGTGACAGCTTTCTACCATCTTTCAAAGGTGTTGGATACTAAGTAGGTCCCACACAACTGTAACTTGTATAACAGTAGAATTAACCACCTAACTGGCATTCCTAGAATTCCCTGAAAATTTGTTAAACCAAAGACCTAAACTTGCTGGTCTCACCTCAGAGCTGGCCATGCTTTGAGCAGAAGGTTGGGCTGGAGACTTTCTGAGGTCTTTTCCCACCAGAAAAAAATGAACTTATGATCCCTAAATCTACCAAATGGACAGTTTTTATTATTTTGGAACTATATGGACTTACTTAATCTTCTCTGCACTTAAACTTCAGGTTTCCATTCAGAATACAGTACTATCACAGGTAGTTCAGGTTAGTGAGCTTGATCAGAGTTGATTAAGGAAAAATTGAAATCCAAGCAAGAGGGTTTGATCAGCGTTATTAGTTCTTGGTGACATCCTGAATGTCAATAAAACCAACATAAGCATGGGAACTTGTAAGAGCTAAATGTGATAGAGACTGTTTCCCTTTAGCTGTTCAGTTCATTTAAATAACCTAAAAACAGACCATTTGACTGATGAAGACATGCCCTATGTGGTTCATTTTGATGCATTACACTCCTTTTTTCACTTTTGTTATTTCAGTTTCTTTAGGGCTATTTTTAGAGTTATTTGAGACCTAATTAAATTATTTTGCACATTCATATGTTATTTCAAAACAATTTTTCTTAGGTTTGTGCAAAACCAAGAAAGTCTTATGGCAATTAAAGGTATTAGTTAACTTACAAGAAACACCTGCCACACATTTCAGGGGGGTGAGATTATTTAGGGCACCTATATTCTTTGGAGGATTCTCATAAAAGGAACTAATCTGCAGAGAAGTAAAAGCACAAGCTTAAGATATTTTTATTTTTTATACAAATAATCAGATAAATACTGGGTTTTGAAGCAGAAGTGGGTTAAAGATATTATTTATATAGGTTTGAATTTATTATATATGCAAGTCAAATGTCTCAGCTCTAACTGACCACTGAGAGCTATTAGGTTGCCCTACATTATACTGCTGAATCCAGCTAGCTGTGGCAGGAGTCTGTTCTTCAGTTTCCTGAGGCCATTTTAGATGTCCTAGTTTACTCCATCTGGCCACTAACTGCTGCTCCTTAAGATCACAGGTAAACTGGGTCCTTTGCCATACCCCTCAAATCCATGTGAACGCACGGGAACTTAACATGGCTCAAAAATAGTTTTTAACATCTGAACTTAGGCGATTGAATCACAGTATGAAACACTCTATACAAAATGGATGGGTTTAAATGGAAATATAATCTGATTTATGTCTTGGTCAAAGTTTCATTATAGCTTGCTGTAAAGCCTCTAGTTTTGCTTCTTTTTGAAGGAGATACAATGAATTACCTTCCATTGTAAAGCACTTTCAGATCTTTGAATGAAACCCATTACATAACAACTATTAATGTAGTGCTGTCCTAGAGATGCAAATTAAGTTATTTATTCTACTATTTCCAATGCTGTTGCCAGTTACAGAAGTTCTTGATATGAGATCTTTTTAGAGAAAGTTTGCACTGCTCATGAAATGGTTTCTGTGGATAAATGTAAGTTGTTCTAAAGTGATCAAGTTTCTCAGCTTCATGAAGAAAACTAAAAGAAACAGGGTTTTCATCAAGTTGAAAAATCAACAGGTGTATTAGAATCTTCAATATCATAACACAGCATAGAAACAATGACAAAATACAAGTCTGATTTCCTTTCTCTAAAAGAAACAACAGGGTCAGCTTTCTTTATATCAGCTGCTTCAAATGTAATGTCTCAAAATGTCAAGTTACAGTACTTATGCTCTGTTTTCCAACATTCTACATCTACAGGTTTACCCAAACAGAACAATGCTTTGTGCTAATCATTATGAAATCATTAACTATGAAGGCTTTCACAGAGGAATCAGCTTTCTCTGGTTTCAGCTATGTAAGGTACTAATTTATTCATTGTGTCTCAAGTAGATGTAGTGTCATAGTGCAGTGTGGGTTCTTATTTGGATACCCACATGTCCTACCTGGGTCGCCACTAACGTTGTGGGTTAGAGACCCTGACTATATTTCAACCAAGAACTTTTATCTAAAGCATCAGACACAAAGGGAGGGTTTATCTAATCCACTGATGAATCTGCAGACAATGAAATAACTGACTCAATTTGAAGAAGAAAGGCATCAAAACATTTTAATTCACTCTCTGATCCCACATCAGAAAAAACCCCATACAAGACTTAGACACAGACACATGGAGTTTCATCACACAGTTCTTACAGTAACTAAGATTAAATGTAGAACTTCCATTACAGACAATTCCTGCTTCTCTCTGAAATCATGAAGGTTGTCTGGCTTGTCTTGATCCTCTTAAATCTTCAATTCTTACAGTCTCTCCAGGTCAAGGCTAATCTTTCCACTCACCATAAATTTTCTTTAACTTAAAGAACAATAGCCTTTTCAGAAGCAATAACACTCTCTTTCATTGGCAACAACAGAGCTCCAGGCAGTCAAAGATGGAGAGAAGCAAAAAAGGTGAAAGTCGCTAATGGGGGAGAAGAGGGGGAAAGCAGGGAGGCAGACACTTTTCAAGTGTTCAACATTTTTTTAAACAAACATCAAATTTTCTGCAGAAAACACATAAATTAGACTGACAGATTCTGCTCAGCTTTTAAAGTAAGTCACTTATCTATTCATGGAGTCCACCAAGGGTCGGTATTGGGAGCAGCACTGTTCAATCTATTCCTTGATGACTTGGATGAGGGATTAGGGTGCACTGTCAGCAAGTTTGCTGATGACACAAAGCTGGGAGGTGTGGCTGACACTCCAGCAGACTCTGCTGCCATTCAGCAAGACCTGGACAGGATAGAGAGCTGGGCAGAGAGAAATATAATGAAATACAAAAAGGGCAAGTGTAGAGTCTTGCATCTGGGCATAAACAACCCCAGCTACCAGTCTAGGTTGGGGACTGACCTGTTGGAGAGCAGTGTCGGAGAAAGGAACATGGGGGTCATAGTGGATGCAGCATGACCATGAGCCAGCAATGTGCCCTTGTGTCGGAGAGGGCCAACAGCATCCTGGGATGGATCAGAAGGGGCGTGGTTAGCAGATCAAGAGAGGTTCTTCTCCCCCTCTACTCTGCACTGGTGAGACCACATTTGGAATACTGTGTCCAGTTCTGGGCCCATCATCTGAAGAAGGATGTAGAACTGCTGGAGGGAGTCCAGTGCAGAGCCACAAAGATGATCAAGGAAGTAGAACACCTTATGAGGAAAGGCTGAGGGAGCTGCATCTCTTGGGCTTGGATAAAAGGAGACTGAGGGGTGACCTCATTAATGTTTATCTGAAGGGTGGGTTTTAGGAAGACGGAGCCAGGCTCTTCTCAGTGTCATCTAGTGATAGGACAAGTGACAATGGGTATAAACTGGAACATAGGAGGTTCCACATAACTGTGAGAAGGAACTTCTTCACTGTGAGAGTACTGGAATGGGCTACCCAGGGGGGTTGTGAAGTCTCCTTCTCTGGAGATGTTTAAAACTCATCTGGATATGCTGACATCCATTGTCCCTTGTCTTATCACAGGATGCAAGTAAAAAGAGATTATCTTTTTCTTCTTGACACCCAGTCTTCGTGTATTTATATACAGTTATTAAATCCCCTTGTAATCTTCTCCTCTCCAAGCTGAAAAGTCCCAGGACTTAATCTCTCCTCATAAGGCGGGTGCTCCTCCTTAAGCATCCTCCCTCTTATATCAAGTCTCTATCCCTCTTGAAGCAGGGGAACCCAAAACTGGACAAAATATTCCAGCCCAGCTTCTAATATTGTAAATAAGTTACATGTAGTTTGGTCTACAGACTGTATAGTAAAATCACCGTAGCAAAAAAAAATGCTCAGGAGCATTTAGTATTCATGCCTTTATCAGTATGTTTATCATATCAAAAATACAAGCAAATAGTTGGTATTTTGGGGAAGAATGGTAGAGAAGACCTACAAAAAGGTCAGAAGAATATGAAATATAAAGTAAAAATATAAATAAAAAGTATAAATTAAAAAATTCTTTAGTATTTTCTGGTAATTTATTTACCTTATTTAGAGATCTCTTTTAAAAATAATATTCAGAATCTGGATATGTCATGCAGAGAGAAATGTACAGACTATGTGGAAAGTGACAGTACCAGAGAGACAGTTTTCTACTCATTCTTTACAGGAAATATTATATATTTTACTGTCCACCATGAAAAGGTTAACAACATGAAGTTTATAGGTGAACCCAGGTCAATATATTTCAGCTGTCAAGAAGCAACCATTTATTTGATGTCAGTTCAGCAATAATTTGCCCCTCACTGAGATGCCACAGTGATTCATGGAAAACTATAGATTGTCTCTATCTGTTCACCTTCAGTGACCTCCAGAGCCTTCCCTTTAGCTCAGTCATAAGTAGTGGATGATGGAAGTCCTACAGGAAGAGTATTTTATGGGAAATACAGTACAGTGGTGAGGAGTGAGCTACAACCTGTGACTTCTAATTATCACTCCTTAGTCTTAAAGCTTGTTTTCCCTTCTCTCAAGCTTCACACTTCTCATCTGTTTTTCACTTCACTAAACAAAGTGAATTTGCACCTAAGGGTAAAATGAATACATAATCTGACTGTGAATACATACTACTCTTCTAACCTCAGCTGGATCTTCCTTGTGTGGCCACTTTCATGAGTCTGTGACACAGAGCACAGCTGGGGTTCTTAGTCTGGGAAACAAAGATGGCACTTCATGTCACTATTTCTGTCCTACACCAGCCTCATTGTGTTCATTGGCTTGGTGCTAGTGCATTTAGCAGCAATTCTGCAATACTGTTGGTGAGTTGGTTGTGAATTCTGTTGTTCAGCTTAAACTGATGCTGTTTTCTCTAAGTTGAGTCTGTCTTTTGCCCATGACCATAATCAGTCAGTGAAGCCTCCCTGTCTTTTGTCTCAAGCTTCAAGTCTTTTGTTGTAGCTTCTCCTAACCCAACGGCAGGCTTGTGTGAGGAGCTGTCCAGTGCTGGGCTTAAAGCGCAACAGCTATAAAGGTTTGTATGTACACACACACACACACACACACACACACGTGTTTTAAGAGTCACTAGTAGGAATTCAAAGTAAGGCGGTGAAAAGATCAGGGACAGAAATTTGTTTCAGAAACTTTAATTTGATCACTCTTGTATAAATTCTGATACCATATGTATTTGCATCAACTTTTCCCATTGCACTTATCACATGGACAATATTGCCTTAATAAGAAGTCCCTTATTTCCCCAGTATTCAAGGTATGACTGTGATCTTTATTTACCTTCTGCTAATTTAGAGCTCTTCTAAACTTTATTATTTATTCTACTTCTTATCTTTTTTTAATTACAACAGTATGTGAATACTCTTTTAATACATCATGGCTACATCACTGTGAAAGAAGTTTTTTGACAAACCTATGGCTTAATTTTTCAGACTATGCACTGTGCAGTATTCTATACATTCAAAGTCCATTCACTCAGCACTTATATGACGTAGAGTATCACTTAGAATGTTAGTACCCCATAAAATTAACATAATTAGAAAACCACAAAATAGTGTTTGAATTATAATGACTGTACTATAGCAAAAGGCTAGTTATGAAAAGCCTTAGGTAGCCATATGTCATTATACTGTTTATATATCTTGGAATGGTTTGGAAAATGAAGTACTTTTCATGTTATTTTATAATCACGTTAAAGATAATTTAAGACTTATTTAGACATGTGTAAGCCCATGAGACAAGGTCATGATGTTGATCAGCCTTACGTGGGGCTTCCCACACACTCTACCCATAAGCACAGAACCTGTATTTAAGATCAGTCCTGAGTTTGACTTCCCTAGCTGGACTATGTTGGAAAAGCACTGATCTCTAGTATGCCATGTCCATACACCACGCTGAACCAGACCTAAAGCTATGTGATGAGTTTTAGTTACAGCAATGGTGATCACTAGGCTTGGGAATAGACTGCCCAGGGCAATGGTAGAATAACCCCCCTGGAGGTATTTAAAGGACGTGTAGACATAGAGCTTAGGAACAAGCTTTAGCGGCGACCTGGTAGTGTTAGGCTGGACTGTATAATCTTAAGTGTTTCTTCAAACCAAAGAAATTCTTTGATTCTGTGATTGCTTGATACTGTGAACCTGTAAATAAGATTGCAGCAAATATGTTATGCATGCTGGGCAGAAACCCTGAGTTCCCTGGGCACTCCATTGGACAGGCAAATGAGAATCTTGGGCTGAGGTGCTGGAGGTAGCCACAACTATCTTAGTACTAATTAATATGCAGAAAGTCGTTATCTAGTGTAGATATATATATATGTAAATGTATGATCCTAAACTCAGTTCACAAGTCTATACATACAAACATGTCAAAACAGAGAGCATCGTTTGGAGAACTGGACTAGATTATCTCAACAAGTTCCTTTAAATCCAAAACTACTATTACTTGACAACAAACATATCGGCAAAGCAAAGACTTGGTGAGAAGGGGGCCTTGACTTTACAACTGAAAATTACTGACAGTGCAACTGAAATCTAAATTCTCACTATAAATCTTCAACTTTGTTATTTCAGCTGTTTTTATATCTACCCTGTGCTGCGGTATTTATAGATGTTCTTCACATGATTTTGTTAACTGTGACTTGTGCCACAGAGTCACTTTAGGAAAGTTGGGCAAAGATCTTCAAATTCAGTAGAGCTGAGGATGCTTTTGAAAATAGACGGAACAAATCCGTGCAGTAGTAAGACAACTATAAGCACACATACAACACAAAAGCTACACACTTATGGATTAGCTTGAAGCAACCTCGTAAAGGTTTCTCTGCACTGCCGAAGACATTAATGTCAAAAGTACAGAATGAAAATGTTCCTTAGTAGAGTTTTGCAGCGAGGTTTTTTACCTTAGGTTTTAAAGCAAAGCACAGCTACTTCAAAACAGAATATTTCAATATTAGTATTATTTTACTTAACACAAACAAAAGGGTTTATGCAAGTTTTTATGGAGCATCTTCACCTTACTTAGAGCAGTAATGTACAACAGAGATACATCAGCAGTTTAATGCCCATTTTACTGAAAGGTTCATAATCAGTTTGATAATTTTTATCTTGCAGAGTAGGTAATTAGTCCAACTGACAAAAAAGCTTCTGAAACATTTTTTTTTCACAAACTAGAAAACAGCAGATAAGGCAGAAAACTAAATATACAATAAGCATACTTGAGTAAGATACAATATTATTTCTGTTCCTTTGTGCATCAGAGAACAAAAAAAATTACGTTCTTTGCATGTAGTGTGTACTCAGCCTAGAGAACACAAAGTATACGTAGCCTTTAGCGTGAAAATTAAAAGCTATACTGTTCATTAATATTTGCAAGGGCAGATTATCCTTCTGTCTCATTGGAATTCCTCTTTTATTTGTAAAAACTCAGTGTAGAGCTGAATAGGGATAGTAATTCAGAAGAAGACTGCACTCATGCAGTGTCAACAACAAAATCCTATTTTTAATTCTTTTTTTTTTTTGGCCATATACAAAAACTCCTCAGAAAATACAAAAATTAAACAGCTCAACAGAAATAAAAAATGTCTCAAGCAGTGGAGCAGCCTGATAGGAGATATTACGGAGACTTTCTCCTTAGAGGTTTGCAAGGCCAAGTTTGATAAAATTTGAGCTACCTTATTTCATTGTACAGCTGATTCTGTTTCAAGGAGGAGGTTGGACTGGAGACCTAAGATCACTGAATTACTCAACAACATATGATCTTATGAAATCTTTACTATGTAGTAAACCCTTCTCTCCCTAAATGCTCCACCTGGCCTATGAACACAATCCTGGAGAGAGTCTAAAATGTGTTTTGAAATTAAGTATAGGAAGGGAAAAGTGCTAACTTACTATCTTGTGCATGGAAGCTGCAGCTCTCTGAGATGAACACTGTGATGCAAGATAGATCCCAGACAACACAATAAAGATATTTTTAATGGAAAACACTCAGCAGTGGACTTAACCTACTAATATTGGATTAGTTCCATACTATGCTGTATTTTATTTAACGTTGTGTCACAAGATCCTGAAAATGAAGATGAATGGGGATACAGTCAGCTTTCGATGTCATAAAACAGGGCTGGATCAGACATGATACCATAGCAGGACAGTTGCTTAGAAACAAATGCAGCTCAAGAACTTTGAGTGACTGAACCCCTCTACATGCTTTTTGCTAGTTTGGTTTTTGAAGTTTATTCTGCTGGATTGTCACAAAATACTGTCACAGGCTAAACTTGTCAAAAAGTTAAGAGCTATGGACATTACAAAGTAAAAATGCTGCCTGGGTAAGGGGTGGAATCCTTGGAGGTGTTTAACAACCAAGTAGCTAGACCACTTGAGGCCATGGTCTAGCAGTTAGGGAGATGTTGGGGTGAGGGCTGGACTTGAGGATTCTAGAGGTCCTTTCCAGCCATAATGATCCTATGGTTCTGTAATTTTCAGTAGTACATCTGATTGCATTATTTCAGCTACCACATTGTCAACAAGTTGTACTACGAAATTTTATTTATGAATTTTAGGTAACAATCTACATACATTCTTAGAGCACATACAGATTAATACAAGGACTGGTTAGAATCTTCATATATACCTGCTTTATAGGGGAATAATACAAAGGCGAAGCCTAAAAAACCTGAGTGACAATTATTTCAATGTGGAAAAGTTACTAATTAATGTAACAAAACCATCCTGTAAAGAAGAATAACTGGGAAACTCTCAAACTTTTATACTTCTTAGATGTCATGTTTTCCTGGCTTGGATCAGGAAGTGTGGCCAGCAAGTATACGTGGCAAGTATATACAAGAAAACTGTTGTCTGTAGCACTATTGGAACAGTATTCTGAAAGTGAATTTGTGCTGATAAATTTTTCTTCTCTTTGTTAAGCAACAAGAAAGATAAATATTTTAAAATACAACTTTTTTTTAGTTCAGTCGGTCTGCTATGTCCTGTTTTGTCTTCAACTTCTTAATCTAGATGTTAGACAGAAAGCAGAGATTTGCAATAAACATGTCATCTTGGTTCTGAATTACTTAACATGCCTCTTTGTCCCCTTCTTGACTTATAGTTGAGAATATATTAGAGTCTGTTTTCAATGAAATTAAATCACATGCCCAAATGCAATTTACTGTATTTTGCCTGAATTAATAAATACCTCTTGTCCCCTCACATAATTATATTCTTTAAGTGGATTTATCTTTTCAGAAAGAAATCTTCCATATGTGTGATTAAACATACTAGAGCTTTTATTTATGTTTGTTCAAATTTCTTGCATTGTTAAGCTCTAGGGATCAAAGTCTGTTCAGAAACCTGTAAATCTGAGAAAGAACATGTATTTTCCTCCCCATTAAGTTCCTTTCTTCTTCTGTACAGAAAACCAGAATACTTTGCCTACAGCATTTTTAAAGCAGCTTCCTTGCAGTCAGTTTTCTGGTTCTTTTAATTCATCATGTTCGGTACTGTGATGTGCATCCTAATAAATCCTGCTAGCCATCAGGAAAAAAGAAAAGAAGAGAGGCAAACACCTCAGCTCCTTGCTTTTCTAATAACAGAAGAATTACAGTCATATGAAGTTTTTTTCTGAGGAGGGTGGAAGAGGAAATGTCATCAGTGCAGAGGAAACAATCATTTTTCTTTTGTCTTTGTTTGTTGCAGGTTCTCTTTTTCTCACTAGCCCAATTTGCACAAAGTGTTCTATCACAAAAACAGACCAAAGGTATTCAACTCATACAAGAAATTACAGTTTATGTAATTTTGAAATATCACAGACTCTTTAACTTTTAGATCATTCAATCTCCACCCACCCCTTTGCCAATCTAATAATAAAAATAGTAATTAATTAGATTCTAATAAAGTACTTAAGGGTATAAACATTGTTATAGGAAGAACAAGGTATTCTAACACTTTATTTATTACTATTGAATTCCTGTTTCCCTAACTTCTGTAAAATTAAAGACTGATTTAGAGGCATTTAATTCCTCTCTGCAAGACCATGTATAAGGTTGTTATACAAGAGTGCAAAGTTGTTGCAGGGCTATGCCGGGAGAAAATTAGAAAGGACAAAGCACAACTAGAACTTCATCTGGCCAGCACTATGAAAAACAAATAACAGTGGGTTTATACATCAACAGTAAAAGAATAGCTAAGGAGAATCTCCATCATCGACTAGATACAAAGAGAAACCTGGTGACCAAGGACAAGAAAAAGCCAGAGCTACTAAAGGTCTGCTTTGCCTGAGTATTTGCTAGCAATGCCAGTTGGTCCCTGAATATCCAGTCCCCTAAGCTGGAAGACAAGTATAGGGAGCAAAATGCAACATCCATAATCCAAGAAGATATGATCAGTGACATATTGTGTCACTTATGTGCATACAAGTCTGTGGGGCTGGATGGGATTCATGCATGAGGGAGCTGGCAGAAGTGTTCTACAAGCCACTCTCCATCATTTACCAACAGTCCTGGCTAACTGGGGAGGTTCCAGTACTCTGGTGCTGCTCTGAAAGAAAAGCAACAAGAGGGATCTTGGGAACTACAGGCCTGTCAGTCTGATCTTCTGTGTCAGGTTATGGAGCAGATTACCTTGAGGCAGGTCTTGCCTGTCTGAACTGATCTCCTTCTACAGTAAGGTGACCTGACCTGCCAAATGGATGAGGGAAAGGCTGTGGACATTGTCTGTCTGGACTTCCAAAAGCCTTTAACACTGTTTCTGACTCATTCAGAAACCAAAGGCACAAAGCTAGTCAAGTAAATGCTGCACTGGATACAAAACTGAATGGTTTTGGGGCCGACAGAATGGTGGTGAATGGAGTGAAAACTAGCTGGCATCTGGTCAGAAGTAGTATTTCTCAAGGGAAGACCAGTATTGGGGCCTCTTCTCTTTAATGTCTTTATTAATTATCTGGATGATGGGATTGAATGAACCCTCAGCAAGTCTGTAGATGACAGCAAGCTGGTTGGATATGTGATCTGCTGTAGGGTAGGGAGGGTCTACAGAAGGATCTAGATAATAGATCAATATGTCAAGGCTAATTCCGTGAGGTCTAGCAAGGCCAAGTGTTGGATCGTGTAACTGAGTCATATTAACTCCATGGTAGCCTTGGGGATGTGTGGCTGGAAAGCTGCATGTCGGAAAAGAATCTGGGCATATTGATTGAGAGATGCCTGAATATGAGCCAGCAGTGTGCCCTGGTGGCCAAGAAGGACAATGCTATCCTGTCTTGTCTTAGAAATCATGAGGCCAGCAGGCACAGAGAGGTGATTTTTCCCATGTACTGAGCCCTAGTGAGGCCACATTATTTTCTGGTCCCCACACGGCAGGAGGGACATCGAAGTCATGGAGCATGTGCAAAGAAGGGCGATGAAGTCTCTGGTTCTCAAGTCCTATGAGGAGCAGTCGAGGGAACTGGGGTTGTTTAGTCTGGAATAAAGGAGAGTTCAGTATCTATTCAAAGGCAAATGGTATTATTACTGCAGTATGGTTTGGTTTTTTATAAACAGAAACTAGAAGTTGACTTTGATCTTGGAAGTTATGTATTTATGTTGAGGTTTACTGTCATAAATTCTCTCTTCCTTCACAGTCCTCACTTTGTACTCACTTCTGAATCAACTGACTTCCTTCACAGTCCTTTGTACTCACTTCTGAATCAACTGACACCACTGGATCCAATTTTGCTTGAACCTAAGGCCATGCATTGCAAAATTATAGAAAGAAGTACCTGTAGCTCATACACTGGCACTACTAGAGCTTTCGATAGAAACTCCTTCACTGCAAATCAGAGAACATGACACTGAAGGTGAATGACAGAGTATTACTCTTCTGCTGATCTAGTCTGTGTTATTTTTAGCACATGAAATGTAAAACCTCATTTCCCCTGCAGCCTGGCATTAAGAACAGTATCTGTTCTTAGTTAACATATTTAACCACTCGCAGTTAAACCAGATAAGAAAACAAATTTGGACTATATTTATAAATAGCTGGCTTCTTTCTGCCATTTGAAGTTTGTGCACAGAGATTAAACTCACGCTCAAAGTGCAATGAGGCATAGACCAATCGTGCTGTGTTGCTCAAAGCTAACAGTTTTGCAGGTATGTGTACAGGAAACAACACCTTCTCTGCTTGTTTCCTGCCAGCACATTGCCCCTCTTCCTGGGACCTCTAAAAGTCACCATCCTCACCTTTCTCCTGGGCTTTCAGGGGTTGACTCACTCAGATCTTATAGGCATAGTCCTTGTAACTTCTGTGTTCTAAAATGAACATGGATCATTAGTACTGTGGCTACTGACTGTTGTAATTAGTCAGGAAGATCCACCTCACTGTACTGCTGTGTTTGCCTTTAAGTATCATAAATGGTCTCATCTCAAAACCTTCACATTCAAGGGAAATACAACCTCAGTTTGAAAAAGATGTTAGAGCTGACAAGTGATGACAAACGTCAGGAGTTCAGCTACACTGTTGACAGGTTGGGGTTTGGTTAGCGTTAATAATATTAGTAGAACGGTGAAATAACCTATTAGTTGCAACGAAAGAACGTATTACTTGCATGTCAAAATTTTGCTGTTAACCATTTCCCCCTCCCCTGTTAACTCCTCCCACTCTCCTGCCAGAATTATAATCTCTGTGGATATCAAGTTTTAGAAAAAATCCCACACGTGAAATTCTGTCAAACATCTAATTACAGTAGTATTTCTGTTTGCTAACGTACATATGAGAGCTCTGTACTTGCTATACGTGAAGGATGGCTTGAGGATGTGCGCAATGAAGCAAGTTTCTCTCTTTATGTATAAACAGCTTGCTAAAAAGTCTTAGTGATGGACTACAGGAAACTCCTGATCCAAAGACCTTGCCCTTAAAACCATTTTGTCACCTGGGATGATCACTTTGTGCTGGGCTCAGAGGCACATTTCATGGCTGTCAAATGAATAGGCCCCTTGAATTGTGGCCAGATCACGTGCCCAGACCTCTAGCCCCCACCCCAAATCTGTGTCTTACACCGCCAAGGTCCTAGTCAGTGTGCAGCTATGTCACAGTTCAGCACCTATAGTTTTTCCAGAACATTTATGAGCAGTTTGCACTCTTATCTAGAGCAGGCCAGCCTGCTTTCCTAGTAAAAGCACTTGGACAAGAGATACATCTGCCTTGTTCCTCACAGCCACTGTCATCCCTGCCCATGTGAGTGCAAATGGCTCTTGCCACTTCAGCTGAAACTGAAGCACAAGTATTACAGCAGTGCCATTCATGCCCTGTCATAGAATCAGCACAGTTTTGGCTTGAACAGACCTTCAAGATCATCCAGTCCCACCTTTTCCTAGCCCTATCAGCACCACTAAACCGTGTCTCCCAACGCAACATTTAACCTTCTCTAAACACCTCCTGGGGCAGTGATTCAACTCTGTTCCTGGATAGGCTGTTCCAGTGCTTGAACACTCTCTCAAGTGAAGAATTTCTTCCATTAGGAATCTAATCTAAACCTCCTTTGCCACAACTTCAGACCATATCCTCTGATCCTGTCATTATTGACAGAGTCACAGAACACGAGGGATTGGAAAGGACCTTGAAAGATCATCTAGTCCAATCTCCCTGCCACAGCAGGACCTCGACCAAGTTGCACAGGAACATATCCAAGCAGGTTTTAAATCTCTCCAGAGAAGAAGACTCCATAACCCCCCTGGGCAGCCCATTCCAGTAACTTGTGAGAAGAGGCCAACACTCATCTCTCTACAACCTCCTTTCGAGTAGTTGTAGAGAACAATAAGGTCTCCTCTCAATCTCTTCTTTAGGCTAAACTGGCCCAGGTCCACCAGCCATTTCTCAGACAAGCACTATGATCCTGCTCATAAGACCCAGACTCGAATATCACCCAGGAGGCTAAAACAAGACAGTCAGAATTTCTGACAGCATTAGTTATCCAATCTCAATTTTTTCCTCAAGTGTGGCTTACATGTAACATTTTCCCTGGAGAGAGGTTTCGTCATCATTGCCTTTGTGAAATAACATAAACTGACATGAATTTACTTAGCAGAAAGTCCCATCAATGTCAGTTTTAACACTGATTTGTACTTATAAACCGAGCGTTTCTGAAGGCAGCAGCATGTCCAAAACTTCTTTAAGGTTTGTATTTCCATTTTTTAAAGTATTTACAGTTTTCTCATCAGTTCAACAGAGAAACTTCAGATCTTGGCGACCTCAGTGTTTTGCAGTAAGAAGCCACTGTATATAGAAGCAGTTCTGGAATCAAAGAGTAGAAATGAAGTGTTATTTTTCCCATGTAAATACTGCAACTATTAGGCTAAAGAATGATCCTTGATTCTGTTATAAAAAAGAGCCTTGCAAATCTTACACCTCTTTTTTTTCACATCTTTCCTACACATTATAACAGCTTTCTCTGAGTGGGTGAGAAGTGCTTTGAGTTTGATAAATATATAGACCGGTTATTATGGCACATTTTTTGGCAGAGAGGAAAGGGAATCTCTTCGGGCTATGACAGGAATGTTCAGGTGTCATGGTCTAGATGAAAAGTCAGTTGAATAAAAAAGGCTATAATTTTGTCATCCTACAGCAGTGTTTTCAAATGAAGCGGTCATGACAAAGCAGCATAGTTCAGATATATATGTTGATATACTTGTTTAGGAGGTGTATTTTTCAAATGGCAGGAAAAAAAGGAAGAAGAAAATCATGGTTTTGCAGGCTTTTTGGACTACAATAGGAATAAAATTACACGATCCTCATCCTGTGCAACGTTGGACAGTATGGGCTATAATGGTGAAATATAATGGTAGATTTTGAGATCACTGTGAACCAAAACTTATGCTGCTGAAAGTCATTAGTTAACCTCAGGGCTAAATTCATCAAACAAGACCATTCCACAAGAGTCAAAGGAATAACTGAACTTTGACTTTTAATCATAGATCAAAACTTCTGGATCTGAAGGCTTCCTTTAAAGTACCTTTTAAAACCTAAAAGAATGAAAACTGTAAAAAATTGACTGTTTTTACTTTACCTTTTCCAAGGTTGTAGTAGTATTTGTTTTCATATTAGTATTAGTTTTAGTCATATTAGTAGTACTGGTAGTATTGTTAGTAGCATTAGTGGTATATATGTAAAAAAGCAGGTGTCAGGAGGATGTAGCCAGGCTCTGCTCAGGGGTTCAAATGGCAGGACAAGGGGCAACGAATGTGAGCTGGAACAAAGGAAGTTCCACATCAATACGAGAAGGAACTTCTTCATGGTAAGGGTGACAGAGCACTGAAACAGTCTGCCCAGGGAGGCTGTGAAGTCTTTTCTCTGGAAATGTTTAAAACCCACCTGGACATATTCCTGTGCGACTTGACCTAGGTGATCCTCCTGTGGCAGAGGGACTGGACTAAATGATCTTCGCCCCTTCTCCTATCACTGGGTTTCCCTAAGCAGAGCCTGGCTCCATCCTCCTGGCACCCACCCTTCACATATATTTCAACATTAATAAGGTCACCCTTCAGTCTCCTTTTTTCCACACTCAAGAGACCCAGCTCCCTCAGCTTTTCCTCATAAAGGAGATGCTCCTCTTCCTTCATCTCTCCAGCAGCTCTGTGTCCTTCTGGAACTGAGGCACCCAGAACTGGACACAATCCATCTAGATGTGGTCTCACCAGGGCACAGTAGACACAGAAGAGAATCTCTCTCAATCTGCTAATCACCCCCTATGCTAGGTTAAGCTGTAGGAGGCCACATGACCAGGTCTGTGCCAGCAAGTCCAGCCCCAACCCTGCTCTCAGGAGAATTCGACAGGCGATGAAGCAGTCTTGCTATAAGGAAAGGAGTTGTATTAAACCCACAATCCAGACAAAGGAGACATCGCAATGAGTCTGTACAGAACAAACAAAACCAGACAGAAAGTTTCCACAGAAGCAGGAACGGCTCAAAGTTTCTCTCGTTTCAAGTTTTGGATGCAATTTGTCTTTGTATGGGCATTTTTTAATGTGATGTGAATACTTGGTAGTGGTCTTTGTGTGGGGTGAATGAAATACCTTGGGTTTTTTTTCCCCAAATTGAGTTCATTTTGGTTTTTTCTGCAATTCTTAAGTGGTTTTCCAAACCCTCTCTGCTTTATTTTGACCCATTAGCACATTAACTAAATTAATTGCTTTAAGTTTGTCTTGAGTTTTTAAACTCTTAACATTGGTACAAGAAATTTTATCATGAAAGCAAATAATAATCATATCTTTTTTTTAGTGATTCCATTTTGTTAATATTAAACTAGAAAAGGTCAGTCTGCTGTAAGCAACAGAAAACCAAAGCTTACATCTATTTTGTCGAGGCTAATCCTTCATATACTTGGGATCCCATGGTCATCTGAAAGCAAAACAAGTACATTTTCTTAGGACATGGTTATATAATTTCTGGACATCTCTAATGTTCTGTGATTCTGTGAAAAGCTGTATCACTTAAAGTGTTTTATATCAGAGCTTTAACAGTGTAGAGCTATTTTTACTTTTGATTTTAACAATGAAAATTCATTTTAACATGCCTTTATTCCTAGCAATACAATTAATGTAGCTTTTCTGAGCCAATAATAACTTGTTAATATATTCAACATGAATGATAATTTACGTTACCTAGTTTTGTTACTTCCTGATTTGGACCACAGTGTTAAAGAAATGAAATGAGTTCTTGTTCTACTCTGTACAGTTCCAATAACACATATTCTGACAATATGAATATGGACCACTCCACAAAACCCAATATTAATCTGTAAATCAACACAGACAAGCTAACAGGCTTATGAGATAGACCAATGATTATTAGACTGGGCATAAAAGCAGCATAAAAGTATTTAAAGACAAAAGAAAACAAAAATTAGAAGATTGATATGCAGAGAACTTACGTAGTGAAGTTTCATTCCCTCTGCTCCACTTGTGCTGATATTTAGCCATAAATAATGGGCTTATGCTGCATATAGAATTAGAAAAATTTGGGATTCTTTAGTTGTTTCCCTGAAGGTGATTATTTCTTTTTTTCCCCAAAATATTTGCAGGTATTTAATGATATTCATTTTTTTCTGAATTACATTTTTCTTACTATGTGTATGTGTATTTCAAATGTAGGAGAAGCTTATCAGCTAATTAGTCTAGAGAAAAAGAAATAAAATAAAGCTGTAGTAGAAAAATATATGGACAA
Source organism: Rhinopomastus cyanomelas (assembly GCA_013400115.1). Classification (NCBI taxonomy): domain Eukaryota; kingdom Metazoa; phylum Chordata; class Aves; order Bucerotiformes; family Rhinopomastidae; genus Rhinopomastus; species Rhinopomastus cyanomelas. Next base: position 176,788 of record VXBP01007506.1, read on the forward strand.
CACAAGAAGAATAAATATATGTTAGTGTTTGTCCCCAGTACTTTAGAGCAGTGGTTTGAGGAACAAAACAGATTATGGTAAAATCTCAATTTCCTTCTCTGACAAATTATTTTAAATGAGTATCTCTACTTTTGGTTATTGTAGATAAACTAAAACAGAACAAAGAGTAGTGACTTCTTTTCTCCTCTTGCAGCTGATACACTCTTACTTCAAAAGTACTCCAATACTCTATTCAAAACATGTACCTCTTTGATCAGGAAGGCAGAATATTAACACAGATAGCAAAAGGCTGCATTATAATGCTGTTTTAAGTCAATTTTTTAGTATCTGTCCAAAGTGGAAGAGCAGTAGTATCTATACAAGACTATTTCCTGTGGTATCGAATGTCTAGTTTAACTGTTTAAATAAAGAGTCTGTTATTTACATTTTCATCTGTTCAAAGGCAAATACCCTCAGAAATTCTCATCTCAAAATACATAAAACATAAAAAAAAAATTGAAATAAGTAGTTTAGGTCCTAATTTTCATGCTCTCCTCTTTAAAGTACTTGAATTCACAGTGTGTGATATTTTGCATTGCCTTCAAAGGTGTTTGCAAAAGAATCTGTACGTGTTCACTCATTCCTTTTTAACATCTACATTTTCTTTGAAGTGTATTTGTTGAGTCTACACATTTGCTGTGGCTGAGGGATATGTGATTCATACCTGATGAATAAGGACTTTACCTTTTGCTGCTCTAGCACAACTGTTGTACAGATTCAGAAGACAGGGTCCTTCACCTCCTTGTATCATGGTAGTAAAGCTGTGTAAGATGACACGAGAAAAATGGCAGCACTCAAAATTGCTATGATTAGAACAGTTCAAGGAAAGATGGTGTTGAGGAAAGTGGTAATCCATCATTATTTTGCACCTTCCTAACAGGTTATCTCACACCACCTAGCTTTGTTTGCAAGATGTGCTCATTCTTTTTGCTTGAACATAAAAAAAGGTCAAAAAAAGATACATCTACATTTGTTTATGAATATACAAATATATGACATTTTCCTTAAAATCCTGATGCTAGAAAAGTGTCTGTGTAATTAACTGTCTTCAGAAATGCCTCTTGTAAATAGAAGCACGCAACTATTTCAGTTGGAGAATTTTATTGCTAGATCACATCTCAATTGCTTCCTTTGAAAAACCTCCATGATTAGTATCTTTATTGAAAACACATAATTGTTCCTTTGAAGTCAGGTATTTATAAATACAAATTCCATTCCATAGGTTTTGCTCTCTTACCCCTTGAATTCTCCTTAATTCTAAGCACATATTAAAAAAAATGTCATTCGGAGTAGTATTCCTCCTGAACTCAGTCTGTAGTTAGTGAAAGTTAAAAAATGTACTTCAAAAAGATTTTAAGATACATCAGCATCTGATTATCTGGGGTTGTTTAGCCTGGAGGAAACTCAAGGGAGAGCTTATCACTTTCTACAGCTCCCTGATGGAAGGCTGTAGTTGGGGGACCGGGAGGGGATAGGCTCTTCTCCCAGGCAACTAACACCAGGATGAGAGGGCAGGGTCTGAAGCTAGTCTACAAGTTCCCCCTAAACCAGACCCCCCAACACTACATCTAAGTGACTTTTAAACATATCCAGAGATGGTGACTCAAACAATCACCTAGACCATGGCACTCAATCATAGATGTAAACACTGTGGATATATAAAGTTGATAAATTATGCTAGACTGCCTTTACCATCAAAGGCAGACACAGAGATTGGTTCGTCTAATTTATGTCACCTTCTCACAAAATAAGATCCATCATCTATTCCCCTGTATTAAAACAAAAGGCAAGCCTAAGGTGATCCTGTCAGGGTTAGCCATCTAATGTGCAGACACACAGGCTGCAGCAAATTAATCCCACCCATAAGCCTGAGAGATAAATGTAAATAAATATTTAATATCACCACTACAACCCTTGTCCATAGACTTATGAGTGTGTATTTGACAGGAGCTCTGAGAGATAACGGACAAAGGAAATTCAGATCAAAGTAATAGGTCTCTATTATATCTGTGGTTACTTTTTATCTCTGATTTATAACCTCCATGATATCACACATCTTACATCCCCATTTACTCAATGAATACTGTCCTGATTTCCATAGCTATCAATTGTCCTCCTTATAGAAGAATATCAGATGCAGCTGTTCAAGGAGTTGGGCAATAGGACCACTGAGGAAACTGCCCTCAGGGACATGGAAAATTAAGAGATTTGTCACTGGATTATTTCCTTAGAGCTATGGAATTCTAGAAGAAAAGGAGAGTCTATAACCTCTCAAAGAAGAGTCAGGCAGCTCATGAGGACTACAAAGACATAGTGAAGCTATGCAAGACGCCCAAATAAAATTCAACCTGGCAACAGTTGTAAAAGACAACAAAAAAATTTTCAATAAATATATTAATGACGAAAGGAGAGCTAGTGAGAATCTTCATCCTTTATTGTATGCTGGGCGAAAATTGGTGACAATGGATGTGGAAAATTCTGAGAGTTTTAATTCCTTCTTTGCCTCAGTCCTTACCACTAGGACTAGCTGTTCCCTAGGTACTCAGCCCCTAGAACTGGGACACAGGGGTGGGGAGCGGAATGAGACCTGCATAATCCAAAAGTAAACGGTTTGTGACCTGCTACACCACCTAGATATAAAAAAATCTATGGAGGCAGATGGGTTAGACCCAAGAGCAGTGAAGGAGGGGATTAATGTGCTCAGTAAACCAAACTCCATCTGCAGTCTTGGTTAACAGGGGCAGTCTTGGTTAGCTGGGGCAGTCCAGTCAGCTAGGGATTAGCAAATGTGATGGCCATCTAGAAGAAGGGCTGAATGAAGCATCCAGGGAACTACAGGCCTGTCAATCTGACTTCAACAGCACAAAAGGCTATGGAACAAATAATCTTCTGTGTCCTGTTGCACCTTTTACAGAATAGCAAGGAGATCAGGCCCACTCACCATGGGTACATGAAAGACAGGTCCTGTTAAACTAAAATACTTGTTATACTCAGTAAATAACCCTATATTTTTCTATTTCTCATCTATTGGATGAATAAACCATATTGTAGACAACTTGAAGTTCAGCTGGCAGCCATTCACTAGCAGCGTACTGTAGAGTTTGAGGTTGAGACCAGTACTGTTTAACATTTTCATTATGATCCAAGATGATAGGACAGAGAGCATGCCCAGAAAGCCTGCAGATATAAGGTCTATAAAGACACTTGATACAACAAATTGTTGTGCTATTATTCAAGAGAGCCTTAACAGGATAGGGAAATTGGCCAACAGGAACCTCATGAAGTCCAGCAAAGAGAAATGCAAACTTCTGCCTCAGGGAGGAGTAACATCATGCACCAGAACAAGCTGCAGGTTTAGTGGGTGGAAAGCAAATTGGCACAGAAGGCTCAGAAAGCCATCACAGAATTGTTTAACTTGGAAAAGACCTTTAAGACCACTGAGTTTCACCATTAACCTAACTGTACCCATTCAACCACTAAACCATGTCCCCAAGTTCTTTATCTGCACAATTTTTAAACATGTCCAGGGATGATGATTCAGCCATCTGCTTGGGCAGTCTGTTCCAATGCCTGATGACCCTCTCATCAAAAAGTTTAGGTCTAACCTAAACTTCCCTGGGCACAATCTGAGATCATTTCCTCTTGTCCTTTCACTTGTTGCTTACCAACAAAGGTTTTCAGTAATACACCCTATTAGAACCCCACTTTGGGCCTCTCCCCAAAACTGTGGGCATATTTCACACACAAATTAGTGATTTAGCATACCAACTCAGACTTTCAGAGAAGGTGAGAGAGTACAGACACAAATTACAAAACTGAAGATGCTTCTCTTAAGAGAAAGGTCTTTTTTCAATGTTATCTCCTCCGAGATACAACCAAATCTGAAAGATATTAAGCACATTTGTATTCATTGATGTGATCTTTTTTATTTTTTTTTTCATTCAATTGTTCAGAACCTACTTTAGACTACTAAATTTTTGTACTGCTTCCCCCCCCCCTTTATTATTTTCCTTTACTCTTTTTCACAGAATCACAGAACATTAGGGATCTGACCTCAAAAAATCATCTAGTCCAATCCCCCTGCCACAGCAGGATCCCCTGATCCTGTCACACAGGAACATGTCCAGGTGGGTTTTAAACATCACCAGAGAAGGAGACTCCACAACCTCCTTAGGCTGTGTCACGCTCACCGTGAAGGTGTTCCTTCTCATATTGACGTGGAACCTCCTATGTTGCAGCTGACACACGTTTCCCCTTGTCCTGTCATTAGATGCCACTAAACAGAGCCTGGCTCCACCCTCCTGACACCCACCCTTTCCATATTCATAAACATTAATGAGGTCACATCCCAGTCTCATTCTTTCCGAGCTAAAAAGACCCAGCTTCGTTTTGCTTCCTCACCTTAGTCCTTTTCAGTTATTCTACTAGTTGCAATGTTACTTTAAAATTTATAGATTTCTGTGATTCCAAAATATCTTCTCTTCTGCTTTCCTTTTTCTGCGTGTTGTGGTTTAACCCTGGTAGGCAGCTACCACCCTCACTGCTATTCCCAGCTGAGTCTGGAGTTTCAAAGGAGAAACAAGTCTTTACATTGATTTCTTTCTTCTTGCTAATAGATATTCTAATTCCCAGAAAAGCATTTCTGTTTAGTGATGCATTTTTCTGTAATTCTGCTGTGGTCTACTCTTTGCTCATCTGTCTTAATGGATTACCAGCTCCTCCAAAGGTGCTTTTGAAGGCATAAATGATTTTCCAGTATATATGCCCAAATTAATTCATTGTCATGTAAGAACAGTCTCAATTTCTTAGAATTAGTTTGTATCTGAAACACAAATACAGTGTTTGTGTGCCAATTAACTTCGTAGTGTATGTGTTGAGTACTGTGAATGGACTTCATTCATTGTTCATGGCAGTTCATTCAGAGTACTGGTACCTTCAGGTGGTTTTTTGGAAGTTTAGGAGATGTTTCCCTAGCCTGGATTCCAAATAGAAAGCTTCTTCTCAGCTTACTAACAGTGTATGCTGGAAAAAACATGCATGATGGCATTAAGAATATACTTCCATATTGTTAATTCACACAGAGAAAACAGATTTAAATATCCATACAACTAATACTTTAATTGAAAATGTTTGTTTAACACTAGGGTCCTTTGTCACAGCAGCTTCTGCAATCATCTTAAATTACTAACTGTAGTGATTCAAACTGTTTTCTTAAGTATTTTACACAGCTATGTTATACAACATCAAATCATATGACTGCATCTGAGAACGCTGTAGGCAATTTCTTTTTAAAAGATTTCACAACTTAATATCTGAAATTCATTTCTCATCCTATTAAGTGATAATCACTTGTGGCCAGGATGTATCATTAGGTTTTCAGGAAGACTTCCCATTTTTTCTGGAAAATAATTGTCCTACCTGTCTTTGATAGCACCAGTGTTTTTAACTGGTGGTATTTTTTAATTTATTATTATTATGTTTACTACTACTAGGAGTAATAATGAATGCTTTGATTTTGAAACAGTCATATAACTGACTGCAAACATGGATTTCCCACCCTCACCCCACCCCCAAAGTAGTTCCTTTGAGTTATGACAGATTTTAAGATCTGTGGAATACTACATGTGGTAAGCAATTCAGTGAATTTAACAAAATATCAGATTTTGGGGGCTAGAAGATTTGTAAGCTACATTTTTCAATCTTGCCAAGAATGACTATGATTGTCCAGAATAGAGTTCTTGGTACTTGAGCACTTGTGGAAAGATGCATACTGTCTTAATAAAATATAAATGAAGGAGGAAAAGGCAAAAGCAAATTATCAAACATTACTTCAGCAATCATTCCCAATTGTTCTGCTTTAAGCTTAAAACAGACATCAAGAATACTTTAGACAAATAAATGTACAGCTTTTACAAAGATGTTGCTAACAAAGTTATGGATGTGAAAAAGTAAAAAACCCCAAATCCTCTAAGTGTATGAATGGAGACTAAATGTAAGTTTGAGGTAAATGCAGTTGAAGATGAAAGCTGAATGTTTGCAGACTGTTTACTTCTATAAAATTGCATTCAGCCTTGAGGATGATTAACAGTTAGCAAAAAGAAAGAGAAAAATCCACAATCAATCCAAGAAACGTAGGCTAAGATGGCAGTGTCTTTAAAAATTCTGCCAATATTTTTAATTAGAGTCACATTTATTAAATCTGTTAAAGGATGCAATGCTAGGCAAGCTTTTATAGATAGACTTTAATATTAATAAGGTGCTGTACTGTGGTACTATTCTGTTTTCATCAGTCATAGAATTGTCTAGGTTGTAAAAGACCATTGAGCCCAACCATTCACCTAACTGTATCAAGCCCACCACTAAACCATGTTCCTAAGCACTAAATCTATAAGACTTCCACACACAAACAGGCAGGATGATTTAACCACCTCTCTAGGCAGCCTGTTCCAATGCCTGATGACACTTCTAATAAAGTCTTTTCTTCTAACATCTGACATAAATTACCCCGAGTCCATTTCCTCTTGTCCTATCACTCACTACTTGTGAGAAGAGGACAGCACCCACCTCTAAACTCTTTTCAGGTATTTGTTGACAGCGAGAATGTGATTAATGTGAGATGATATCGGAATCTTTTCCTAGAAGCTACAGTAATTAGCTGCTGCTCAGCCTTGTTCACTGATGGCTTTCTGCAAATTATCTGTATTGTGGAGTCATTTTATTTTTAGATTGGTATTTTTAATCCTTGTTTTCCAGCAAGCTCATACATGACAAATGTGTTTGTAAAGCAAAACTTGTCTCAGTTTTCAAAAAAACACACTAAAGCATATTCAGAAGTTTGAATTTATTACAATATATATGAGAAAAAAATCCTTAAAATAGACAACCTAACTACAAATTCAGTGGAAAAATATCACTAAGAAACCCCACCCCAAAAATAAAAACTTATTGTAGTACTGAAAACCTATGTAACTTCATTTACTGTAACAAACCTTCAAACTGAAACCCTTGCATTTCACTCGTGCCTAAACATGAGGCATGGGCACACATCTTGGACTGTTCTGCTGAGCACACACGTTATGGATTTGTTGGATAGCACTTGAATTTCTAAAGAGCCTTCATGCTGTATTTTTCCTCTACAGAAACCAAGACTGGTCTGTGGCTGATCTATTTCTGACATGAAGGTAGGATACAACTTGGAGATATATATACAGACTGAAGATCAGGTCTCGTATATAAGGACAAGTTTATTTTAGCAAAGTAATTGCATATGTATTTTATGACCTTTTCCATTACTTTAGTAATAGAACTGCTGCTCCATGGTTTGGTTATCTCTTCCCACCCTGACACCCATTTTTACTCCCATTGCTTTGGCTTAAGCAGCACTTTTTCCTTGTTCCTCATGGGGACAGTGACCTCCCAAATTCTATCTTGAAAAAACATCTACAAAAGAATTGTGTCCATCTGTTAAAGCTTCTCTCCTTTTAAAAAAGAAAAAATAAAAAGAAAAAATAAAAAAAAATTAAAAGGGAGACGGCTGTGCACGTAAAGACATTGTTACAGATACAAACCTTTTCCCAAACCCCTGAACAGGACATCACAAAACATGATCTCTGGGCATTAAAAATCATAGGTTAGTTTTCAAAAATATTCACTTTAGAGTCTTATTTGCCTTAGAGAAGCTTTGACCTCTGACTTCCTGTGTCTTAGAAACTCATAAACTACTCTACACCAGCTTCCTGCAAGTCACTGAAGGTACCCAGTTCACTCCTGTTCAAGTAGAATATCTGATTCCCGGTGTCTGCATCACTTGATGATAAACCTATCAAAATAGATGTTGTTCAATTCTTTTTGTACATTAAATGGGCTTAAATAATTTTTCAGAAATAGAGGCTTTGGCAACTGCTCCTTTACGTAAAGCACAGTGACTTATTGGATGAAAAGAAGAAAACATTTAATCATTTCAATTTTGTGGCCAATCTTTTGCATTCTTCTTTCATTTTTCTTATTGACATTTTTGTGTTGTCTTCCCTTACAAAATACCAGAAACCGATAAAGAACGCTGCCCTCATTTGCTGTTCTATCGGAGCAATGTTTTGTCACACACTGCCAAAGGCGCTCTTTGATTGCTATCTGAACCAGATTTTATCAACATCTTCTGGGCATTTAGACCATGTCTGCACTTGTTTATTAATATACATCACAGTGCTCCACAGGGCTCTGCTCTGTGATCATACTGCCAAGCAGCTGCTTGGAGCATGCCCTTATCACTGTGTCAGCTGTTTCCACGGATTTCATTTCACCTTCTTTTAGATTTATGCAATTAAAATAAAATCCACCATTAGAACTAATTACCTAGATGTGAGGGGTTATTTTCTGCCAAGCCTCTCTAAAAGACAGGTTGAGTTTTTAGGGTCACTAATAAATACTGATGCAAGACACCACTTAGAATCCTGGGAAAATGAATTGGTTTAATCCCTAATACCTTAGTATGCAGATCAACCAAAAAAAAAAGTAATTTATTGAAGGAAAGACATTGACAGTAAGAAAATAAAAACTGATAACCACGTAAGTAATGTTCAATATTAAAATAATGTTCAGATAAAGATTAAATTCTACATAAGTCACTTGACAGAAGAAAGCAACAAAGCTGGTGAAGGGCCTGAAGAATAAATCCTATAAGCAGAGACTGAGAGTTGGGGTTGTTAGTTTGGGGAAGAGGAGGCTAAGAGGAGACTCCATCGCTCTCTACAACTATCTCAAAGGACATTGTCGAGATGTCGGTGCTGGTCTCTTCTCACAGGTAGTGACAGAACCAGAGGGAAAGGTTTCAAGCTTCAACAAGACTGGTTTAGATTAGACATCAGGAAAAAATTCTTCATGGAAAGAGTGGTCAGGCACTGGAATGGGCTGCCCAGGGTGGTGGTTGAGTCCCCATCCCTGAATGTGTTTAAAAGTCACTCAGATGTAGTGGTGTGGGATCTGGTTTAAGGCTGAACTTGTACAGTAGGTTTGATGGTTGGACTTGATGATCCTAAGGGTCTTTTCCGACCTGAATGATTCTATGGCAGGACAGATCCTCAATCTTTTATAGTTTAGTAAAGCTCTTGCAGTGTCATGCAGTCTGCTGCTGGTAAGTAGTGTTAAACTCTTTGTTATCCAACAGCTGGATGTAACTGGTTTTCCAGATGAGACAAGTAAACGCAGCCTTCATCATTACATGTAGTTTCTGCTGCACAAAGTCTTGCAAGGCAGATTTTTTTTTTTCAGTCTTTACAATTTTGCACTCTGAAATGAAAGATTTTCTCCTCACTAATATACTTAAGACACATCTAATCTGCCCTAAATTTTCATATAAAATTATTCCAACATATCTGAATTGATGTGAAAGCATCAACTGAACAACATTTCTTTTCTTTTCTCTCCTACTGGTTTATGAAACAGTGCTGTTCCCCTCCTGGCTCTCTATATTCTTGAACTCTTAATCTCCATTTTACATGTCTCATCCACTAAACCTTACAGGCTGTAAAAGGAGTATGACAGATGAGACTGAATGCTGATGCCAACAAGTTTCTCATCTAAAATTAGATAATATGAATTGAATCCAGATGACAATGAGATGCCTTTATTTTATCTATTATTTTTTTATTCCAAAGCTATCAGATACACAATGTAGAAAATGTAGTGGGGAAGAAAAGTATGAAGAAGAGGAGACTTGGAGGGACCATATCATAATCAAAAGGGAGACTGTAGACAGATGGAGATTAGACTTTTCTACCAGGCAACTAGTGACAGGATGAGAGGGCAGGAACTGAAGCTGCACCAGGAGAGAGTTAGGTTGTATGTTAGGAAGCCCTTCCTCACAGAAAGAGTAATCAGGCCCCGATACAGACTGTCCAGGGCAGTGGCAAGCAGTTCTAAGGGATTTATATATGAGCAGAGGCAGTAAAAATTGCCAAAATACATGATTTCTGAGAGGTCAGTTGTTAAGTTCTTTAAAAATTCCATAGAGTTTAATCAAGACTTTTTTGGAAATCTGTTAAATTTACTATGAAAGATTTCTATATAAAGGAGTAATTAAGAAAAAATCCTATGATATGTGGTTGTTCATTTGACAAAATCTAGGGTGATGTAAAACAGTTTGAAACCTTTAATTTTTATCTTAAAATGGATTGGATTGCATATTTTACATTTTTTTCCTCCATTCTTCTAGTTTCAAAGTTCTTTTAAAATTAGTGGATTTTTTGAAAACAGACTTTGAGCTGGAAATTATCTTGGTCGGAGGCACAGGAATCTTCCAGGAAAGTGTTTTTATGCAGTTACCTGTAAATCTATTTATTCTGTAAATGCAGGAAATTGTATTTCCGAGCTCTATTGCCTTGAAATTGAGTCTGATTTTCTCCCCTCACATTCACTGTTAGTCATGTTAATTGTCAGGGTCAGTTTCCTAACTTTATCAAAACCAGCAGGATTTCTTTTTTACCCCCCTTATATTTTGCTTTTTTAATTGCAGTACAAACCAGTAAAGCAAAGTATGACGAATCTTGGAGCTTTTACTATCAGAACAAAATGCACATCACTTAGAGCAGCTGATTGTTTAAAAAATGGATACATTTGCTGTTTGATTTTCTGTTCACTGGAATTACTTTCTTTTTCCTTTCTTAACAAAAATTCTTTTCTTTTTATCTTATTCAGAAAGGGAGTAAGAGTCTTTTTTTAGGAACACTTGAAACCTTCAATAGATGCTGATTTTTCCACAACATCTGCCATGTGCCTATTTTTCCATGCTGAACAGACATTTTTTGAAAGTAAATGCAAAGCAAAACAGATTTTGCTAAACCTTAATTAGCATTTTTATAAAATACTTCACCCTTAGAGTTTAATATGAGAACTCTTAATAGCATGACTGGCTCAACAGCAGTTGTGTTATCATCTTATTCATCTGCTGGGTAGAGGTTGGAGCCCTGTTTTGACTTTTCATACACTTTAAAGGTAAATTAGAAACCATGGCAGAGCTAGCACTATTGGTAATCTGCTATTTTAATTCTGAATTAAAATGAGTTCTGGTACTCATTTAACTTTTTAAATCAGTGAGTGCATCATGGAGGCTTTACAACTTAAGGGCAAGTATATCTCCATATCAAAAATACTTGTCATAAATTTGTTTAATATAAATTAGACATAAAATTATATTTAGAGCAAAGCTTCATTTTCCTTCAAAAAGCAAGATCTTTTCAAAATTTATCTCTTAATAACAAGAGCCCCATAAGTCTTCACAAAGCACACACAGAATTATTTGGGTTGGAAAAGATCTTTGAGATCATCCGCCCCACCACATGACCCGACACCATGACAACAGCCAGACCAGGGCACTAAAGGGCCATGTCCAGTCTGTCCTTAAACATCTCCAGGGATGTGGGCTCCATCACTACCCTAGGCAGTTCATTTCAGCATCTGATCACCCTTTCCATGAGGAGGGGCTTCCTAACAACCAACCTAACCCTCCCCAGGCACAGCTTCAGGTCCTGCCCTCTCATCTTGTCACTAATTGCCTGGGAGAAGAGCCCGATCCCCACCTGACTATAACCTTCCTTCAAGGAGATGGAGGTAGGGAGAAGTTCCCCTCTGAGTCTCCTCCAAGCTAAAACACCCCAGCTTCTACAGCCTTTCCTCATCAGACTTTCCCTCCAGTCCCTTCCCCAGACTTCTTGCTCCTCTGGACCTGCTTTAGCCCCCTCAATCTTTTTCTTGAAGTGAGTGGCCCAGAACTGCCACCAGTACTCGAGCGGAGACCTCAACGGTGCCCAGTCCAGGGGAACAATTGTACCCCTAGTCCTGCTGGCCACACTGTTCCTGATACAACTCAAAATACAGCACTCAAACATTGTTTTTTCCATTTGCAGCTACAGCAAGAATTTGAGATACATTTCTAGATATTAATATTTTTCTCACTGTCACATGTTCTCACATTCCTCTGAAAGTTATTATGAGGAGTAAACTTTACCTATCATGATAGGAGAAAAGCAAATATTAGGTTTTGCTTCTCATTACTACAAAAAGCACTCATGGTTGTATCTCTGGTCAGACAGTAAAATGAAGAGGACTGGTTCCTATTGGGAAGCATGGAGTATGGTGCTCAAATGAGGTGCCACTGGAGTTTCTTAAAGAGTTGTTGTGTCAACGTCATTGCAGAGGGGATGGGAGTCAGAATTCCAAGGCACTCAGCGGAGATAACCCTACTACACTGATACGTTTTCGTGTAGACAATATTATTTGTACTAGGTTTACTTTGAAGTTCAGAAGACTATTTCAATTTTATACAAAATTGGGATTTCCTCAGTGAATCACCCATTTAAATATCTTTGTTGTACATTTTAATTTTCTAGAGAATTGATGATATGCTGAATGAATATAAGAAATACATTTTTCTTAATTTAATTTGAGAAAATAAATCTCATTATATGACTAATTTATATTAATTTCAGTGACTTTCAATGCATCAGTATTGTTTCCAGTTAATTTTGGGTTAATTACACAGTCATTGAACCTTAGAGATTGGAAGTGACCTCAAAAGATCATCTAATCTGATCCACTTGAATCCTCTAAACCAAGTCGCACAGGAAAATGTCCAGGTGGGTTTTAAATGTTTCCAGAGAAGGAGACTCCACAACCGCCCGGGGCAGCCCCTTCCAGTGCTCTGTATTTCAACTGTTATGATGATGTTACCCATTTCAGCTGTCACAGCTCAAAATAAAACAAAGAAAATGGCAGATGAAATCCGTGTATTCCACTGATGAATTATCATCAAAATGCAGGTTTTGATGGTGAATGAATATGAAGCGTATTCTATCATTTCTATTACGTTGGGTTTTTTCATTTTGCATGCTTCATATGCTAGAATGCAATTTTTATGATTATAATTAACATTTATATTCAGATTTTTTCACTTTCCATACTTTCCTTTGATATTTACTTGTGTATAAAGGTCTTAAACATGAGCCCTGTACAGTATTTTTTTCTCAAGTAGTCATTTCACAGCAATATTATAATGCTAAAAGGAGGGTGGAGGTTGTATTTGGTGTAGCTGGAGTGGAGCTAATTCTCCCCACAACATCTGTCATGGTGCTGCATTTGTGGCGGTGGCTGGAGGGCTGATAACACCCCAGTGTTTTGGCTCACACAGCACCAGGGCTATGGGGTTGTTTTCTTTCCTAACATTCTCCTCAGCTAAAGAGTGCTAAATGCTGGGCCAGGCCATCTAAGCCAAATTGACCAGTTGTAGGATATCCCCTACAATATAACCAGCCAAGATATGAAAGCAAAGGAAAAGAAGGAAGGGACAGGGACAGGCATTTGATGATGGCATTTTGTCATCTGGAGCAACCACGGTGTGTATCAGACCCTGCTTACTAGAACAGTGGCTAAACCTTCTTCTGACGGCTTCTAGAACCTCCTACTGATGGGAAGTAGAAAACAATTTATATTATTTGCCTTTGCACATGGCTTTCTCCTTTCTGAGTCACCAAATATAAAGAGAGATCACCTAGTTTTTACATACCTTATCCAGGTCCAGTTCTGGTGTCTCTTTTCTCTCAGGGGAAACTCTCCTTACAGTCTTGTAGCAACACTTTCCTCCCATGCAGGAGACAAGTCCTTAAGCTTCTCCAGCTAGCTTTGGAGTCTTCTGCAGGCTGTGGGTTATCCCAGCACCTGACTGCTCTAACCCAGGTCCCTTCCTCAGAGTTACAGTCTCTTTCAGGATCTATATCCTGTTTACAATCACAGATACAAGTATCATTAGGGGTTGGAAGGGACCTCCCATGGTCATCATAGGCAAGCACAGAGCTGCATCTCCCTGCCCCTAAACAAACAACAACTGCTCAACAGGTTTTTCCTCTTAAATAGGTTATCACAGAGATGGTCATTGGTTCAGTTTAGCCAGAGGTGGGTCTGAACATGAGCTGGGCGGAGCTTCCAGAAACCTTCTTATAGGGGCCACCTAACAGCCTCTTTCCTCCCTACCAAGTCCCACCCAGCTGAGGCTAGTCAAGTTCCTCAAAGGTAAGCAATTTTTGAACATATGAGACTGGAATGCTTTATGTAAAACTCAAAGTACAAGCTTGGCTGTTACAGTATTAATCTTCATCTCAACTCAGGAGAGAGATTGAGGTGCCATGGGTACAAGGAAGGGTAGGGAAGCTGGTGAAAGGCCTAGACACAAGTTTGATGAGTAGCAGCTGAGGGAGCTGTGGGCGTTTAGCCTGAGGAAGGGGATGCTGAGGGGAGGCCTTGTCACTCTCTACAACTACCTGAAGGGGACATTGCAGAGAGGTGGGTGTTTGTCTCTTCTGACAGGTCAAGACAGTGACAAGGCAAGAGGGACCAGCCTCATGCTACACTAGGAGAGGGTTAAGGTGGGCATCAGGAAGTACATTTTCACTGAAAGGGTGGTCAGACTTTTGGAACAAATTGCCCAGAGAGAGGACTGAGTCATTGTGTCTGCAAGTTTTTAAAGATCATTTACATGTGGTGTTGGGGGGTGTCTGGTTTAGAGGTGACCTTGGTAGAATGGGATTTACTGGTTGGACTTGATGATCTCAAGGGTCTTCTCCAACTTCATTCACTATGACTTTATAATTTATTAAACTGCTGTTGTCTTTACTTGCTAGCTTCTGTTTATATTTTTCTATCTCCTGTCCATCCAAGAATGATGAGAGTAATACAGCAGTTTTGGAGGCCATCTAGCCCCCAGACAGAGCCAAACTGCCAGAGAGATCTGAGTTCTGAATCTTTTGGAAGAAGTGGGGTTTTTTTAAGATTTCTCCATCTCTGCATCTCTATAAGAAATGTTCTCCAAGCTAATTCTATTTCTGTGCTACAGAATAATTGCATTAATTTTCTTCCATCAATTCCACTTTAGCTGAAAGTTGCTTTTTATCTCTAAATTATTACTGTTCCTCCCAGCTAATTTCTTTTTCTTCCTAGGATTTGCCTCAGTATAGACTATATGACTGTTAACTATATAATTTGGTATCTGATTCTGAAGTGCTTACAGATACTTATCTCTTCTTATGTTCTCCTAAGCTTTATTATGCTTATTGATAGTTTTAAAGGATCTAGATAAAGGATGTAGAGGGCTGTGCTTCTGTCAATATAACTGTAATATCCAGCGCAGCCAGGAGTCTTCATTCACACTTCATTGGTGGTGAAGTTTTTGATTTGTTTGCTTTGACGGTGGTTTTAGTTTGGCTTGGTTTGGTTTTTCCCATGAATCACTTTCAGCTGATTTGAGGTGGAATCTCTGGAAAAAGTCTGCTATTCTCCCCTGGAACCGTTGGTGAGTCACTGGAGCAGGAATTAGTGTCCAGGAGTTCCAGAGTTTTCTACACTGGGAAATGCCTTATTCAGATGAAGGTTGTTCTGAAATGTCTCTGCAATTGTTCTTGCTGTCTGTAGATCAGCTAGCCCACCTCCCTTTTATTCAGTATGCTGAAAAAAGTTGTGGAAAAATGGCTGGTTTGCTCAAATGGTGAAAGATGTGACTGAGAGAAGAAAAGACAACATACTCAGGAAATAGGGGGGAAAAGCTACAACTAAAGTAAGGTGAAGCTTGACATTAGCACTGTGGTGGTACTACATTGATATGACATTAGAGGGCTTATTTCTCAGTATGGCTGACAAAGCATACAGGGGTTGGAGGTGTCTAGGCAGATTCAGCTATAAAATAAAAAGAGCCTTTCACTCTGTGACTTGTCATTAAAAACTTAACCAGCTGACCGCAGTGCTCAAAGAACACTCTGAGCACTTAAAAACAAGATGCACTGTGCTCTTACAGAGAAATAAACTCATTTATAATCAAACCTTGTCTCCATGGTGATGGTAGTCATGGTTGCCTTCAAACTGTGAATATATGAATCACTTTTTTCAGGTAATTTCTTCTGGGACAAAAAGAAAACAGTGAGTTTTTTGAAACTTCTGTCATTGTAACTAACAAAAAATGTAAAGAAAATGGTGACCAGAAAAGATGTGTTTTGGTGATTCAGACTGAAGGCATTTTTTCAAATCTTTTTGCTTCTTTTCCACAACAGACTACATTTCCAAGAATACATGGGTATTCTTTTTTTGGTTTTTCTTATTTCCAGAGTCACTTGTCCTTTCTTTCAGCAGTATCAGGGGTCTGCCACAATGTTATCGAACGCACTAGATATGCTGGGCAAACATTCTAAGATAAGGTTAAATGCTGTTTGAGCGTGTCAGCGAAGCGTACAAGTGTATCAGTACTGAAGCTAGCACAAAATGAAGACCTCTTTCACCTAAGACGTATTGCTAGAGACCACTTTGCAAACATCATTGTAACAGATAGACAAAAGGTTTTGCAGAAGCCACATGAATTTGTTTAAGATAAAAGACACAATGATGATGAAACTTAAAATGAAAACCTATTTGAATTATCTATGTCAAGAATCTTTGGAGCCAAAATTCAATCAGTGTTGTAACTGTGCTGTGACTGTGGCACGAACTCAGTAGGCAGTCAGTAATTCCTAATCCGTGGGGAAAAAGGCAAGGAGACCCAGGCATGCGATGTGGGTACAATTGCCCCACAGCACTGAGGGCTGGTGTGCTCCTTCAGGGATCCATAAAATCCAGCTGACTCGTACCTTTTCGTAATAAATCCTTATATCTTTGCTTTGTAACTTTGTCCTGTTTTGCATCTTATTTGTGAATGAGTAAATGTTTCTCACAACCACCATGACTGAATTTTTTTAAAAAATTAAGCTATTAATGACATAACTAGCAGCAGTAACACACTAAAGAGTTAAAAACTTGTATGAAGACTCAAATAGTAGTAGCAATCTGTTCTGCTTGGTGCATGTAAATGTATCTGCTTTCATGAATAGGTGCTTACTAACAAAACCTATACTTTAATAGCAACATTCATTTAGGCTGGGAGAAATCATTCCTGTAGCTCTTCAAATGCAAAACTCTAAAATGTATAAGTCATCTATGGAAGGAGAGGAGTCCCATCCTGAAAGATTAAAACATGTGAATCCAACCATATTTGAATCCAACCATATTTTTTAGATATAACACAAAGATTTCCAGAGTGTTATCATTGAATCAGACCTTTATAGAATAGTTTACCTTTGGAAGTCATGTGGTTCAACATTCCCTTTAAAAAGGATCTTACACCAGGGCAAATGGCTTAGAACGATCTCCTGCTTTAAGATCCCCAAAGGTGGAGACTCAGCATCATTGCTGAGCAGCCAATGCAATTTTTATAGTCTCTCTGAAGAGGTTTTCTTATATCTAACTAGAGCATGCCTTGCTGCAATTAACTGCTGCCATTTCCCATTCACCATGTCCTTCCAAGAAAAGCCCAACTTTGCCTTGTTAACCTAGCAATGGTCAGCCTAATACCCTCCTATTAACTGAAAACAGACGTTAATATTTCCTGCTAGACTACTCTTCAGGGTGAGAAAGCACCCTTTCCCAGCCTCTCGTTGTGTGATGAGTTCCAGTCCCTGGCCATCTTGGTGTCCTCCTGCTGCACTCACTCTAGTTTGTTCACAACTAGTGGTTTTTAGGTCCTGTTGCATTTTAGTGACTGCAAGCCTGACACTAGATTCTTGAACAGCCTCTTTGCTGTAGGTCCAGTTGGTTTTGGTGCACAAATAGTACCTCTTATGTGATTACGAGTCTGACACCAGACGCACACAGAGCCTTTGCTGCAGGTCCAGTTGTTGTCACAGGAACAAAGTTGGATGCGTGAATATCATGCCACATATATGGTTTCTTTTAGACTGATGAATTCATAAACTGCAAGATACCTATAGGTTCTACGAACAACAAATATGATCACCGAGGAAATTAAGTTTGTGTTTGGAACACTGAGCATGAGTGAGGTCACAAATCTCACCAAAAGGCGTCCTTTCTTTGGGGTGAGAGTTTGAGCAAACCTGTTGATCTCCCCCTGCTTGTGTTGATATTCCAGGCTCATCCCCCAAATGAGGTGAGTTATAGGGGTAACATTTATACTTCACTGCTTACAGTGATATTAACTGTGTGGGTGGGACTGTTGTCAAAACACCACCCTTTCAGCTGTTACTGAAACCAGAGCCCTTTGTGTTATACGTCCTGGGGATCTGTGCAAAACAGCTCTTCAGCCTCTCCAGGCTTCTGCGTTAGAACACAAGCTAACAGACCTTCACAGCAGCCTTCACCTAGGAACAGACTTCCTGGCTGCCTTTGGGCAGGTGCTCCAGTCAGACCTCTGTCAGCCACTCTCGAGCTTTTCAGCTTTCCTGCTGCCAACATACTGAGGACCACAGCACTCCAGACACCATGGAACATGTATCAGAGAAGCATAAACACTTTCCTCAAGCTGAGAGCTCTGGCCTTAGCAAATGTAAATGCTACTCACACTGATCCCCTAGTTCTTTTCTGCAAATCTGCTTTCTAGCCAATTAGTAAATTCCAGCTTAAATTTTCATATGTGAAAATTCCACACAGTGAACAAGACTTTCTGTCTCACTTGGCTGAACTTCTCAGCAGGTCGTTTTTGTTGCCTTCTGAGAGCCCCTAAATGACAGCCCTGCCTTCCAGTGTACTGGCTACTTGCTGAGTTGAGCAGAGCTAGTGTTAGGTCAGATTGCCCAAGGCCTTCCAACAGAAACTAGAGTGTGTCACATAGTCCAACGAAGGAGTTTTGTTTGTTTTGTTTTAACTTTTAATGAGCTTAATACTTGTAAACACAGCTTGCAGATCAGATAAGTTTTTACAGGGCTCATCTCAAAATTTACCTGAGTTCATCCTTCTAGATTAGTTTTATCTGAATATTTCTGTGTTTTATTCTGTACTTGCTGATAGACACCAAAATATCTTTCAGCAGATACCCTCGGGAGGAGGATGGGGAAAACATGAGAATGGAATGTCTTGCTTGCCTAGCTCTCAGAATTAGTTTCTTCATAGAAACATTTTGTTACGATCTACTATTCACTAAAATCCCCTTATAGATGGGAGAGTATGTAACTTGCTTTATTGCAGAGGGTAGGGCTGAAGAGGGTGAAAAGCTGGGCGTTCAAGCACCCTTCATCCACTTTATAACTGCAAATCCAGCTTGTTCTGTATGTGCCTGGAATTGCCTGGATTGTCCAAAGTAGAAAACTGTAAGCACTTTGTAGCTGCTGATTTGATTCAGGTCATGCTGCTCCAAGGATCTGCAGGCATTTTTCCCTATCATTATTCATATTTCATGTCTTCTAACTGTCTCAGCTGCATTTAAGTTAAAAGCATGGATCAAAGATGTAAAAAAAAATATGAGGTATGAAAAACAAAATTGATATATTCACAGTATTAAACGTATTCCTTCCCCCTCTGTCACCACTTTATTTCATCTTTTGTTCCATGTCAGTGTCTCTTTTGCTCACACATCTATATCTTTCTTTTCTCCTGTATTTATCTTTTCCCCAACTGTAATTGTTACTGTTGTGAATCTTAGATTAATTTCTCTTTTACCCAGAACTCATAGTTTGTTTTATTCTCACTAAGTCTGTTTTACATTTGAAAGTTGGCAGCAATCTCTCATTGTCAAATTAACAGAAAAAAACATGTAGTTGCTCTGAATTTCCATGAGTCCACTCATCAAAGAGTAGTGACGCTGACAAA
The DNA here is from genome assembly GCA_013400115.1 of Rhinopomastus cyanomelas. Classification (NCBI taxonomy): domain Eukaryota; kingdom Metazoa; phylum Chordata; class Aves; order Bucerotiformes; family Rhinopomastidae; genus Rhinopomastus; species Rhinopomastus cyanomelas. Next base: position 196,489 of record VXBP01007506.1, read on the forward strand.
ATTCTGATCTTGCACTATGAATTGTGGAGATTCTGTTTCTTAGGTGCCCTTTCAGTTCTTCTTGAAGTGCTGCACATGTACTGCAAGCTTCTTTAGGTTATTTATTGCCTCTCTAACAGCGACAATACAGGGAGGTAGCCGAAGAGACTCTGTACACTTAGGAGTAGAGAAAGTCAATTGCAATTCCGATAAACGTGGGTGAGAGGGCTGTGCCTATGGGCACACCTGCTGCTCTTAAATGTTAGTAATTCCTGTCCAAGACTTCAACAGCCACTTATCTGCAGATATGAGTTAATTGACTGGCTTGAGGTAATGGACAGGCTTGGAACTACTGACTGACTTGCCCTTTCTATTGCGTATTTCATTGTTACAGCAGCCATCCAGGCCATAATGGCACATAGCTCCAGAACTCCCCTTTTGCAGTCCGTGCTTTGCCCAGCCCAAGTTATATGTCTAAATGTCTTGATTAAAATTCCAAATAAATAAATCGAGAAAGGCTTTGACTGCCAAAGAATCCCAGTTTATTCAGTATAATGAAAAGCTTCTCTAAGTTTTGTTTCGCATTCACCAATTTTTTCACAACTGAAACACGTGTCCATGCAGGAAAAGGATTGCATTTTTCTTCCATTTTTTAGTATATTCAGTACCTTCTTTTTTATTCTTTCCACAGCTGCAATAAGGGGAGAATAGTAGGAAAGAATATTGTCATACTGATGTACTCTTCTAGCCACTCCATTTGTTATTGGTGCCTGATCATCATTCAGTTTTCCCCAGGTCACCATGGACAATGTATGGGCTTACGTCAACGGTGCACTCAGGCAAAGTGGGGCTGGCGTGGGCAGGGCAGCAGCAAGGAGGATGGGATGGGGGAAATCCCTGGTGACTTTCAAAAGAAGTACCATGGTGTGACAGGGCTCCAGAGGTGCTGAGATGTACTGATATCATAAAATCATTATGAATGGAAAGGACTTCCAGGATCAAGTCCAAACTTCATCCCAACATCTCCCTAGACCATGGCCTCAAGTGCTCTAGCTACTCGGTTTTTAAACACCTCCAAGGATGGAGAGTCCACCATCTCCCTGGGCAGCCTGATCCAGTGCCCAACATCTCTCTTTGGAAAGAACTTCTTCCTGAGATCCAATCTAAACCTCTCCTGAAGCAACTTGAGGCCATTTCCCTTCATCCTACCCTTAGTAATTTGGGAGAAGAGACCAGCACCAGCCCCACCACAACCTCCTTTGAGGTAGCTGTAGAGAGCAATAAGGTCTCCTCTCAGCCTCCTCTTCTCTAGACTAAATAATCCCAGTTCCCTCAGCTGCTCTTCATTATACACCACAGGCTGTCTGGTGTTTGTTTTTCGAGACAAACCATGCTGCACATGCTTCGTTTCTGGGGCAGAGTGGTTTGTGCACGCTCAGGGTTGTTGACCACAGGCATGCACACTCTGGGACAAAGCCAAAGAAAAAGTGATCCTGCTTATCGGAAACCAGGACACCATTCCCTGACAAAATGTTCACTATCTAGACATGTGAAGCAGTGATAATGTTTATCACTGTAAACTAAATGTGTGGAATCTAAACTTTAACTGTTCAGTGTTAAAGAGTTCTGATGGCTGTCCTTGACTTTATAAATAATTTGTTTCATTATGGTGAAAAATTCAGTGATTCTACACCCCTGTGCCTTCAGGGTTTTTTAATAACATGAAAAACGTTTAGTCTTCACAGGCAAAAATCCTCTAAATAAAACAAAAATAATATAAGTCACAGAGATTCAAAGAGTATTAGGGATTGGAAGGGACCTTGAAAGATCATCCAGTCCAGTCCCCCCACTACAGCAGGATCGCCTAGACCAAGTCACACAGGAGCAGGCCCAGGCAGATTTGAAACGTTTTCAGAGAAGGAGACTCCATGATCTTCCTGGGCAGCCTGTTCCAGTGCTCTGTCACCCTCACTGGGAAGAGGTTCCTTATCACATTGATGTGGAACCTCCTACGTTTTAGCTTACACCCACTGCCGCTTGTCCTGTCATTGGATGTCACTGAGCAGAGCCTGGCTCCATCCTCCTGACACTCACTCTTTCCATATTTACAAACACTAATGAGATCACCCCTCAGTTTCCTTTTTTTCCAAGCTATGTCCCTCAATTTGGAGCTTATTCCCTTTCAATATGTTGTCAGGTTACGAAAGAGCACACACTTCACGTGTAAATCATCTGTTACAGAAAGAGTTCTGTGATGACAGTGTTTGTGTGAGTGTTAGAAAATTAAACTATTAATATATAATGTTGTATGTATATACAATATGCAGTATAAATCACTGTGAAGTAATGGTGTCCTTCTGATTTGTTCTTGCAAGTATTCTGTGTATTTCAAAGACACCAGAAGTGTGCTGAAGGCAGGTGTACCCTCTGCTATTTATGGCAATATGAAGAAAGCATCATGTGCTTAATTAAATTGTCTATAAATAAGGTTGTAAAGTTGTCTGACAGACCCTGCCAGGCCCAAAACATACGCCAGCATCTGTCAGGTATGACATAGAAACAACGGGAATCAAAAATCCTTTTGGAGCAGCATCTAGTGGCGAGGAGGAAGGCTTAAGGGCATCTCTTACAACATCAGATACTTCTGTCATAAAAAGCATTTAGTTCAGTTGTACTTTTTGGGTATCCTCATATAATGTTATCGGTCATGGAAGGATACTAAACTCGGATCACAATTAACAACAGAAGTTTATTGATGCCATGCAATTAACTCTCTCTTGGAAGTGGGCATATCTAGCTTACTTTGATTTATTGCTCAGAAAGGCTCACATAAAGCTGACTTTTCAGGTCAGTTTTAAACAGCTCGGAGAAGAAAACATACATCTGTCATTATTTTAAAAGAAAAATTGAAAAAAGAAAAAGAACAAGATGGAATAAAATGCAAAATGAATGATGACTAATTTACCTTGATTTTTCTTAGCGATGGTACCTAATAAACACAAACCAATAAGAACATTCCCCTGAGAATAAGGATATGAAGCCAATCTGAAAACACTTTGTTGAAAGAAATGTTTGATAAATCACAATAGGTGACATTCAAACAAAACAGCTCCTTCAAAAACAATTGATAGGGAAGGAATAAAAATACTTTACATCAGGATTAAAAAGACTACAGGTAAAGAATAAACACAAAAACATATAAAACAAGGAAAATTCCTTCATGAATGTCAGAAACTGGGGGTTTTTGTAAGTGTTCTTTCAAATTCTGCAGCTGATTTTTATTTCAGACCTCCCATCATACCTCCCCATCCATTTTAATTGTGTAATTTGTCCAGGATGGATGTTTGACTGTGCACGATCGTTTGTGTATGATTTTATCGTTTGTGTGACTGCACTATTCCTGCTCTACCAAGTGCGCACTCTCCCCACAAGCTATGAGCTTTCCATCTGCTCTTCTCTCAGTAGATTCCCTCTACCTGAAGTGACTATAAAAGTTTCATCCACAATTCACATCCCTGAGAACAGTAATTATTTTTCAAAGAAATTGTAGTGATAATTCAGTGCTGCTGTGAGGAAATCTTGAGTGAATTTCCAAAACCAGCCAAGCCTTCCTAACCTGGTAGCTGGAGCGTGTAACAGCAGTTCCAGGCTCTTTCCATCTCTCTGTCCAATTCATCAACAGATGGCAGCAAATAGCTCCTCTACCTCGCGTCTCCAGCCCGGGAGGTTACTCACACGTTCATCCAGTGTTGGTTCAGATTCCTGCCTGTCTCTCTGGAAAGGTCCCCTATACGACCGTGACAATGATGTTACACTACAGAAAATACATAACTTAAGTAGGTAACACCTTCAATAGCTCCTTGCTGGGGAGAAGTCATAGGGTTTCACTAGAAGCTGCAGACGGTTCCTGCCAAATCCAGGTTAGTGAGGATGCACACACACATCTTGTTCGAGGAAATCACTGGAATATTAAAGTCACAGAGAGAAACAGGTCATATTTCAGTTCCCATTTACTAAAAAGCCACAAAACTCAGTCTTTCAAATAAAGATTCCAATATCTTCCTTTGATAATGTAATTCTTTTGTTAAAGAAATTTACCCCACTTAGGTATTTCCAGTATTTTTTGTGCAGCTTGTCCTAGAAAAGCCCTTGGACCTAGGTGGTCTGGATAGAAAGAATATCCCTCTGGAAGGAAAAAAATGTTTCCTAAAACTGCTGAAAACCTTGGCAGATGCTACTGTGTTCAGAAATAATGTTTTACTTCCTGTAACTGTGTCTTGAAAATATGTTGCCTTTAAACTTTGGGACATCTTCTCTGTTAACAAAATGAATCAAATCAAAATGAAGAAATTAAAGATGACAAACATGAAAGTCAAACTTCAAAATCAAACCTCCAATTCCTCCCTGCACCCAAAATGATATAGAGAAAGCAGAAAACTTTCCTCAAATTCCAGCACAGCAGGTATCTAAGAATATTTTGATGCAGTGTGCATTAGAAAGTTAAAAGAAACATTAAAAATAGGAGTTAAATATCAGCTTTTTAGTCACTGCTACATAACAAATTAGTATTTCTTTGTACTGAGTATCATGCCCCTGTGATACCTCTTCTTGTCTGAGGGCCTATTTGCTATCTTAGTATATCCCAATAATGTGACTATTATATGAATACTGCAGTTTTAATCCTCAGATTATTTTTTTCTAAAATACCTGGGTTTTTTTTTTCTTTTAGGAACCTGAATTCAGCTCAGATGGTTCTGGAAAATAAGATGTATAATTTAATCCCAAAGGAACATATGTATAATATAAGATAGTAGGAGAGAAAATAAATCAGTATATATGACAGCACACTATAGTCTGCAAATGATAGATGTTGAGAGTGCATTTAAATAATTACCAACACGAAAATGAATTTAACATGGGTTGTGTAATTTATTAAGTCTGGCAGTGCTCGCCTACTTAAGCCAATCAAGTTATTGAAATTTGGAAAGGAAAAAAGAGAATGTGTCTTAACTTACCTGAGATGCCCTTCATTTTTATGAAGGTGTCAATTTCTGTACACTGCTGTTTTAGTAAAATTAATTTTCTGCACTAATAATAGTTTTCTCTTTTGAGATTTGCCATATCATATATGGAATCAATTATAAAAGGTCGCATTATACTGCTGCATCTTCAGCCAGTGTTGTGACTGAACTGGAAAACACCGTGTTCAGTATTCAGGCCACTGGTTTCTGTCCTCGCTGTGTAACCTGTGACAGAATAAAGATGTTGCCAGTGTAGCAAGCACTCTTGTATGAAATCACTGAGGCTGAATTTCCAGTGACCTGCCCATCAGTTCCTGCTAAGTTCTAGGCTCCATTATTTTTAAGCTGACATTTTCAATTATTTTTGGAGGACACATTATGTGAAAATCCCGTCTCAGGGATATTGTTAGGCAAACAGATGTATTTCATTGTGATAAAGTTCAAGGGCAGCCAATGTACATTTTGTAGAAAGCACGAAGCACTTTTATTTTAGTATTTCTGTGATAGCTAGGCATCATCTAGTCCAACTGCCTCACCATTTTCACCACTTCAGCACTGACCAAAAATTAAAGCATATTTTTAAGAGCACTGCTCAAATGCCTCTTGAACACTGTCAAGCTTGCATCGTCAACAACCTCAGCAGGTTTCTTTCAGTATTTGATCACCATCTTGGTAAAGAAATGGTGTCTCAGTAAGAAGTGTGGTGTTTATCAATTTCTTGTCTTGTTCCTCCGTGTGACTGAAGTGTTTTATCCCTTTCTCTTTTTCCCTTTCCTCTCACATCATATATTTTCTGATTCACTTTGGTTCTCAAAGTACTTCACTACAGTTACCACTCAGTGAGCAGCGTGTCAAACAACTTGAAATAATAAAACTCGTAACTTAAAATACATCATATTTTTATATTAGCATAGCCTGGTCTGTGCCTTTCATTATCTGAACGTCTGTAGTCACAAAACTTTTAGAACATAGTTAATTAAATTAGTTTTATGCAAACTTTTTGCAAATCCAGAAAGAATCACGTTGAGTTTCATTACTGTACTATGTACAGCACACTTGGCCTGGCTCTGACATGCTGACCTGCTTGTTACAGCTATGGTTGAAGGGAAACTAACATTTTCTTTAAACAGAAAGTTTATTTGGAATTGATACAAAAATGTTGGCTATAGTGTAACATGCGTCTCTCAGAATCACAGAAGATTAGGAATTGGAAGGGACCTAGAAAGATCATCCAGTCCAATCCCCCTGCTACAGCAGAAGCCCCTAGGCCAGGTTGCACAACCAGGTGGGTTTTAAATGTCTCCAGTGAAGGAGACTCCATTGTCTCCCTGGGCAGCCCTTTCAGTGCTCCATCACCCTCACTGTGAAGAAGTCCCTTCTTATGTTGATGTGGAACCTTCTATGTTCCAGCTCATGCTCACTGCCCCTTGTCCTATTGTTAGATGACACTGAGCAGAGCCTGGGTCCATCATCCTGACACCAGCCCTTTCCACATTTATTAATGAGATCACCCCAAAGCCTCCATTTTTCCAAGCTCAAGGCACTCAGCCTTTCCTCATCAGGGAGATGTTCCACTTCATTACCTTCATTATCTTTGTGACTCTGCACTTGACTTTCTCCAGCAGTTCTGTCCTTCTGGAACTGAGGAGCTCAGAATAGGACACAATACTCCAGATGCAGCCTCACCAGGGCAGAGTAGAGAGGGAGGAGAACCTCTCTCTATCTACTAACCACAGCCCTTCTAACCAACTCCAGGATGCTATTGGCCTTCTTTGGCACATTGTTGACTCATGCTCATCCTGCTGGCCACCAGGACCCCCAGGTCACTTTTTCCTATGCTGCTATCCAACAGGTCAGTCCCCAACCAATCCTGGTACCTGGGGTTGTTCTTGCCCGGACATAAGACTCTAACAGAACCGAAGAGTAACAAGAAACATGGGTTGCATTCAGTTCCACAACTTTTAATTTCTTATTGATTTTATCAACAGATAGTAACAGAAACTTATGAGTTCAGAGCACAGTCATTTCTCACAGATACAGTGCTGCCTCCTCATCTTGTCTGTGCATTCTTATCCCTATGTTGAAGGTTGCTATGGGCACTGAAACCTGCAGATAAGATGAAAACTGGAAAAAATTATAATAGATCTTGGACTCCTATCTTCTCCTTACAGTAAATCTCAATTTCTGAAATTCTGGTGTTCTATACCCAGAGATACCAGACATCCTTATTTATGTTACTAGGACGGCTCCTTATCTGTGTCACAGTGCCTGTCACTGTGCTTCACTGAAGGCTAGAAAACTATGTTATAAGAAACCATGCAAAATTCTAAATAGATTGAAAAGTACCTGTAGTAGGATGTGACAGACTTCTTAATGATATGAGTGATAGCTAGCTATTTAAAACCCACCTTACTGTAATCCTGATTTACTTAGATAACTCTGAGTTATGATAAAATGCCTGCATCTTATCCAGCTAGAATGTAACTCATTAAGAAACACCATTGTGAAAATATGTTAATAAATATATATCCCCCCCATCATTATAAAGATGTTCTATTTGGGTCATTGAAAGGCTGCATATGAAAGGATGAAAAAAGGGATTAAAACCCCAGTTTATTTCACAGTGCAGGATAATGAATGATATGTGCTGTTAGTCACAATGTCACTGAATTTGCACTGCTAAGGAAGTGCAGCCTGTGAATTGTGTGGCCACAGAATCACAGAACATTAGGGATGGGAAGTGACCTCAAAAGATCATCTGGTCCAATCCCCCTGCCAGAGCAGGATCACCTATTCCAAGGTGCACAGGACCATCCAGATTGCTAGGTATTTCTACTATCCTATGTGATCTTAGATTTAGTAATGAATAAAAACACAATTTTGGACAGTTGGAGTTGGGTTTATTAGAAAACTTAAGGCAGCTGCCTTCAAACAAAAAAAATAGTAGTGTGACCTATTACTGGATTGGATAAAGTAAGGAAGGAAAACAGGCAAAACACCACAAAACAGCTGCCAGGGAAAAAAAAACAAAACTCAAAACCCAGGCCTTCAGAAAATGTAAGCTTCAACAAAACCCTCAGTTGACCCCCATAAAACCCAAACAAATAATCCAAACACCAGAAAAACACACCCTGAATTTACTTTATATGTTATTGTTAAATACTGGAAAAAAATTATTATCTAAACATTTATACAAGAGTGCATATTGCTCAAGTGTGGCTACATGATCAAAGAGGCAAATTTTAAAAGTCATTTAAAGTTTTTCTTGCTTTATCTATCCCCCAAAGCAATCACAGTAAATCATTCCCCTACGTTCCGTACCTATTTTATTTNAATTGGAAGGGACCTAGAAAGATCATCCAGTCCAATCCCCCTGCTACAGCAGAAGCCCCTAGGCCAGGTTGCACAACCAGGTGGGTTTTAAATGTCTCCAGTGAAGGAGACTCCATTGTCTCCCTGGGCAGCCCTTTCAGTGCTCCATCACCCTCACTGTGAAGAAGT
>VXBP01007506.1:205166-277698 GCA_013400115.1 Rhinopomastus cyanomelas
ATAAGGACATCCCTCACTCTCCATTTTTCCAAGCTCAAGGCACTCAGCCTTTCCTCATCAGGGAGATGTTCCACTTCATTACCTTCATTATCTTTGTGACTCTGCACTTGACTTTCTCCAGCAGTTCTGTCCTTCTGGAACTGAGGAGCTCAGAATAGGACACAATACTCCAGATGCAGCCTCACCAGGGCAGAGTAGAGAGGGAGGAGAACCTCTCTCTATCTACTAACCACAGCCCTTCTAACCAACTCCAGGATGCTATTGGCCTTCTTTGGCACATTGTTGACTCATGCTCATCCTGCTGGCCACCAGGACCCCCAGGTCACTTTTTCCTATGCTGCTATCCAACAGGTCAGTCCCCAACCAATCCTGGTACCTGGGGTTGTTCTTGCCCGGACATAAGACTCTAACAGAACCGAAGAGTAACAAGAAACATGGGTTGCATTCAGTTCCACAACTTTTAATTTCTTATTGATTTTATCAACAGATAGTAACAGAAACTTATGAGTTCAGAGCACAGTCATTTCTCACAGATACAGTGCTGCCTCCTCATCTTGTCTGTGCATTCTTATCCCTATGTTGAAGGTTGCTATGGGCACTGAAACCTGCAGATAAGATGAAAACTGGAAAAAATTATAATAGATCTTGGACTCCTATCTTCTCCTTACAGTAAATCTCAATTTCTGAAATTCTGGTGTTCTATACCCAGAGATACCAGACATCCTTATTTATGTTACTAGGACGGCTCCTTATCTGTGTCACAGTGCCTGTCACTGTGCTTCACTGAAGGCTAGAAAACTATGTTATAAGAAACCATGCAAAATTCTAAATAGATTGAAAAGTACCTGTAGTAGGATGTGACAGACTTCTTAATGATATGAGTGATAGCTAGCTATTTAAAACCCACCTTACTGTAATCCTGATTTACTTAGATAACTCTGAGTTATGATAAAATGCCTGCATCTTATCCAGCTAGAATGTAACTCATTAAGAAACACCATTGTGAAAATATGTTAATAAATATATATCCCCCCCATCATTATAAAGATGTTCTATTTGGGTCATTGAAAGGCTGCATATGAAAGGATGAAAAAAGGGATTAAAACCCCAGTTTATTTCACAGTGCAGGATAATGAATGATATGTGCTGTTAGTCACAATGTCACTGAATTTGCACTGCTAAGGAAGTGCAGCCTGTGAATTGTGTGGCCACAGAATCACAGAACATTAGGGATGGGAAGTGACCTCAAAAGATCATCTGGTCCAATCCCCCTGCCAGAGCAGGATCACCTATTCCAAGGTGCACAGGACCATCCAGATTGCTAGGTATTTCTACTATCCTATGTGATCTTAGATTTAGTAATGAATAAAAACACAATTTTGGACAGTTGGAGTTGGGTTTATTAGAAAACTTAAGGCAGCTGCCTTCAAACAAAAAAAATAGTAGTGTGACCTATTACTGGATTGGATAAAGTAAGGAAGGAAAACAGGCAAAACACCACAAAACAGCTGCCAGGGAAAAAAAAACAAAACTCAAAACCCAGGCCTTCAGAAAATGTAAGCTTCAACAAAACCCTCAGTTGACCCCCATAAAACCCAAACAAATAATCCAAACACCAGAAAAACACACCCTGAATTTACTTTATATGTTATTGTTAAATACTGGAAAAAAATTATTATCTAAACATTTATACAAGAGTGCATATTGCTCAAGTGTGGCTACATGATCAAAGAGGCAAATTTTAAAAGTCATTTAAAGTTTTTCTTGCTTTATCTATCCCCCAAAGCAATCACAGTAAATCATTCCCCTACGTTCCGTACCTATTTTATTTTTATCTCCTAGTATGAACTCTTTTCCTAATATAAGTTAGAAGGACTCTAGTATCTACACAGAAGAAATAATTAGATTTAAATGATATATTTAATCCAAAAAAATTTGTAATTAATTGTCTCCTGTTTATAATTTGTACACTGGATTCTAGAATATCTATGTGTCTTTTAAAAACCCTCAATCCTGCTCATCAAATGTTTTGAACTGTTTGTGTAGTGTTGTCTAGCCACAGCACCAGGTGATGGCTGAAATTATAACCTCAATGCAGCTGTGAAAGTCTGTGCAGTCACTTACTCCAGTGAACGTAGCTGCCTAGTACCTTTCACGAATGCCAGCGATACCTGGGATTATAGTAGGTTCTTCATGTACGGATGGTGCTCTGGATGTACCCATTACTTTTCTGACCACAAAGACAGACTGTGTGAACAGCTTAACTGTTCAATAGCTGTTTAATATTCAGTAGCTTAAATTCAGTCACATAATGTCTCAATTTCTGAAACTAAGAAGACAGACCAAAAGCTACTCTCCGTCAAATAATATGAACAAAAAATCATAGAGGCAAGTTTGGACAAAATAACCCCCTGCAGCTGTAGACTGGAGGATGAGTGGCTGGAGAGCAGCAGGGACCTGGCTGGTTGGCAACCAGCTGAACAGGAGCCAGCAGGGTGCCCAGGTGGCCCAGAGGGCCAATGGCATCCGGGCTTGGATCAGCAATAGTGAGGCTAGCAGGATGTGGGATGTCATTCTCCCCCTGTACTGGGCACTGGGGGGGCCTCCCCTCAAGTACTGGAGGCAGTTATGGGCTCCTCACTTCAAGAAAGGCGTTGTGGGGCTGGAGCAACTGCAGAGGAGCAATGAGGCTGGGGAAGGGACTGGAGGGAAAGTCTGATGAGAAGAGGCTGAGGGAGCTGGTGTGTTTAGCCTGGAGAAGAGAAGACTCATGGGGATCATCTCCCTCTTTCCAGCTCCTTAAAAGGGGATTGTATTCAGGGGGGTGCTCGGCTCTTCTCCCAGGCAACTAGTGACAGGATGAGAGGGCAGGGCCTGAAGCTGCCAGGGGATGGTTAAGTCGGGTATTAGGAAGCCCTTCCTCATGGAAAGGGTGAAAAGAGTCTGTAGTAGACTGCCCAGAGAGGTGGTGGAGTCCCCATGCCTGGAGGTGTTTAAGGACAGACTGGATGCAGCACTCAGTGCCCTGGTCTAGCTGATGCAGTGACGTTAGCCTATGCGGTCATAGACTGGGCTGAGTTATCTCAGAACTCTTTTCCAGCCTCAGTAATTGTTTCTCTGTGTTTGTGTGAGTATCACAAAAACCATTTTTTGTAGCAGGAGCTCTTTTCCAGGTGAAACCAAGGCACTTGTCTGAGTAGCATGTGTGAGGGCCACATTTCTCTTTGAGTAACAATGATTTATCAGAATCCAAACGAAAGCTTTTACCTCTAAAAATGCTGGAGGAACCTTCCAATAAATTTATCAGAAAGCTTATTAAGGACAGGTATCTTTCTAGGAGGGATAAATATCATTATTTTTCATAACAATAATGACCTGAAACAAATTTTGAGATATTGTTCTTGATCAGTTTTCTCTAAGTCCAGACACCTTCTCTGTCATTTTAAGCTGTATTTCCAATTGTGTCAAGAATAACTTCTGGTATAAGTTCTGAGCAGGTAGGTAGCTCAACCAAGCTCATCCATAAAAACTTTCCTCATTCATACATATCTTATTCTCTCACCAGGAGTTCTGCAGTAGGCTATGGTTTTAGAGAGTACTCATTTGGTTGATTTCAACAGTAAACCTCCTTCAGGGGAAGGTATTTTTTTATCTCTCTGATTAGTAACTCCTTACAAATGGCAAGAGAATCTATTTTAAATTTTTATATCTCTGTGTACAGAGTTTCCAACCTTGCTATGACGTAAATGAAAATCTCGAAGACAGTAATGGCTAGTAGTTGGGAGAAAGTCTATTTAATCTACTGCAAGAACAATAATCTCCATAAGATATGTTTTATGAACTTCTAATTAACGCACAGAGGAAAAACAATGACAGAATCACTCTGGTTGAAAAAGACCCCTGGCATCATCAAGTCCAACCATCTACCCGACCTTACAAGTTCACCCCCGAATCATATCCCTCAACACCTCATCCAAACGATCTTTAAACACATCCAGGGATGGTGACTCAACCACTTCCCTGGGAAACCTATTCCAGTGCTTGACAATCCTTTATGTGAAAACATTCTTCCTAATACCTAGTCTAAACCTACCCTGTTGTAACTTGAACCCATTCCCTCTTGTTCTAACACTAACTGCTTGTGAGAAGAGACTAGCACCAACATCTCCACAAGGTCCCTTCAAGTAGTTGTAGAGAGTGATGAGGTCTCCTCCCAGTCTCCTCTTCTTCAAACTAAAGAGCCCCAGCTCTTTCAGTCTTTCTTCATCAAATTCATTCTCCAGGCCCTTCACCAGCTTCATTGCCCTCCTTTCCACTTGCTCCAGCACCTCCACATATCTCTTGTACTGAGGTGCCCAAAACTGGACACGATACTCAAGATGTGGCTTCACCAGTGCCAAGTACAGGGCGAAAATTACCTACCTGCTCCTGCTGGCCGCACTATTTCTGATACAAACCAAGATGCTATTGGCCTTATTGGCCACCTGGGCACACTGTTGGCCCATAGTCATTTTTCTGTCTACTAGAACCCTCCCTCTAGAATCTCTACTAGAACCTGATCTTCCTCTGCCAAGTTGGCTCCCCAGCCACACCTCCCCAACCCTGTAGCATTGCATGGGGTTGTTGTGGCCCAAGTGCAGGACCCAGCTCTTGGCCTTATTGAAGTTCCTGCCATTAACATTGGTCCATTGCTCCAATCTATCCAAGTGTCTCTAAAGACCCTGTCTACCCTCTGGCAGATGAACACTCCCACCTAACTTTGTGTCATCTGCAAACTTACTAATGACAGACTCTAAGTCCTTATCAAGATCATCGATAAAGATGTTGAACAGAGTCCCAACGCCGAGCCCTGAAGCACACCACTTGTGACAGGCTGCCAGCTGGATTTAACTCCGTTAACCACCGCTCTTTGGGCACGGCTGTTCAACCAATATTTTATTCAGCAGACTGTGTGCTCATCCAAGACATGAGCAGCCAGCTTATCACAGAGAATCCCATGGGGAACAGTATCAAAAGCTTTTGAAAGTCCAGGTAAACAATATCCACAGCCTTTCCCTTGTCCAACAGTCAGGTCATCCTGTCATAGAAGATCAGATTTGTCAGGCAAGACCTGCCTTTAATAAACCCACGTTGACTGGGCCTGATCCCCTGGTTGCCCTGTATGTGAAATGCAATGAGATGATGTGTTCCGTGACCTTTCCTGGTACCGAGGTCAGACTGACAGGTCTATAGTTTCCCAGATGCTCTTTTCTGCCCTTCTTGTAGATGGGTGTTACAGCTGCTGCCTTCCAGTCCATGGGACCTCCCCAGCTAGCCAGGAACCACTCAGGCATGTAAATGTCTTGGTGGTGTTTGTGGCTCTTTAAATAAACAACACCTTTGATAAACTTTGATCAAAACAATATGTTGTTTCTTCAGTGGCTGATGTAATTGTGTGTTTTTAGACATTGATGGAAACTTTGAACAAGGAATTTGGAACTCAGTGCTAGTAACCATGAAGTAAATTGTCAAACCTGCCCTGTTTTCTCTCACTTTTTTTTTAATTCCTTTATTCAGAAAAACTGAAATAGTTTTATGTTACCTGAAATAAAACTGAAGCTTGAAATTAATCGGTTTTCAGGGATCGTTTTAATTAGATAAGGTTAAAGCCCCACAGAGTTTCTCCATCTTCTATCTTTAATTCCCACACTGTAGCAACCTTCTGAACTTGCCCAACTGCTTTATTCAGATGTAATCAGCCCTCTTCAATGAAACTCTAAATCATAGAGAATTTATTATAGCAGGTGACTTGTTAAAATAGGTGACAATGATTGAGCATAGAACTGAATGTTTTAAAATGAAGACAGGCATCACAGGTAAAATACAGCAACACTTCTCACAGTGGAACACTATTTATTTTGGTACAGATATTTATAGATACATAAATGAATATATATGTGCCTCTGTAAAAAACTGGTGATGAAATCTCTCAAAGTGCTTTACAAATCTGTTAGAAATGTTGCTCGAGTATTGAAATGTACATGAATGTTTTTATTTTATTAGTCTTTATTTTTCAGAGGTGTACTAAATATAAGAAGCCCAAGAAAGTCTACATTTTTATAGTCATGTAGTGAAAGCAGATACGAAGGAAAAGAAACAGTTCTTTAATTTGTACTCTCTGGCTGTAATTAATAGGCTACAACAAAGCTGGTTTTGGATTACTTTGCACTTGGTGTAGTCATGTATTCATGCACTGTAGCTGTAATCCTCTGACATATTTTTTGATTTGACAGCATTTTAAAATGTATTTTCAATCATAGAGGTCAATATACCTGTAACACAGGATGTTTGCCACCTTGTACATAGAAATTAAAACAGACCATCAAAATTCAGTGGTCAAATATGCTTGCGTTTACAACTACTGGGCGACGGAAAATCAGATTTCCTGCCTCAAATACAAATAAGTAGAAAAATAAACAGTATTTCATTAAATAACATTTTTATTCAGAAAAACTGAGACAATTTCAAAAGTGTAAATTAATTTTCAGTCTTGAAATGGAAGCAACAAACTGGAAGTTGCATGTGAGGTGAGAATGACTTGTTCCAAGTTTAACTTCAAATTATGTTAACCATTGGAATAGTTTGATGGAAGAGTTTGTCCACAGCCATGCAAGGAAGAGAAAGTTTTCCTGATAGAGAAGACCATTCTTTTTCATGAGAGAAGAGGCAGACTGAGTGATACTGGAGACATATAAGGAGGCAAACAAAAGAAGTAAAACTGGCCAATTTGCATTAACAAGCAATAACAGAAACAAACCTGGTCAGTCACACTAATTGGTGGGTTATCAAGAAGCCATGAGCAAACTGGGACATTGTGACAGAAATGGATGCAAACCTGAGGGCTCTGCATGTTGGAGAGGGTCTGTGGGACTGTGCAAACAAGTAAGACAGTGCGCAGGGTGCAACTGGCCTGTGCTGTCAGCTACTGGAGATGACAGGGTGTCAGCATCAGCAGTTGGAGTGAATGGAAGTCTTTAAACCACAGTCACTATGGCAGGCATGATGTGTGTCCTGAAAACCAGCTACTGGAAGCAGTACCATGAGTGAGGCAAGTGCAGGGTTTAGCACTGGCCACTGGAGCAAGTCTGTGAGTCTCAGATGATGTGCCTGGTTTTGCCTGCTGGAGTGTGAATGTCTGTCTTCCCCAAAATGTGTGTGTGTGGTGTGCATTCACTAGCAAACTTTAAGCCTTGTTCCCTGGCGAGTGTGGGAGCCTTTGGGTCTTAACAGGAGTTTATCAAGTTGGCGTCGAGTCTGTGCTGGTATCTCGGGGAGTCCCACATCTGTGGGGTGTCTGTGGGACCCGAATGTGTGTGCTTTGTGTGTGTAGTGAACCGTGAACCTGACCAGAAGGAGCAGGTGGGCTCTGAGCAGGGATGCCAAGCGAAGGCTCTGTGTCGTTACTCAGGAATCTGCAATGTGTATGTGCTTGTGAACTTGGAGAGTTCACTACTGGTTGAACCTGCAAACACAAACGTTGTCAGCTGTGTCCCTCAGCATCGACAGGCACTCCAGGTCCCTGGACACTGGACTGGGCTTCAGTGTCCAGACAGGAAGGAGTTCTGGCACAAACGATTGCAGGCAGACCATCTTAGCATCCCTTTGGAAGAACTATCCCTTCTTACCTGAAAATCTATAAAGAATTTAGCCAAATTAATTGCTTCAAAGATCATACAACTGAGGTTTATCAGAGAACATTTTGTTTCATGAGACACAGTTTGTTTCAGAATACATTTTATGAATGAAAACAAAATCTTAGAGCATTTGAAAGATACTTGAGGAGAGAAAAATCACATCTGGTTCTACCTACAATGTGATACTGAGTCATCTGTGTGAATCAGAACACGGTTACTGGATGGCTGCCATGCTAGACAAATTTACGCTATGCTACTTCGCTTCAAATGAAGCGGAGAAGTTTCCCTGATCAACCTTATAAAGTGGAAAAAAGCTTGTGGCAAGCACAAATTTATGTCTTTGATTCTCCCACATGTAAGTCCTTTGGAACACGCAGCCTAACTCCAGCTGAGGCTACGCATTTCTAGTTACGTGAGCGCGATAGCTAACACCTAGTTCACTCTTCTGTCCACGTGTTATGGAATTGCTGGATTTATTAACATTTCTTGGGCATCTTTTATCAGATTTTATAAAAGAGATTACACACAGCACTCAAGGACGAATGCAGCTTTTCTATTTCCAGATATTTTAAATTAGATAGGACTTTACTGAGGGCAGAACGCCTGTTTAAGGTATCCAAATTATGTGGCTTGCACTGAAAAGAAGAATCCATTTTCTCTACTTGAAATACAATTATAATTTCTTTGCAATGGAAATAAGTAATTTGTCTTAGAGCTCATTCCTTTAGAATGCATGGTGGTTTCTGTGGAATTTAAGTATATTCTATATATTTACTTACAGGGAAGATAGTAAACATCAAGCCAGTGAACTGGAAAATCAGAATAACTACAGTACTTAGACTATAATATTACTGCCCAGTGGGATTTTTATTAGCTACTAGCTGTAACAAAAAGCATTGCAATATGATTTGTAGTATATATATAATTTTAAGCATTCAGTGGTACTCTATGACCATAAAGAAAAGGGTCATAATTTTTGCATAGCTGCACATTGGTACTCAAGATTTGTTCCTATAAAAGCAAACCAACAGACTGGAAATTAGTTTCCACGGATGGAAAAATGGCTTGTTCAGTCTGAAGGGACTGAATGACAAAAGTTGGGGACATAAACATTCAAATGTGTTTAATCAAATCCTTAATAAATAACGAACAAAGCTGAACTTAAATTTGACATCAGGTGGTTCAAATAAATGGCGGTACAGGATGTACAAAGCTATAAATGATCTGCCATTTGAGACACAAAGTACAAATCATTCTGAGTCAAAGTGAAACAAGGACTTTTACGCTTTGCTTCTCTTAATGGCTGGGTTACTTACTCCCTTCACTCACTGCATGCTTACTGAAATCAAAGCTTCATTCAGACTGTTTTGATCTCCCCGTGTACTACTTTCCACAGCAGAATACACAGTCACTGTTCTAAAGGATGGCAAATAATTGTGGAATCTGAGCTCCACACTAAGCAGAGTGATGCAACATGTTGTGCAAATTCCTACATCTCACTTACAAGCTTGTAAAACTACCGTTCTGCTGTTCTCTTTGTATTCTGCTGCTGCAATGCACTTCAAAGCATTAGCAGGTTCTGGGAATTAAAGCTTTTAAATATCATGTCTTTTATGACCACATAAAGATACACACTACACCCTCATGTTCCATAATCTCACGGATTCCGAAATACTGAAATAAGCCTAGAGTAGACTATTAAGGGAATAGATTGGTAGAAGTAGGATTAATCTGTTTAGACTAGTGTCATATATTTAATGCCATTGTAGTCTTGGTTCTTAAGTCACAAATACGTTTCAAGCCATGCCTTTAAGCAATAAGAGAACTTAAAAAGGAAAAGATATGTAATATTCATATGTAAAACCATTGTCATTAGCATAACATCAATTAATCTGGGAGATTTACTTTGATATAGATACATTCTCTCTCATTACTAGAGTCCTGTACCACAGGAATATCTTCAGCTTGGAGTTATTTTGTTTTACTAAGACTGAAAAAAAAAAGGGGGGGTGAGTTTTTCCTGTAATGTCTAGCTCTCTGTAGTTCATGATTCTTAATAAGTTCTTTTTAAAGTAGTGAAGACATTTCTCTTCTATGACACCTGGAAGCAAGCAACTTTTGATTCATCATTAGGGAACGGTCTATTTCAAAAAAAGTTGAATTTCTATTCTGACTTAAGGGCTTTAAAATAACCCCACTGAAATCATCAGGTTTAAGTCACCAGTTGCACTTCCTTCTTTTCTTTCATCCTTCTGTTTCTCGTTTTTTCTCTCCTGTTTTCTCTCCTATCTTCTCCAATTTACACAGAAAATCCTAAACAATTTTGCAAGACACTGCAAGACACAAACAATGGGAGGCATTATAATTCCAGGCTATTACAAGCTCTAAAGCAGTGTAGTGAAGAGCTGTAATGCAAGGAAGTGAGAAAAGACTAACCTTGCAACACAGAAATCAGCATCTGCAAAGCATAATGAGACCCTGGATACCCGACTGGTCCCCACATCTCTAATTGGATCAAATCACACATCTCTGCTTGCTTCCAGTAAACGTCATGTTAATGTATTCTGCACTTGGTGGTAACACACACTGAGGGTCTGGTAACGTGGTTTGTCACTATTGGTGATTTTAAATGTGGTGGTGAAATGCATTGGCTGTTCATTCTGTTGTGATTTCTTTGCCCCCTCTCTGAGAGTCAATTTTTGAGCTGTCCAGAAGTATTCCCTGAAGCATCTGGCTGTGTAGTCCTCTTGATATGAGATAAACACAATGAAATATATTAGAAGGAAAAATAATCTGCATTATTTTTATGAAAAAATCTCTTTGTTCATGTAAAATTTTAACATGGATTTCAACATGAAAGCCTTCTAAATGTGCAAGCAGTAAAATATCCAGTAAGCATTTCTAATATATGCAGTACTTCTTGAATGTATCAGAGACTTTGTTCCCAGCTGTGAAGGTGATATGCTGTTGTGTGTGTTAGAACCACAGGACACACCTGTACCCTTAGTAAATTTGCAAATGGCACTAAGTTGAGGGGGCATGTCAATCTGCTGAAGGGTACGAAGATGTTGCAGAGACATCTGGAGAAGCTGGGTCAATGGGCAGAGGCCAACAGGATGAGGTTTAACAGGACCAAGTGCAGGGTCCACCACTTTGGCCACAATAATCCCCTGCAGCTACAGACCTGGGGAGGAGTGGCTGGCGAATGGCCTGGCTGAGAGGGACCTGGCAGTACTGGTTGGCAACCAGCTGAACGTGAGCCAGCAGTGCACCCGGAAGGCCTGGAAGGCCAATGGCATCCTGGCTTCTATGAGGAATGGTGTGGCCAGCAGAACTAGGGATATAATTCTCCCCGTGGACTAGGCATTGGAGAGGTCTCCCCTTGAGTACTGGAGGCAGTTCTGGACCCCTCACTTCAAGAAAGAGAGAGGTGCTGGAGCAGGTACAAGGAGGCTGGGGAAGGGACTGGAGGAAACGTCTGATAAGAGGCTGAAGGAGTTGGGTTCTTTAGCCTGGAGCAGACTCAGAAGGGACCTTCTCCCTTTCTCCAACTCTGTGAAGGGAGGTTGTAGTCAGGTGGGAGTCAGGATCTTCTGCAGGCATCTAGTGATGGAATGAGAGGGCAGGGCCTGAAGCTGCATCAGGGGAGTTTGGGACACTGGAATGAACTGCCCAGGGCAGTGGTGGAGTCACCATCTCTGGAGGTGTTTAAAGATAGACTGGCTGTGACCCTGAGCACCCTGGTCTAGCTGATGTCGTGGTGTCAGGATGTTAGGTCATAGGCTGGACTTGATTTTCCAGCCTTAATAATTCTGTGATTCTGTGAAACGAATCTATGTCTAGATAATGCTGCTCGCAGAAAAGAAATGATCTGATAAATTATCATGTACTGAGAAAGAAAGAAAACAAATGCAAGAAACAGAGAACACCACCAGTATAACCTTGAAAGAAAGATGATGGAACTCTTTTCTCTGTCTCATGTCAAATAAGTTACTAATTGTCCTTCCTCACAGAGCAGGATCAGCAGGTAATGCTTTAATGGTTTAAGCCACTGCAGAGGTGAACAGCAGGATGTAAATTAGTCAAAATGCACAGGAACATGTTGACACTTTTACTAGTGTTACTGGGTGGCTAAAGCTGGCCTTTCTTGAGACAGACTATTCAAAATTAGCAGAAATGTTGAGAGCCAAGACAAAAAACAGGGAGGGCTCATTCACCACTTACAATTATGCACAGAAGATGGATTTGTCTTGGGGAAAACAGAAGCAAAGTTCATTTAAATAACAAACCCCATCACCAATTACAGAGAGAGATACAAGTGGTTCCCAAATGCACTTTCCAAAGACTAGCTCTGCTCCCTTCTTCCCGCTCATGGAGAAGACTCCTCTTAGTCCTTTCATGTGTCCCACAGAGACAATCCTCCAGGGACATCTCTGACTGTGTGGGAATCTCTTGCAGCCTGCAGTTCTTCCAGTGGCAAACAGCTCTAGCATGGGTCTCCTTCAAAATCATGGGAAAAATAAACCTCTAGCATTGTCCTTGGTTTAATCCTACAGAATAAATGACTAGTTGGCCAAGCATCTAATCCTCGCTATTGCTTTCTGCGTATATTTTATAATTACTAAATTCTTAAACTACAGTCCTAAACATCCGAAACCAGAAAAGACAGAGCTAAACTGGTATTTCTTGAGTGGTTGAACATGTCATCTGCTAGGTATATCTCTTTTCTTCATTATATATCAGCTTTAGCACTATTTTTTTTAATAATAAAAACCAGAAATCCTCTATTCAGCTACTAATTGCATTTGACGTCATAATGTATGTCTACACCAGGTTTGGTGTAAGTAGATATTTTTAAGACAAGTCATCAGTTAGAACAAAGAAAGGAAGAACTTCAGGCATAAACCATTTCTAAATTCTTAATGTATAAATTTAGAGATATTTCAAAATGTAAGCTATGATTTAAAAGCTGTTTACAGGCAACTTACTAAAAGGTGAATTTTCAAAAGACAAGGTAATTTAATTAAACTGACTTCAAACAGAGGCTTGTGTCATGGTTGAAACGTTTCAGCAACAAACAAATGTATTCGCAGGAATGAGAGTATTGTCCTTCTGTGCTTTTGTTTGGAGGGGTTGTGTATTCTGTAAGACAAAGCCATCCTTTTAGTATCAGCAATAAGTATTTTTCTTCTTATCAACTCGAGTCAGCAGACATGAAAATATTCACAGAGTCACAGAAGCACATTAGGACATTAGGGATTGGAAGGGACCTTGAAAGAGCATCTAGTCCGATCTCCCTGCCAGAGAAGGATCCCCTAGACCAAGCACACAGGAACATGCCCAGGTGGGTTTTGAATGTCTCCAGAGAAGGAGACTCCACAATCCCCCTCCACAGCCCATTCCAGTGCTCTGTCACCCTCATCGTGAAGAAGATTCTTCTCATATTTACATGGAACTTCTTATGGATGTCTTTCTGCTGACACCCACTGCCCCTTGTCCTATCACTGGATGCCACGAGCAGAGCCTGGCTCCATCCTCCTGACACCCACCCTTTCCATATTTCTAAACATTAATGAGGTCACCCCTCAGTCTCCTTCTTTCCAAGCTCAAGAGACTCAGCTCCAATTCCTTTCCATAAAGGCAGGTATCTATGTGAGTGCTTAAATTCCCTTTTTTATTTGCAGTAGTTTTCTTCTCTTGCATATTTCTCTTACATTCTCTCTTTCTGCAGTTTACTGGTGTTGTAACTTTGCATATAGTCCTGCAAAGAGAACTAATTCTGTTCCATTCTACTCGGTTTACAGTGGCTTCTATGAATGACATTAAATATACTAACAGTTTATACTTTGGTGGCAACTCAAGTGACCTTTTTGAAAAGTGATTCTGGAATATCTGGAAAATTCTGGACAATTCCAAGCGACAGGCTTCAATAAACAGTAATCCTTTAATATGCTTAGACAGAGGGCAATAATGTCATTTCTGTTCTGTGGATCTTCAGTACTTCAGACTCTAAGGTCTAAGTAAAACGCCTTTGGATACCCTCTGGGTAAGCGACTCACTAACAGGTTATATAACCATCAGCTGGGAGGTCTCATTACAAAGAAGTATGTCTCCAGCCATAGCTCCAAACCATTTCTAACCAGATCAAATGTTTTGCTGTTGATTTAACAGCACCTATGCATGCAGTTCAGATGTCATTGCTTCACAACAGAAGATTAAGCAAGCCACATCAATTTGAAATCAGTAGTAGTATTCACAGTCTAACACAGCATGTAGTTTCTCTCAAGAAAATAAACAGAGGAGAAGTGACACTAAAACAATACAGTGTGTAGCATTAGGAAGATAAATAAAACCAGTTTTGTCTTCTGATGCAGCACAGGTTGGCCATCTGCACCGCACTCAGAAATTGCTGGCTTATGGCCAGCTTTTGATCAACCAGCACCCCCAAAGTGTTTCTTTGCAGGGCTGTTACTAGCCATACTCTGCCCAGCCTGGATTTGCGTTTGGGTTTGCGAAGCGTTCAGACACCTAACAGGTAAATACATCAGTGACTGCAGTCTTTACCTGAGGTTGATGAAACAGTAGTTCAATTCAAATGCAGTCATCCTTTTTGAATCCAGTCAAACTGGCCCCAGGATAAACTAAGAGGAAGAACCTGGTCACATTCTAGCAACAATTCAGGAAGCTTGTCTGTTGAATACTGCTTCTCAGCTAAGAAGCAGTACATTTGTGACACAGTAAAAAGGACTATCACACTCCAATGCATATCATAAGCTCCCACACTGGATATGTTGGCTTCCAGTGACTAAGTTTGGCTGACTACATATATATCCATCTAGGCACAACTTTAACCTTTCTAGACCTCAGTTCCAAAGCTCTGTATTGACTCAGTAGTAATTTTCTGCTTAACAGGAAATAATAACATTAAATATATTATCAGTGGTTTACAATAATTTAAGAACATTAGTATTCTGTGAAATATATCCATTAAATACATGAGAAATATGTTGTCTTTGTTCCATTTCAAATATATTCAACTGAAAAATTAGCACCACTCTTTCATAATTGTACACTCTTCCATACTACAATACTTTTCTCCATGACTATGTGATTTTGCAGTGTAATCAGAAAACTGTCTTGTTTGTGAAATATTTTTATGCAAAGCCAAAAATCATAAGCTTTGCTCTTTTCCAGTACAGGAAATGGAATTATAGAATCACAGACCATTAGGGATTGTAAGGGAACTTGAAGGATCATTCAGTCCAATCCCTCCACCACAGCAGGATCAACCTCTCTGGGCAGCCCATCCCAGTGGTCCATCACCCTTAATGCAAAGAAGTTCCTTCTCATATTGAATGTGGAACCTCTTCTGTCCCAGCTCACAGCCATTGCCCCTTGTCCTATCATTAGATGACACTGAGCAGAGCCTGGCTCCATCCTCCTGACACCCACTCATTATATATTTATAAACATTAATGGGGTCTGCCATTGGCCTCCTTGTCCACAAGGCCCCATTGCTGGCTCATGGTCATCATGCTGTCCACCAGTACCCCCAGGTCCCTTTCTCCTACACTGCTCTCCAGCAGGTTAATCTCCAACCTATCCTGGTATCTGGGTTTGTTCTTGCCCAGATGCCAGACTCTACACTGCCCTTGTTATAGTTCATTCAATGTCTCTCCACCCAGCTCTCCAGTCTGTCCAGGTCCCATTGAATGGCAGCACAGCCTGTTGGGGTGTCAGCCACTCCTCCTAGCTTTGTGTCATCAGCAAACTTGCTGACAGTACACTCTATTCTCTCATCCAAATCATTAATGAATAGATTGGTTAGGACTGGTCCCAGTACCACTAGACTCCACTAGATACAGGCCTCCAACTCGACTGTGTCCCATTGACCACTACTCTTTGGCTTCTATCCTACAGCCAGTTCACAATCCACCTCACTATTCAATTGCTGTGGGAGACTGTGTCAAATGCACGTATTCAGAAGCACTGATGAAATGGTGTATTTAAAAAGTGGAAGGTTCATCCAGCAGAAATCAACAGTAATGAGAAAGCTTTAATCTTCTCATTACAGCTGCAGATGTAATCCTTGAAGTATGAAATTTAGATAGAAACTCAGAACGTAGAAATGTGCTGAAATATGCACAAATCCCTATTAAATAAGTAGCATTTATTAATTGAATCTAATTAAGTTGAGCTATTAAATATTTATGTTCATTTCTGTGAGAAGCAATCTTAAACTGTACAATGTACAGTAGGAAAAAAGCCAGAAACAGAGCATATAGGACATTTTTTGTCAACTAAACTCAATTAGAGCTCATGGCTCTAAATTCTAGGATCCTTATATTTTGCTCATTAAGTTTCTTAAACAAAATACACTGATTTAAAGGGATGTTTTGTTTGAGTAACATAAGAACAGCTAATTAAAATTATTTTAAACTTTCCATTCATGTTTAGAATTGTAGATGTTACGTTGAAATAATGTAAAAATATGGTTGAAGGTTTTAAAGTGTGACCAGTTTTTAATATTCCTTTGTGTTGAAGAAAACATTCCCGTTCAATGACATACTTTTCTCGTAGGACATGTACTGAGTTCAAGACGTATTACCGCTAATGGGATGTCAATTACCTCTTAGGCTCAATTTCAGTCATTTCTTTCACTCTACATGTTTCCTGTGTGTAGCTCTGGCCACATTCTGGAATCAGTTTCTTGATTTTACTCCATTCTGTAAGATATACATTTTTGAAGTATCTGAAGATAATTCAAATATTAATTCTTATTTCCCGTGTTCTTGAACAATGGTTTCCATGTTCTTGAGTCAGCAGGGTGCCCAGGTGGCCTGGAAGGACAATAGTATACTGGCTTGTATGAGGAATAGTGTGGCCGGCAGGACTAGGGACATAATTGTCCTCCAGTACTGAGCACTGGTGAGGCCTTCCCTCAAGTACTGGGGGCAGTTCTGGGCCCCTCACTTCAAGAATGAGATTGAGGTGCTGAAGAGGGTCCAGAGGAGCAACAAAGCTGGGGAAGGGACTGGAGGGAAAGTCTGATGGAGAGAGGCTGAAGGAGCTGGGGGTGTTTAGCCTGGAGAAGAGAAGATTCAAGGGATACCTTGTCCCTCTCTACAACTCCCAGAAGGCAAGCTGTAGTCAGGTGAGGTTGGGCTCTTCTCCCAGGCAACTAGCAATAGGATGAGAGGGCAGGGCCAGCAGCTGCACCAGGGGAGGGTTAGGTTGGATGTTAGGAAGCCTTTCCCCAGGAAAAGGGTGATCAAATACTGGAATGGACTTCCTAGGACAGTGATGGAGTCCCCATTGCTGGAGGTGTTTAAGGACTGGCTGTGGCACTTAGTGCCCTGGTCTGGCTGATGTGGTGATGTTAGGTCATGGACTGGGCTTGATGATCTCAGAGGTTTTTTCCAGCTTCAATAATTCTGTGATTCTGTGAACTGGAATGAAGAGCTGATGTTAGAAACCTGGCACAGACCATTCCAGCCATAGAACCATTATACTTAGTTCCTCTCTCTGAAAAATAGCAGCCTTTCTGTTTGCAAAACTGGACACTTCTATGTTCTTACATGAAAGAAAGGGTGATAATCAACTCTTTGGTCAGCACAGGTCACCATAGCTTTCTTAGCTTTATATTAATTCCTGTTGCTTAAGAATTTACTTGTTTTTGTTCAAACTAAAGTAGAAGTACCTCTCAGGAATACATTCTTGGTTTCACAACTACTTTTCCTTGCTATTGCTATGCATGGAAATACTGAGGCTTTGGCTTTGCTGCATACTTCAGATTTCAACATTTCTGTAGTGTTAGCAGCTTCAGAGCTCATAGTAAAAGATAATAGCAAAGGTGCAGCAAGATTTGGACATAATACTGGTAAAATAAGAATAGAAGAGTGCCAAACGCTTTCATAGATGTCCTGGCTTTTCACTGTGTAGGTAAGATCACACATTAAGACTCTTATTGCAGATTTAAAACTCCATATGAGCTTCCGTAACAAAAAAGATGGTAAAATAAAATAGCAAAGCATAACGAGTGCCAGAGGTAACAGAACAGTCACCTACTCTTTTCAGCAGTTTTTCCAGTCCCAGTATAGACCTATGCTATAGAACTGTATGGAAATGTGTTATTAAAAATATTAACTATAACTATTAATTTTGATTACATTGCTGAATCATCAGAAGAGTTGGAAGGAGTGATTCTCAAGTTCAGAGGCAACCATTTCCCTTCTTCTATTGGGCGGATGCAAAACCTCTACTACAGGTCACATATGAACAATATAGGAGCATCATTTTATCCTGTAGCATAGTGGAAAATAAAACACAGCTATTAGTATTGATCTCTACAAAAGTTTACATTCTTTTAATGGGCCTTTAAAGCAATTCTGACTCTTTCTGCAACCTTCCATATGGACAGAGCTTTCTACGTTTTTTATTGTATTTTTAACTAGGAAAGGGCTACAAAACATCAATTAATCATCATATTAACTATAAATTATTTGTTTATCACCAAGTGGGAGAGGACAATATATGGAAACTTAATCATTAGCCTAAACTTCATTCCTGATATATTCAGCCAAATCACAAATAGCTGTTCTGATTCCATGTCTCATCGCTAAGAAAACCAGTTGTAATGTCACAAAAAAGAAATAATGTTCCTGCTCTATGAGTCATTGGCACAGTGTTTACATTTCATCACGTATCTATCTGTGTTTATTTCTACAGTGTACACGAGCAGTGTTACCAATACTGTGAGACTGTACAATAAGGACAGCAATTAAAAGTGAAGTTGGACAGCAATAGTTTAAGTAAAGTGTGTTTGTGTTAAACATTGCTGGCTGATGTAATTTCAGAGGATGAAGAAATATACCTAGGACAGAGCATACTAGGAAGAACTTTGATGGATCAGTCAAGCTATAGTAAAATCCTATTGTTTCAATATTGTTCTAGGTCCTGCAGTTCAAGAATTGTAGCTGATAGCAGGAAACCAGCTCCTTTCATAACCCCTGTGGCGTTCTGCTCAACGCTCTGGCAAGAGGAAGTAGCATTTTCAATAGTTTTCTCGGAAAGTTTTGGTTGCTGACAACTTACCTTAGCTGTCAAACTTTAAAACTGCCTCCACTTAAGTGACTGACCTGCCACTTGTTTAGGATCCTATTTATCAGACTAAAATAACAACTGCAGTTTTCCCTGTCTAGACATAGCCACAGGAAGCACAAGACACAACAAAAACCTACACAAAGTGTGTCACCACTGCCACAGGTGTATAGGTGGGCTTAGCAAGATCCTTTCAGTATAATCCACAGCTAGAACACACAAATTCATTTTCCACTTCTCTTTTGGTAAACACCTGTGAACTGCTGGAACACATTTCAGCAGTGTTGGTGGAGAACTTGGTAACCATCCTTAGCTCTCAGAGTAGCACTGGTAGCACTGTCATTTGAGACTCTAGCAACTTTGCACCAGGTGGAATTGTCATCCTCTGTGCCTTAAGTTTAAGAAGAATTTTATATTTCCAACAGATTGATTTGCATTTGTGTGTGTTAAATGGAATAAGAATGTAATGTAGTGAGTGAAGCAAGACAGAATCACAGAATTATTAAGGCTGAGATCATCAAACCCAGCCTGTGATCTGACACCCTGACAAGACACAGTTTAGGAAGAAGAGTAACAAATATGTCTCTATATCTTGATCAGCATACATTTTAAAAATGGAAATCTGCAGGGAGATGGAATTTGGTGACTCAGGAGAGGATGCAAGCCTTGGCTTTATGCTAACCTCACATTAAGTGATCATTGTCCTCAGTCAAATATTTCTCTAATATATTATTCTCTTGTTTGTGAGAAAGAGGCAAACAACTTTTCAAAGCAAAAGTATTTCAAAGCGTTTAGAAAGGAAAACAAAATCTCTGAATTCCCCATGGAACCAGTTCTTAGGCTTCAACTTGTCACAGAATTTCACAAAACCTAACTGACGGCTTTCAGAAGTAAAGTATGTGATTTACTTGCAAAGATGGTCTCTAGGTGGGATTAACTGTCTTTAGGAAAAATTTCTCTTAAGAAGTTTCTACCTCAGAGATAACACTTTTAAATTTTTTAAGTTGGATATTATTGATTAAACCCTAGAGGTACAGTCAAAGGATTTTTAACGTTTTATACACTTCTTCAGAGCAGTTTGAGCTGGGAGAATTGTGCTGAACAGGCTTGTCTATGTAATTTTATTGGATGAGAACATTTCCTGAGCAGACAAACATAAAGTAATCCAGTCACAACCACATAAACAAGTTTGTTTTATTGATACACCATGACAACTTCAAGGTTAAGTCATTCTAAAAAGAACTTACCTTCAACATGATCTAGGTGATCCTGCTGTGGAAGGGAGACTGGACTGAATGATCTTTCACGATCCCTTCCATCTGTAATGTTCTGTGTTTTTCTTATAAAAAATGTAAGAAAAAGTTACTAGGAAAAAGGAAAAAGAAACCACATTTGGTGAAAAAGAATCTTATACGATCTTACATGTAAGAAATTTGTTATTTTTTGCACTAGTTTGGGAACAGAAATAAATAGAACAATACTGTAATTTTATCATTTTGTGCATTTATATCTGAAATTATGTTAATAATGATTCAAAGCCATGCAATAAAATTATAACAAATCAGAGAATCATAGAATGGTTTATGTTGGAAGCAATCTCAGAGATCATCTAGTTCAAATCCCTCTGCAATAGGTAGGGACGCCTCCCACCACATCAGGTTTCCCAGGGCCCCAACCTGCTCTTGAACACTGTTAGGGAGAGAACATCCACAACTTGTCTGATGATATGTCCCAATCGCTCACTATCCTCATGCTTTCTATGAATCTCTACTGTATTTCTTGTATTTCATAATATTCCTTTTTAATGTTTAATCTTTTTGTTTTATTTCCATGTCATTAATGAGCTCATTTTTCAAAGAAGCAGTAAAGGCTTTTCTATTTTCAACTTAGCATCCCAAAGAATCAAACTTGATGAAGTCAGAGCTGTCCTTTCCTTTGCACAAATATTGCTCTTTTCACTAGCTGCATGGGCTAGAATTAAAACAGGGACTCTATTTCTGCTTTTTTTTTAATAATAAGAAGAAACTTTTAGACAGAGAGCAAAAAAATATCATTAAGTTCTTACAAGACTCATTCAATAAGTCTGAAGTTGTAGGACTGAGCACAGAAGAGAGAAATAGACATGAGGTACCCACTGCTTTAAACAGTTTCATCTACTCTCTAACGTAACATATGCTGTAGTTTTTACACAGACATTTATTTCCTTATCAAGCAGACATAAAAGTTAGGATAAGAAGTCTGTATTGAACTCAGTCTCGGTGCAAAAGAGGCTTAACAGGTTTATATAATGTCTGGAACACAAAGGGAAAAAAACCCGGGCAAAATCCAGGTGCTGCAACAGCTTTCCATCAGGAAAGTGACATCAGGTGACATTCCACTGGTGAATGCAGCTAAGAAGAGTAATAACCAGCTTTCACTCCCAAACGTGGGAATAATCCCTTGCTGCTTTTTTCAGCTGGCACCATCTCAACCAAGGCAAAGGCACTTTTGTCAGCATATATGAAAATTATGTTTTCATCCTTCTGGCTGAAATGAATGTAATCATGGGAAAGGGAATCAGAATCAGCAGTGACAGAACTCAAGAGATTTTGAGACAAAAGAAGCAGCAGTGCTAACTTATCCACAAAGACAGGATTAAGCCTTGCATCAGGAGAAGACTAAATCTGAAATGACTGAAAAAGGTCATTAACCAAACAGAAATTAGTCAATGTAAAAATCCATTCTGCTTGTTCCTTCAAGGTTCTTCAGATTGGTAGAACTTTAAAGCATCTCTTCTCATGCCATTAATAGCATGCTTGAATTTATAGAGATTTCTTCACACTGCAGAAGCCAATTCATGGAATTATCTTAAAATCATAGAATTTTTTGTTTGGAAAGGATGTCCAAAGCACACGTAGTCCAATACACCTGCAACGGAAAGACACATATTCCACTAGATTACGCTGCTCAGAGCCCCATCCAACCTGACCTTAAAAATTTCCAATGATGGAATCACAGTTCTAAAAATAATAACAATAATAATCATTTTCTGTTGCAGCTCAAGTTTTTGCAAGGGAGAGAAGATCTTGCAGATAGTTCTTGTGTCCTGAAGCTGGTTCTGATTGCAGTAGTTGTTTAAAGGGGAGGGTTAGCACTTCCTCACCTCCAGGGAGGGAGGCTCCACCACTGCCTTGAGCAGTCCATTCCAGGGTCTGATCACCCTTTCCATGAGGAAGGGCTTCCTAACATCCAACCTAACCCTGCCCTGGTACAGCTTCAGGCCCTGCCCTCTCATCCTGTCGCTAGTTTCCTGGGAGAAGATCCTGACCCCCACTTGACTACAACCTCTCTTCAGGGAGTTGTAGAGAGGGAGAAGGTTCCCCTTGAGTCTCCCTCCTCAAGGTTAAACAATCCCAGGTCACTTTCATTCTTCAAGCTTTGCAGCCACAGAAAGTCTTCACAAGAAATACTGCATTCAGAGCAAATAACCTGTTTCACATCTCAGACATTACAGAGAAACCTTTCTCATGTTTGACTAAAAGTGGCCCTTGTCATACATCTGTTGTTGTATTCCCAGTGCGAGAACTGGCACCAACGGACACAATCCTGCCTTTCTCTTAACTAAAATGAACCTGCCCTAGCACACTGCATTCACAGCTGTTATATTTCAAAGGAAATAACAGCACTGGACAAGAGTAAGTAACACACTGGTAAAGTCATTTTGCTCTCAGCTTGTACTACAAGCCTACCTCAATTGAAGCATAAGGCTTGTGTACTCTCTGTTACCACAGTGAAAAATCTGCTTTTCTCAGACACTTCTTCACATTCTTTACCGTTCTGATGGTGCTGTGTGGGACTTTGGATCATTTTTGTTTGGGCTTTTTGTTTGGTTGGTTTTTTGGGGGGTCAGAAGACAGCAACATTAGGACTTATCAAATGCCTGTTTTTAAGCATCTTCATCTCCAGGTGTCTGCATTTCTTCTTCCAAAATGCATTTCATACTGAGTAAAACATTTTCAGAAAAAAGAAAATATGAAGTAAAAATAGCAAAACAGGACTGCTTTAACAGTGTAAACATCCATTGAGCTTAAAATTGTGTGCGTGTGACACGAGCAATGTGATTTGCAGCAGGGTAATACTGGGTATATTAATCACAGAATTGCAGAACATCAGGAATTAGAAGGGACTTCTAAAGATCATCTAGTCCAATCCCCCTGCCACAGCAGCATCACCTAGATCAAGTCACAAATTTAAGGCAAGATTAGACTTAGGTCTGCACATTTAGTAGTAACAAAAAAAGTAATTGATTAAAATATATTTAATTTCTAAAAAAATACTTTCAAAATGACACATTTGATGGAAATACACAATATTGTGTAACTTCACCGTAAGATGAAGTTGATTCTTTCCCTTAGGTTACTGTCAGACAAGCAATAACAATAGGTGAGATGGCTCAAATGATGTGAAAATAATACCCTATGTGAAGCTTTGTAGAGAGGTTGTCTCTGCAGTATTTCAGTGGCTGACCTCTCAGCCATTCACTGCTTTTTAGCAAGTGATGCAACACAGCTTCAGACAATCTCTCTCCTGATATATGTACCAGATGCCTGGACAAGAACAGAATTTGTACACAGTGAGGACTGCCACGTTGGAGAGCAGCACAGTTTGAGGAAGAGGAGGCTGAGAGGAGACCTCATCACTCTCTACAACTATCTGAAAGGACATTGGAGAGATGTCGGTGCTGGTCTTGTCTCACAGTTGGTCACAGAATCAGAGGGAAGGACTTGAAGCTTCAACAGAGTAGGTTTAGACATCAGGAGGAATTCTTCATGGACAGAGTGATCAGGCACTAGAATAGGCTGCCCAGGGTGGTGGTTGAGTCCCCATCCCTGGATGTGTTTAAAAATTGCTTAGATGTGGTATTGAGGGATCTGGTTTAGGTGTGAACTTGTAGAGGAGGGTTGATGGTTGGACTCAATGATACCAAGGATCTTTTCCAACCTGAATGATTCTGTGGTTAGAAAGAATAATTCAGTATTTAATTGGTCCGAAGAGCATGGAATAGAGTGTATTTATCAAATCCTTTATCACACGCCAGCCTCCAGAAAAACTGAGAGGTATATTGGTTTGTTTAAACCACCCTGAAATCACGGGGTGGTGGAACTTTTATGAACACAGTGACTTTCTGAAAGGACGAGAGATTCCTGCTGGTTATATAGGAGCTCCTTACGTGGAAGAAAACAGATGAAAAAAAATAATTAACTTTATTTTAACATTTCCGTAATAGATGATAATTTAAAATCATTGCAAGTTTATTTGATAATTAAGTTACTCTCAAATTTAGAAAGTCTGCTTTTTTAACCCAGTCATTAAAGCTTCCACTACCTTTGCTTGTTTTTCTGATACACTGCATAGATATCTCATTTCAAATTCATGTTCCTCAAGTAGATACTATGTCTGTGACTTTTTCAGCCACTTAATCTTGCTCAGAACAAATTAGATTTATGCAGACCTTGAAGTGCACAGAGCAAAGCACATTTTCTGATCCTGTAATGATTTTTTGGGGTCTTATCGGTTTTCTTTTGTATGTCTTCACTCTTCAAATAGTTCTTTCATACTCAAAAGGGTTTTCAAGTGTTTAAATCAGAACTGGACAGATTGTTCAGAAGTAGTCACCCTCACACTGGTTTTTCAAATGACACAACCTTTTTATTTAATGTTTCTGTGATTTTATTCTATATCCTATCTGGTTCTAGATGGCCCCTGTAGTGATAATTATGTTGGTGACATTTTGCCTTCTTCAAGCTATTTCAATTCTGCTTTTGGTTTCTGTGGAAATTCCACAGATACAAAGACTGTACTTACAGGAAAGTTAACACTGCCTAAGTCACAACTAGTAATAGAAGACTTAAATATTTGATATCTCCAATAACTTCTTGCTTAAAGCAATAATTTGCATTCATATCTATAAACTCATATCTGAATGAAATTCAGTTTTAGAAAACGTGCTCCTTTCTTCCACAGGCTCAGTCTATATAATAAGCAATGAAATACGTGGTTTAAATCTTTTGAATAGCTGTCATCACATCCTCAGCTAAAATAAGCTTGAACAATGATAGAATAATTTCATTATTAAGGCAGAAAAAAACACACACCTTTTATGTTTTCCACAATATGTTTATCGATTTACATTGAGATGCTGTGTCATTTCATAGAGAGCAGCTCTGACTTATGTGTCAGGAACAAATCATCATCGTAGACGGTCGCAGAGTAAAATAACAAAATTTAATGAAAAGATCAATTCTGAACTTCACTCCAGCCTCTTAGGAGAACAAGGAGCAAAATATGCTGAAGACAAAATGATGGACCCAGGAAATGAGTTATACAGAGGAACAAAGTGTTCACTGCTGATAGAAAGGCTTCATCTGATAGCAAATTTTTATGCCCACTGCAGAAGCCACCAGCAGGTATTTTCCTTGCTACATCCTTAGATGCCTGATCAATTTATTTTGTTTTTTTAATTGAGTAATTTGTTACTATTTTCTTTACTATAGAACCTGTTTTACTATTTCATTAAACTTGGATATTAAAAAGATCTAATCTCAGTGAAGATATATTGCACTAAAACGAAGAGAATATCTGTTAACAACTTGTTTAAAATAGTTTCCCAAGTAAAATATTTGCTCCATAGTACAATTCTGTGCAAGCAGCTTTAAAAACATTAACATTGGAGAACCATATCCAGGCTGGAAAAGACCTTCAAGGTCATTGAGTCCAACAATTAACCTAACTCTACCAAGCCCAATGCTAAAACATGATGCTAAGCTCCATATCTAGACATCCAGAGACAGCAATTCAACCACATCCCTGGGCAGCCCATTCTAATGTCTGATAAGCCTTTCAATAAAGAAGTTTTTCCTAATGACCAATCTAAACTTCTTCTGGCACAACTAGAGACCATCTCGTCCTGTCACTTGTAAGAAGAGATCAAGACCCACCTCTCTACAACCTCTTTTCAGGTAGTTGTAGACAGCAGTAAGGTCTCCTTTCATCCTGCTTTTCTTTGGACTAAACAGCCCCTGCTCCCTCAGCTGCTCACAAGGTGGTGACTCACAAGGTTTGTTCTGCAGATCTTTCACCAGTCTTGTTGCCCTTCTTTGGATCAGCTCCAGGAGCAAAATCATAGAATCAAAATGTCATTCTTGTATTGAGATGCCAAAAACTGAACCCTGTTCTTGATGAGTCAGACCAACACATGGTAGCACAGTTTATTAGCAAAATTATTTCACAGAATCAAAGAATCACTAAGGTTGGAAAGGGCCTCTATGATCATCAAACCTAACCTTCAACACCTGTATGACTACTAGGCAATGTTCCAAAGGGCCAGATCTGCTGGCCTTTTGAACACGTCTAGGGATGGTGATTCCACCACTGCCTTGGGCAGCCTGTTCCAATGTCTAACTACTCTTTCACTCATGTTCAGTCGGCCGTCAACCAACACCCCCCAGGTCCTTTTCTCCATGGCATTTTTGGCAATATTGGAGCAATTCTGAATGTATGAGTATCTATATATTAAAGATGTTCCCTGAAGAATTCTTCTCCAAGTATAACAATTTCTTTGCTCTTGAATTAGTATTTTGTAGACTTCCACATTAATTCCATATTTCTAGCACGTTCCTAGCCCGCACCACATCCATACACCATGAACCAAAATCTGTAAATAGGCAAAGGTTTTCACCAAGCTTTGAATTTTTACAGTACTTTAAAAAAGGTTACTGCTTTACCCTGCTAATGAATCAATAGACAAAACTGATAATCACAGAAGGAAGTGTAAGCATGTTAGAACTGCGAGTTGCCCTGTGTGATGCTGCTCAATTGTTTTCTTTAAAAACTTTAAAAAGATTGTAACACTTTAAAAACAGCAGAAGGTTTGAGGCTTATTTTTACACAGAATGTCTGTTCAGAACGTCTCTACAGACAAGCATGATTGTGTGTATTGCTGATGTTAGCTAATCAATTTTTACATTTTGAAAAATTCTGCTGAAACATTCTGCTCAGCCTAGTGGTAGAGCTCTGCAAATTCAAAATCTTAAACTTCACAGAATCAGAATTACTGAGGCTGGAAAATATCTCTGAGATCATCAAGCCCAGCCTGTGATGTAGCATCACTACAAACACCTAGACCGGGGTCCTCAAACCCCGGCCCACAGGCTGGATACCCAGGGTGTCCAATCCAGCTCGCCGGTTATTTTTTTTTAAGTAAAAAATAGGACAATGGACCCAACAGAAAGCTGACTCTATTAAGAACAGGAGTTTAGACTAGATCATAGAGTCACAGAATCATAGAATCAGTCAGGTTGGGATTATTGAGTCTAACCATCAACCCTACTCTACAAGTTCACACCTAAACTGGATCCCCCAATGCTACATCTAAGTAACTTTTAAACACATCCAGGGATGGGTTCCAGCACCAACATCTCTACGATGTCCTTTCAGATAGTTGTAGAGAGTGATGAGGTCCCCCTTAGCCTCTTCTTCCTCAAACAAAACAGCCTCAACTCTCTCAATCTCTCCTCATAAGACTTATTCTCCAGGCCCTTCACCAGCTTCATTGCCCTCCTCTGCACTTGCTTCAGGACCTCGATGTCTCCCTTCTACTGAGATGCCCAAAACTACACCCAGTACTCAAGGTGTGGCCTCACCAGTGCTGAGTACAGGGGGAGCATCAGTTTGCAATTCTTTGTCAGAAAAAGTAGAATTATGAGGATAAAATGACTAAGGAAAAACACTTCTAACAGCATAAGCAATATGGATTTTTTCACAAAATTCATGTTCTTCAAAAAAAGTAAGATAATTATCTAATTTATTTTAAAATATTGTGGGTGGCAGACCACATTTAGCATATTTGTTTGCCTGGAGTTTAAATAACATTAGTTTAAATAAACGAATGGTTTATTTAGTGTTAATTATCCAACATACTATTTAATCATCGGAATTTTTAAATACCCTTTAAATTTAAACAAATGACTGTAGATTTTCCTTCTGTGTGAAATCACAAACACCTCACTGTTCCTCCTTTTCAGTCTAGCAAAAGCACTCCAAGAAGATTTAAGAGAGCTAAAAGAAAACATAACCTCTTTTAAGCAGTCTTAGTACATAAAAGCTCCAGGAAATGCCAATAACTAACTGTAAGGTCACCTCGTGCAACCCAAGTTTCAAATTTGCAAACAGAGCCATACTTACTCTTTCTCACTACTTAGTACTTGTCATGCAGGTGCATCACTCAAGATTCACATTCCTGCTGTTGACAAAGGATGCTGGAATGAGAACTCAGCAAAAAATCTGCAAATCAGAACAAATAATTAAAGAAACAGGGAGTGATAAAGGCAAGAGAAGATTTTTTTTTTTGTTAATAAATAAAACTGTAATTTAAAATGGCTTTTATCAGAGGAAAGAGAGGTAGAATTGGGGTGAGGGTCAAACGGAGGAAGTGATAAGACTGAAAGAATAGGTCAAAAGAACGCGCTGTGATGACAGGGAAACCATATCGTACTCATGACGGCCAGGATTGCCGTCACCCAGGTGTAGAACCTTGCACTTCGGCTGTAAGACGTCCGTGTGGATGCCTCTGAAACCCGCTACTAACGTCGAGAAGTGTTAAATATGTTTCATAGGTCTTCAGTATTGAGAGTATCTGGCTTACACTACAGCTGAGTCTTTGGCAGGAAGCAGTTTTATGCCAGGTTTTCTATCATGCGTAGCGGCTCTGGTGGATGAAAGGGTTAGTTGTAGCTTGGTGAAACAATTAAAAGAGCATTAGAACCTATGTTACGCGTGCATCCTACTCTCAGGAAGCTGAACAATTTCACAAATACTACTGGCAGTCTTGACCAAGAATTCATTCTGTTTGCCTAAATGAATACATTTAAGGGTAACTGAGATACCAGGTAGTTACCTTCCGGTACCTGAAGGGGACCAGCAAGAAGGCTGGAGAGTTACTGTTTACGAAGGCCTGCAGTGATAGGAGGAGGGCCAATGGTTTCAAAGGTTAGACTTAAATTAGATGTTAGGAAGAAGTTCTTTGTCACGAGGATGATTGAACAGATTGCTCAGGGAGGTAGTTGAGGCTACTGCATGACTGTATCTCCCCTCTCCAAAGTCCAGAAATAGGAAATGCTGCAGGAAGCTTTTGAAGCAGGGGGCATGCCAGCAACCCTCTCCCCACTACTAGAACACCCCTAGACTCAAACAAGTACAATTATGTATTGCAGTCTCCTCTGGGTGGAATGTCAGTGTGTTGTAAA
Source organism: Rhinopomastus cyanomelas (assembly GCA_013400115.1). Lineage (NCBI taxonomy): Eukaryota > Metazoa > Chordata > Aves > Bucerotiformes > Rhinopomastidae > Rhinopomastus > Rhinopomastus cyanomelas. The sequence continues at coordinate 234,223 of VXBP01007506.1, forward strand.
TTGCTCAATGAATAGAAGTGTGTGCTACTCCTTCTCTTTTACAGTAAAAAGGTACTTAATTTTTTGGTAGCATTTTCATAAGCTTTGGTTCTATTACAATAAAAACATTACTGCATTTTCTAAAACAGGAGGAAAGCTACAGTCCATATTTTTGCCCAAGTGGTTTTCCGTAATTTAGAAGAGGGAAATTCGAGCACAGGTCCCAGTCTTAAATGAGTATTGAAACCAAAATTTCTTTCCACAATAAAGCATTTGAAGAGATGAAGTTCTTCAAAACCTGTCTATGGAATATTATGGAATAACATACATTTATTGAACTTCGTAAATTTCTTTCTTTCATTCTTTTAGTTCTAAAAAACCCACCAGATTTCACTCTTGCATACTTTTATAAGAGTATGATTTTACAGAGAAAGCAGCGGTAATATAAAAAAAAAAGATTAGCTAAATAAAATTTCAGTAGCTCTGCCTTTTATTCACTAGCTATTGCTTTCTTAGTTATACAACCAGGAATAAAGACTAATCTACTAGCTCTTTTTTCTTTAATTATTTTTAATATATTTTAAACCATCTTTAGCATTACATGATCTGCACAACTTAAAGTGCAGTGTTAAATATAAATACTGCTTCTAGCAGTGTAAAGTGACCAACAATCCATTATTGCACAACTTCTGAATAAACTGAAGAACATTCATGCAACAAAAAAAATACTGGCAGACAATAGGCTACATCCATGTATACGCCTTACACACCTTTCAACAAGTTATATCGATCGTTTTCAACTGGTAGTTTACTCTTTGTAAAATATTCCATCAGATTGTTTTTTAAATTTGATTTTACCTTTTGTTGTAAAGTACAGGTTTGCTTAATTTGGTACAAGAGCATGGTATGTTAAAACCAGATCCATTTAAATTGTATTAATGCCTGTCTGACAGATTTCCTGAAGTTGTCAGTGACAAACATCAAATGAGTAGATTTCCATTGTATTTCTGAATTGCATGATAATATTTTTATCAGTAGCATAGAGGCAAATATAGAATAATGGAATAATTGAAACATTCAGGTTGGAAAAGATCCTTGGGATCATCAAGTCACACCATCAACCCTACTCTACAAGTTCACGCCTAAACCAAATCCCCCAACACTACATCAAAGTGAATTTCAAACACATCCAGGGATGCGGACTCAACCACCACCCTGGGCAACCCGTTCCAGTGCTTGACCACTCTTTCAGTGAAAACTTTTTTCTAGTCCAAAGCTACCCAGTTGAAGCTTGAAGCCATTCCCTCTGGTTCTGTTGATAATTACCTGTGAGAGGAGACCAGCAACAACATCTCTCCAATGTCCTTTCAGATAGTTATAGACACTGATGAGGTCTCCCCTTAGCCTTCTCAAAATATGAAACCACTGCTGAAAATATAGACAGATAGTAAAAGACTGACAGAGTGGAAAACAACGAACCATATAAGCAGTCACACAGAATGATCTGGGTCACGGCTTTAGCTGAGTTCACAAAAATCATTATTTCAAGCTGCCTAATATCAGTTTGTCCCAAGCCAGGAACAGAAACTATATTTACTGTACAGGGAACTGTATCCTGACTGGGTAGGGTAGGAAAACGTGTTGGGGTCATGGTATAGAAATAACTGAATAAGGTAGTAGTGCAATGATGTAGCATAGGATTCTGACATCATGGTTTTGGTCTGTGCCTTAGGTAAACACTTCAATAGCTTACACTGCTGGTTCCTCCTTGCATCTGTCAAGAAAATCCACAGAACATCCCATAAGAGGATTTTATTACTGTGTAGGATAAATTTTGGACAAGAGGAACTGAATATATAGAATTGATAAAATTAGAGGATGCTTTCTTCAATTATTAATCTCCTGGGAGAAAACGTGGAATTATCTCAGAGTCTTTATCATTCTGAAGAATGACAAGACCTGAATTCTGAATTGTTAAACTGAACAGAATAAAAAACTGGACAGCTGATTACTGTCAGAGGCATCAGCAGACACAATTTAGTCATCCTTAGTGACTGGAACAGGCTGCCTGGGGGGTTGTGGAGTCTCCTTCTCTGGAGATGTTTAAAACCCACTTGGATGTGTTCCTGTGCGACTTGATCTAGGTGATCCTGCTGTGACAGGGAGATTGGACTAGATGATCTTTTGAGGTCCCTTCCAATCCCTAATGTTCTGTGATTCTGTGAAATGGTAACACTACGAGAGCTATTTTTTGATGGAGGTAAGGTCAGAACAAACATTGCAATGACAAAAAACAACGCATGTGAACCCCATTGTTTAAATTGCAGTGAATCAGACAGATAATGTATAATATTCTCAAACCTCTTTAAAATTAACTTTGATCTCACTAAGATTAAAATGAATGAGGCATTTGGAAAGGATAAAAGATGGAAAGTAGAGATGGAGGGGAAACATTGACTTCTATGAAGGATTGTGTGTATACAGAATTTGTTGGGGATTTTATTTGATTTAAATAAATTTGTAAGGAAATTTCTCAGAGAAAAAAGTTTCATATCAAGTACATATTTTATATCGTATATAAAACACATCTTTTACATCTTAGCAGCCTGTTTTATATTGTGCAAATTGCAGATCAGTTTAAATGAACAAGAATTCAGACAAGTAGCTTAAAAGAAATCATCAAAATTGTACATTCAGACACTTTTGGAAAAACCAGTGTAAAATTAATACATTTTCAAACCATTTGAATTTATAATAAAAGTATTTTTATTTTCCCGTACACTGGGTCATCCTGGCTTGTATGAGAAACTGTGTGTTCAGCAGGAGTAGGGAGGTGGTTTTCCCCTCTACTCAGCACTGGTGATGCTGCACTTTGAGTTCTGTGTCCAGTTTTGGGCACTTCAGTACAAGGGAAACACCAAGGTGCTGAAGCAAGGGCAGAGGAGGGCAATGAAACTGGTGAAGGGCCTGGAGAATAAATCTGAGGACAGATTGAGAGAGTTGAGGCTGTTTAGTCTGAGGAAGAGGAGGCTTCCTCAATGTGAAAAAAACCAAACTAAAAAGCAGCAGTGAGAGGAGACATCATTGCTCTCTACAACTATCTGAAAGGACATTGTAGAGATGTTGGTGCTGGTCTCTTCTCACAGGTAATTAGTAACAGAGCCAGTGTGAAGGTCTTCAAGCTTCATCAGGGTAGATTTAGACTAGACATCAGGAAACAATCTTCACGGAGAGAGTGGTTAGGCACTGGAATGGGCTGCCCAGAGTGGTGACCGAGTCTCTATGTCTGGGTGTGTTTAAATATCACTTAGATGTAGTGTTGGGGGATCCATTTTAGGGGTGAACTTACAGAGTAGGTTTGCTGGTTGGATGCGATGACTCCAAGGGCCTTTTCCAACCTGAGTGATTCTATGATTCTATGAATAAAATATCCAAGATGGTGAATTTTGCAGCTATTGATCTTTACTGGCCAGTGCTAGGTACAATTAATTATAATTAATTATTGCAGCCTGAGTTTTTCATTCTTATTTAAGTGCAGTGAAAAACATTTTAAATCTGATTAGAAACACAACACATGATAGGCTGGCCAATGACCATGTATTGCCAGAATGCTCCAGACAGGCATTGTGAAACCTTTAAACATATCTTCAAACATCTCCAAGGAGGCAAATACAAAGTCATTACACATGTTATTTTTATATAAGAATAGATTTTTCAACTAATTAAAATTGGTCCATGCTAAGCTGTTCAGGCCAGCATTGTTGCATTGATATATAAAAACAGAATCAGAGAATTATTTAGGCTGGAAAAGACCTCGGAGATCATCAAGTCCAGCCTATGACCTGACATCATGACAAACGAATGGAGAAAGAGTAAATGCTTATTTTTAAAAGGTTTTAAATTGCTATCAAGATTGTAAATGTCTTTTTTTTAAAATAAGCATTTAGCATTTGTCCTGATCTGTTAGGAATTGCAGATACAAAAGTGAAAGATTATCCTATTTAAAGGATATTAATCAACACCAGGATAAGATTAAGGCTCGCTTTAAAACATTAGATGATTGAAATCTATTTGCAAGAAAATAGATTTATTCGATATTAGCTCCACCTGCACTGTAATGAAACACTTGTGATAAAACTATATGTGAATGAGAACAGAGTGGGGCCAGATTTGCCTTTTCATTCTAGTCAATAGCATCATTTATTTTGAAAAGTCTTAATAAAAACTCAGTTCTGTTAGTAACTGGGCTAGCATTTAAATTCTTCAGGTTCGGCTTTAAATAGACATAAAAATGGTATTTGCTTACCAGGAGCTATTTAAAATCAACGGAGGTTCATTATTTGCTTTTGAAATCAAACATTCTGTGAGATGACTACACAGCAAAGTGTATCACAAGGGCTTGTTAACTGCACACAGCTTACCGATCAGTTCAAGCGTGAGCTTTGATATCGAGAGTCTTTTGAACTACCCCTTACAATTTGTTCACAGAGGAAAGAAAGCAGTTTTAAGGAAATGAATGTAAATAAATGTGAAATAGTTCTTTCATAAAAGCCTCATTTGAGGAAAGATTATCACATTGCTTCTACTTAAGCATCTTCAACATGAGCATAATCTTTTCAAATATGAGCTTTGGAAGTGTACAACTTTTTATAAGACATCACATCAGACTCATGAGTAAATGAGATTCCACAACTCTAATGGTATAACATGCAGTGATGAGAAAAGGATGAAGGGAAATTTAGTTGGATCTTCAGGGTGTTCTGTTATGAAAATGGAAATGCAAATGCAATGAATGCTTTAATTGAAATCACACTGAAATTTTATCTCTCTACTTATCATAGAGTCATAGAATCGTTCAGGTCGGAAAAGACGCTTGGGATCATCAACTTCAACCATCAACCCTACTCTACAAGTTCACACCTAAAACAGATCCTCCAACACTACATCTAAGTGACTTTTAAACACATCCAGGGATGGGAACTCAACCACCACCCTGGGCAGCCCATTCCAGTGCCTGACCACTCCTTCTACGAAAAACTTTTTCCTGATATCTAGGCTAAACCTACCCTGTTGGAGTTTGAAGTCATTCCCTCTGCTTCTGTCGCTAATTACCTGTGAGAAGAGACCAGCACCAACATCTTTAAAATGTCCTTTCAGATATTTACGGAGACCAATGAGGTCTTCCCCTAGCCTCCTCTTCCTCAAACTAAACAGCCTCAGCTCTTTCAATCTCTCCTCATACACTTCATATCTGTTTTGCCGTTGAAGCAGCCCTCAGCCTGTGTTTTACACATGCTTCTGCAAGCATTCTGCAATACACGGTAGCAAAATAAATTGTAGATTTGATTTGAACCTGCTGACTTCATTAGTGTCCAAGCAGTTCTGCTGTATCTGTAAGTTCAGCTCCATGTCTTTGATGTTAGAAGTCATATTCTTAACTTTATGTCTGTGTGCTGCTGAGGAACGAAAGATGGATAGCAAGAAATAAGTACAATGTTCTTTCCTGTTCATTGTGACAACAACCTTATTTTTATTCATTTAATGGTGCATGGGCTTAGAAGGATATATGTTATGACTGACGCCATCATAATGAGTTCTTCTTTTCATCTATGGTCATCCCATGCTTAATGATGAGTTATTCATTAACCATCAAATTGCTCCTGAGGCCAGATCTGGCACCAAATAGAAATGCAACAGCTAGGACATTTTAATTATTTCTTCCTATACTTGTCTGTTACTGCTTAGAAATTTCTGCCTGGAAATCAGATCCTGCTCTGCCAGGGGGATTGGACTAGACGATCTTTCGAGGTCCTCTGAGGTCCTTGCAATGCCTAACACTCTGTGGTGATGTGATTCTGTGAAATTGCCCACTTTGTTCTAATGCTTGTCTAGTGAATGTTTCAGTGGTCCCTGACAGTTTCCTGTGGATACAAAGTCAGCTTCTTCTGTCTCATTAAATCCCCCTTAACCAAACTAGCAGTACCAAGGCTGCTAAGATACCAGATATCAAAATGAGGTGTTAAAAGAAGTGGCTGGAGCATTTGTAGATGGCGTTTATCCTCAGTAGGCACCACTGTGCTTTTGGAAGCTGTCACATAATCACCGAACCTTAGGGATTAGAAGGGACCTCGAAAGATCATCTAGTCCAATTTCTCCGCCACCGCAGGATCACCTAGATTAAGTTGAAAAGGAACATGTCCAGGCAGGTTTTAAACTTCTCCAGAGAAGGAGACTCCACAACGGCCCTGGGCAGCCAATTCCAGTGCTCCATCACCCTCACTGGGAAGATGTTTCTTCTCATATTGATGTGGAACCTCCTAAGTTCCCACTTATCCCCATTACCCCTTGTCCCATCATTGGATGACACTGAGAAGAGCCTGGCTCCTGATACCCACCCTTCACATATTTATCAACATTAATGGGGTCACACCTCAGTCTCCTCTTTTCCAAGTTCAAGACATCCAGCTCCCTCAGCCTTTCCTCATCAGGGAGATGTTCCACTCCCTTCATCAACTCTGTGGCTCTGTGCTGGACTCTTTCCAGCAGTTCTGTGTCCTTCTGGAACTGAGGGGCCCAGGACTGGACACAATATTCCAGATGTGGTCTCACCAGGGTAGAGTAGAGGGAGAGATAACCTTTCTCGATCTACTAACCACCCCCATTCTGATCCATCCCAGGATGCCATTGGCCTACTTGGGCACAAGGGCCCATTGCTGGCTCATGGTCACCCTGCTGTCTACCAGGAACCCCAGCTCTCTTTCTCCTACACTGCTCTCTAACAGGTCAGGTCCCCAATCTATCCTGGTATCTGAAGTTGTTCTTGCCTGGATGCTAGACTCTACACTTGCCCTACACTTGTTATATAGTCCCAATCCATCAGATAAGGGAGTGACTCGGGTTTGTGCATTTGCTTAGGTCTGCAAAGAAATCAAGTTTACAAAAGTTACCAGATACCAAACTCAGAGAGTACAGAAACCATTAGTTATAAGAGACCAAATTCAGAGAGGAGAGGGAAAGTGGAAAGAGAAAAAATACATGAGAGGTTAGATCACCACTGGCAGACTTTGATTACCAACAATGGCTCAAACCATTGTAAGCAAAGAGAAGATAATTTGTGAGCAGGGTAGTGGGGGAGGCCTGCATATGCTAGGAGAGACCAGTGATGTCCAGCAGACAGACCTGGGAGCTCTGTCAGCCTATCTGCAACATCTATGCCTGAGCACTGAGAGCTATCTCTGTCGAGGACTTACTGGCCATTGGTTTGTCTGGGACCCTGGGAACAGGGTACCTCATGCTGTTGATGAGGTGGAAGAACACCCCTGGCAGTGAATATAAAAGGGAGAGATTCAAACAGTGTTAAGGCTGCAGCTTTACCATCAGCCTCCTCCAGCCTGCAGCCAGGAAAGGAGATGGCTGAATGCATGGAAAGAGCTTGTCGCTGCATCCTGGAGTGGTGATCTGGGGCTTGGTTCCCCACTTGTCCTCCTTCTTTTCCTCTCTCCTTTCGCCTCTCCCATGCTCCCACCACCTCTCTCTCTCTATCCCCCATCCTCCCCCACACCCTGCCCCTTCACCTTGCTGTTTGTCTCTCTCTCCCTTTTCCTGCTCTCAACCCTCCCCAGTCTACAGCCAGAATGAGAGACTGACACGTCAAACATCTGCGAAGCTGGGGAAACAAACCACCATCACCTCACCCTTGGCCAAGAAGATGGCCAGAGATCTGCAGAACCAAGGAGCAAGGCAGGGGCAGGGGAGAGCCAGAGCCTCCAGTCTGGAGTGGTGATCTGACCTGACTCTCATCTGTTCCTTTCCCCTTTTCCTCTTGTTTTCTGAGTAACTCAAGTAGCAAGTTGAGTGATTTCTGTAGCCTCTGAGTCCAACATTGTGTAGGTGATTCTCTGTGCTGTTGAAGCTCAGAATCTGATTATTTTAGTAAAACTTTGACTTTCATGCAGAAATATGGAATTAGCCTCCTTAATGTGACCCTCAGTGAATCCGTGAACCTGAGTCACTCCCTTTTCTTGGGATCAGGATGTGACAACCACTCTGGGCTGCAGTGGTGTCCGGCAGGCTTCAGCTTCCCACTTGCTCCTCAGTTCTGCAGATTTCTGGAAAACAACTCAATTTCTGTGCCTTCATGGACGGGGTTGGAGTGGTGTTGGTGATAGGTTATTGATCCCTCTATGTTTCCTCAGTGTCAGGATTTTCAATGTCTTCTGCAGTACTTTGGTCAGTCTTTCAGCATGGTTGCAGGTTTGGGTCAGGACAGGGGGCATGGTACTGATGGTCACTTCACACTGTTCGAATCCTTCCCTGTTGCTAGGGTCTTTTTTTCATCACCCTCCATGATATGGGGGACCTTTTTTTTTCTCAGTGACTTAGACAAAGCAGTGGCAAGTAAGTTCTTGAGAGATGGCAACTCATTATGTTTCCACTGCATAAGCATAGTTCTGCAGACAAAACAGCAGTGTCTGAGGGCCTGCTTGTTATGCTCCCACTGCACTTATGTCTTTCCCAGGTGCAAGGCCTCTCATGTCCTCCCTGTTTACAAGTTATCTTATGCTTGCTTGCACACAGATTATCTTCTGTTTGCTCACAATCACTTGAACCATCTCACCTGTTCCTAAGCAGAGTCTTGACAGAAGCCCTGCTTACCAGGAAAGCGGCTGAGCATTGCCTGTCAACGGGAGATAGAGAACAATCTTGTTTGCTTTTGCTTCCATGCGTGCCCTTTGCTTTTGCTTTATTAAACTGTTCGTCTCTTGGCCCATTAGCCTCTTGTTATATATTCCTCTTGTGGTGGGTTGAAGCCCACAATTGAAGATAAAGGAAAAGAAAACAAAGCAGTTAGGTCTTGATGAGACCTCAGATAGAATTTGCCAGAGAACAGATAAAGGAAAAACTCTATAACTGTATACAGGAAGAAGAAAAGGTTAAGCAAGTTAGTGCACACAAACTAGAAACTCTTTGACAAATGCCATCACATATTCTGAGAAAAACACAACGGGAGAGTATTATCCTATCGGGCTTTGTTTTTTTACATTAGAGACCTGGGGAAAGAACATGTCAGTCAAGTAGAGATGGGTACCACCACACTATTATTCACGTGTCATGACTGTCATCTGCAGACACTGGACTCCCGGTGCTCTAGACTGGCAAACTCTTCAATTCTTCAGCGCAGCTTTCTCCAGCAAAACCCTGATCTAGCAGGCCTGATTCCTCAGCACCTGAACTGCATCCCTCGACGCAGGAGACATGCTTTCAAACAGGACCCAGTCTCTGTCTTCCATGCCCAAGGTCTAAGGATTCTCAAGTCCTTCTGCTTTCTTCAGCTAAGCATGGAGGAATTCTCACATGCCTCTCTTAACGCTCCTTTTATTCCAAATACTTGAGCATCCCCAGCTTTTCTCAGTGGCAGAAATTGATAAACAGTCTCTCTTCCTGCTGATCAGTGTTTTTTAAGATGGTGGTGAAAGCCGCATGGCCCCGGCCATGTGCAAGATTCAAGTTGGAGACTGATCACATAGCCACGTCAGCAGGGCACCCCCTACGACTTCTACTCCTGCCCCAGCTACAGGGGGAAAGGGAAGAATCATCAGGTCACCACAGGTCGCTGAATGTCTGCTCTGTAGTGGGGAAGATCAGCATTAAGTTCTTGCTTCTCCTGTCCAGGGTGCCAGCCCAGAGCTGGGCTGTGTCAAAGCCAGGACTGGTGTCAGTTGGAGTCAGGGCCAGGACCGGGGTCAGGTCTGGGGCCGGGTCAAGCCAGGCCAGGGTTGGGGCTGGAGCCAGACCACCCCCCCAGCTGCAGCAAGCCACTGCAAGCCTCCCTGTCCCATCTTCCCCCCCTACCCTGGAAAAAAGATAGGGGGGTGCTGGAGCCAAAGCCCTGTGCCAGGAGGAAGACCCCAGCCAAAAGAGGCAGGGCTACGATGATCATGGCCTTTTATCTTGTCACCCAGCCCACACCTCTCCAGGGCAGGTATCTGGGACGATTCTCTTAAAGCAAAATGCACTTTTTTTCCTCATGAAAGCACAAATCTACACATCTGAAAATTCTGGTAATTTTCAAACTGCAACACCTTTCCCCTGACTATCTAAGAAGGGAGAGTGGTACAGCAGCTTTGGTGGACTGCAGACAGGGCCAAACCACCACAGACCCAGCCAATTTTTCACACAAATACCACAGTTTAAGTGAACCTCCCTTGAGCATTCCTTGCCAAACAGCATGACTACATGGTAGTGATGTCCCCTTGAGCTGGGATGCCTCTTAAAATTCTTCCTAAAAGCAACAAGATCTCTTATCACCAAAAGATTGTTGTAGAAGCCCAATTTGAGTTGTCGCTGGTTTATAATTTGACTGCATGCCAGGTGACTTTTCCCTTGAGCTTCTCAGTGTTAAGAGATAATATTAATTTAGCTTACATAAGCACATTGTAAGTAGAGTTAATCACTTTGAGTTACAACACTGTGTGATTAGATATTTTCTTAAGTATCCTTACTTAGCATGAGTATGCTTACTAAGCATGAGATTTGCTGAAGCCACAAGCTATAATCTTTCACCTAGATTTACTGAACTTGTATTTTTTTAAGCAAAACAGAGCCTACAGAGCCAACACAAACCAGAAGATAAGGAGTTTTCCAGGCTAAAACCAGGAACGGTTGCTGCAACTTGACAAAGTAATGACTCATCTAGAAATACTGAAGGAATTTAACAAGGAGATTTCAAACTAGAATAACTATTGGATCAAAGCATATGTGAAGATAATGTAAACAGTGCAAGTGGGGCAGGTGAACTGTCCATAATGGCATAATTGCCCAGGGAGCAGAGAAGGAGCCACAGGATGCCTGGAATTGCAACTATGTCTTGTCAAACATTGGACAAGAAATCAGAACTAGAAAAATCATGATGAATGTATTTCTCCAGTTTGGTTTATCAACTTCCATGCTTGACATGTACAAGTTTTCTTGCTATCAACTGATTTTAATAAACATCCATGGCTTAGAGTAGCTTGCATTCTATCCTCAGACATCCTTTTCAGACAATTATCTGTGCTGCCTGTAGTAAAGAATCCCTGAGAGCACTTTTATAAAGCTAGAATGAGTAGGCAAAGAAATGCACTCTTTGGAGACAAGAGTTTGGTGTTGAGCTGTGTCAGTGGTCTTCTTCAGATCTATGGAAGAATCACTTTTCATTTCCAGTAAAAGTTTTCACCTATTAAATTTTGGAAATCTACGTGAGCTTGATACATACTAAATGTATATGCAGAAGGAGAACTAACTGTGTAGTTGAACAAGCCTTGACCTCAGCAGTGAAGTCAACTCTATTGTTAGGGGTCTTACATTCTCTTCATCGCTCTTCTGCAACCTTTAAAGTTCACCTGTTGTAGCAAACTATTTTTATTAAGAGGAAGCCTAAATAGCAGTGTAATTAGGCCAAATGTATCTTTGAAACAGAGTCGCTAGAGATTAAATTGGCTTTAAAATCAAAGGTAATCCCAGCATCTCAAAACTACAGCTAATCTCTTTTTAAAACAAGCTGTTAATGTTTCTCATGCTTTTTGAAACCATGTAATGTTTAAGCAAAGTATTAATACATCTCAGCAGTGTCAAAGAACTTTGTTCCTTCAAGACTATCCTGCTTCTGTAACTCTCCTCTTAGTCTGAGCTATCTGCCTTCCTCATTAGTCCCTCTGTGCTAACAGTAACGTATTTACTTCCAAAGTCTAGGAAGTTAACCATATGAATACTAATTACATCTAGAGATGTAGTTTTCTCCCTTTACTGGGCACTGGTGAGTCCTCACCTCGAGTATTGGGGACAGTTCTGGACCCCTTACTTCAAGAAAGAGATTGAGGGGCTGGAGCAGGTCCAGAGGAGCAATGAGGCTGGGGAAGGAACTGGAGGTAAAGTCTGATGAGGAGAGGCTGAGAAACCTTGTGTGTGGGGGCAACTAGAAAATATGGCATAATTTGATGCTGGAAGAGTAAATCTCATACCTTGGATGAGACAGTTAGAGGTGTGAGACATGAGCAGTAAATCCTAGGCACTTAGGAATAGATAATGATCAGTGTGCCTAGAGACAGAATGTTGTTTGTTGTTATAAACATAGGAAGTTTGTTTAGTGCTAAGAGTAGAACCAGACGAGTACCTAAGATAGGAGGCTGAAGTGAATTGCTGGGTTTACTTTTGATCCTTGCGTTAGTTGCTTGCAGTGAAAAACAGAACTGACCAACCATGTAACCTTTGAATGTGGCAAGACAAAGATGATTGGTAGAATTTGGCTATTGATGAATACTGTATGGTGTATAAACCCTGCTGTGTTGTAGAATAAATGTCTTCTGACCAGTGACTTCTGGTGTCTGGGCACTGTCAGTCTACCCCCTTGCACATTGCAATAGAAGCTGACGGGAGGTTGTAGTCAGGTGGGAGTTAGGCTTTTCTCACAGGCAGCCAGCAATAGGATGAGAGGGTAGGGCCTGAAGCTGTGCCAGGGGAGGGTTAAGTTGGATATGAGAAGCACTTCCTCATGAAAAGGGTGATCAGACAATGAAATGGGCTGCCCAGGGCAGTGGTGGAGTCTCTATACCTGGAGATGTTTAAGGACAGACTGGAAGTGGCACTTAGTGCCATGGTCTAGCTGATGTGGTGATGTTAAAGCTGGGCTTCATGATCTCAGAGGTATATTCCAGCCAGAATTCAGTGACTCTGTAATAGAAATCTTAAATCTGCTTCTCTGTCCTTCTCTTTATATGTGGTTTGTTTTACCTCAATAAAGCTGTGCAAACCTGGTTTAAATCACTACGAATAAATGATTATTTTGAAGGCATAAAGTACAGTTGTAAATGTTTCTGTGATCTGTGAACTACAAATAGCAGATTCTAGACTCACCTTTGCAACATTAATTTATAGCAAACTTTCTATGGTTGATGGAATGTTTGAAAGACATTCTACTGTACTTCAGACTTAATTCTGATGGAATAGCAACAACAACTTCCATTTATAGTACACAGTACCTTATCTCAGCAAGATATCTCAAGGTGTTTTACAGGAGGCTTATAATAATTAGTAACACAGCTTGCTGTGTCAAGCTAATGATGGAAAGCAAAGGAAAAAACAAGTCAGTCTTTATTCTTGATTTAACACATTCTGACACTCATCACATACCTTGGCAGTGAGCGGTGAAGCAAGGCTTTCAAGTATCCAAAACAGCATCATCTCAATCTGCCATGTAGAGAGATACTAGCAGAACAAGTTCACCACCTTGATACGACCTGTTGGTGAAATATATGTTGTCTAGAAGAATACTGGTTTGTTTTTTATTCCCTTGTTTCTGTGTGATTCTAAGAAAGGACCTTGAATCAAGGTGGCATGGGTTAGTACAAAGACCAGGTCTGGCACAAATTCTAATTTGCCTCATTAGCAAAGTGCTAATAAACTGAAACAAAGAGAGGGAAGGCTTAGCTTGACACTTACAATTTTAACAAGCAAAAAAGAGAGCCTGGCTTAGGGAAACAACTAAAATTTGCATTCAACAACCGTGTTGGGCAGTACACAAAACAAGTTGGCAGCCATACAAAACAGTAGTGAGACATAACAAGCCCTTTGCAAGAGTCCCAGCTCTGTAAGTGCTTCTAGGGCAATAGGGCAGAGCTTTTCAAGTGCAATGTGGTGATACACCCGTTCCCTAGAGACATTTCATCGGTTCCTCAGCTTCATCTCTATCCATGGTGGGGGAAGACCTCACGTGTTACAGCACTACTAAACCATTCTGGTGGAGGTCTCCTCAAAGTCATGGCTTCCCTGTGAGGGCTCGCTGCCTTTTCACTGCTGACTCTGCTCCACACCAGCTCTTTTGGCTCCAGATCACTTAGTTCACCACCACTTTTCACCATGTTATGAGGCAAGGACTGTTCACAAGGTCTTCCCCCTCCTTCCTCTTTCACAGATCAGGGGCTTCCCTCACTGCCGAACAAAAACAGTCACTCCCAAAAGATCATCATATATTCCAGTCCTTTCAGTAAAACATATATTTTGGAATACTACTTGGAAACTTCTTTTCCATAAACAGAAAGTGTTTCTGGTGCAAATCATTGAGGAGCATTAATAAAATCAAACTGTATTCATTTACTATGATGTTTCTAACGGAGAAACCTAGATGAGCAACTGTCCAGAGACACCTGGCTCTTTCTCCAAAGGAAACAACCCCTGTTCCCTCAGCTGCTTCTCCTAAGACCTGTCCTTCAAGCCCTTCATTTCAGCACCCCAATGTCCTCGTTGTATTGAAGTCCTGAAAAGTGAGCACAATATTTGTAGTGAGGTCTCGCTAGTGTTGAGTCCTACAGATTATGTCTGATGTAGTGTGGCCAGCAGGACACAACCAAAATTACAAACAAACCCCACTAATTCTATTTCTGTTATAGTTTTAGCATATCTGGAAGTTCATTTAAAGTTTGGGGTTTTCCATTACTCTGTGATCTGATTCTCATGTCCTGTATTTTATGTTTATACTATTTTCTGATGTATTCCTCTGACCTACAACTCCTTAAGCCAGACAAGGTCTTTTTCAAAAGTGACCTTGTGTTTACTGCTTTCCATTCTCCTGTGGATGGATGTTGTGTGTGATATATGCCACATCTACACATTCAGCAATTTCAGATCTGATTTCTTTTACAATTATTGTGCAAACAGTCTCTGGCCCAGGCAATGTTTTTATTGTATTAACTTTGTTTTAAAACCAACACTATTTACGTATGTGAGAAAGTTTCTGAGGCTGAACTTCCATGACGATGAAGCTCAGTCTCAAGGGACATGATTTATCTGACTTTCTCTATTCCAAATGTATATGTTAAAAAAAGTCTAATGTTCTAGTTAATCTACCCCATGATGCCTTTGCATCCCTACTTCTCTGTAAATCCTCCCAGCTTTTTGTATTGATCCTACCCCTAGTGTACTCACAGAAAACAATATATTACTACATTTTTACTTTATGATTTGCCTCATGACTCAAAGTTTAAGCTATACATTTTATTCTCTGTGTGCTTTAGTTCATTTAGCTGTTCTACATTTTAAATTATTTTATTTTCGGAAGACTGTTCCACTGTTCAGTAGCACTAGAGTTTGTTTCTTGTGTATTACCACAGAACATTAGGGATTGGAAGGGACCTTGAAAGATCACCTAATCCAAGCCCCCTGCCACAGCAGCATCACCTAGATCAAGTTACACAGAAACATGTCCAGGTGGGTTTTAAACATCTCCAGAGAAGGAGACTCCACAATCTCCCTGGGCAGCCTGTTCCAGTGCTGTGTAACCCTCACCGTGCAGAAGTTCTTTCTGATGTTTATGTGGAACCTCCTATGTTCCAGCTGACACCCACTGCCCCTTGTCGCAACAACGGATGCCAGTGAACACAGCCTGGCTCCATTCTCCTGACACCTATCTTTCCATGTTTATAAACACTGAGATAACTACTCACTCTCCTTTTTTCCAAGCTAAAGTCCACTTACCTGTGCTTATTTGTTTGATGAATGACTTACCTCTTCCTCAAAGCCTCTAACACACTGAATTTTACATTATGTGTGATTACAGTGTAATTGGATGGGTGAGCCTTATCATTTCTAAAAGGAAGCTAAAATTGAGTAATTTATGGCTATTAGCACATGAACTTTGCATTAATCTGCTGTTAAGAATTGGATCAAGCATTCTTTTCCTTATGTGACTCCTGTAATTAGTTGCTCAGAGAAGCTTACTCTGCACACTGCAGAATCACAGAATGTTAGAGGTTGGAAGGGACCTCGAAACATCATATAGTCCAATCGCCCTGCCACAGCAGGATCACTTAGATCAAGTTGCACAGGCAGGTTTTAAACATGTCCACAGAAGGAGACTCCACAACCCCCTGTGCAGCCTGTTCCAATGCTCTGTCACCCTCACTGGTAAGAAGTTCTTTTTCACATTTATATGGAACCTCCTATGTCCCAGCTTGCATCCATTGCCCCTTGTCCTATCACTAGATCACACTGAAAAGAGCTTGGGATAAGAAATGTTGTTAATTTTTGGAGGGGAGTTCCAGGACCCTCCCTTTCACTGTGTAAAGATTATAACCTAACAACTAAGTTGCAGTAGAAGATGTGCATTGATCGTGTAAGACAAGGAATAAAATAAGAATGAACCACTTGGGAAAATGTGAGAAACACAGAATGTTTCATATTGGAAAGGACTTTTAAAAGTCGCCTAGTCCAACACCTTTACAATGGGCAGGGACATCTTAAGCTAAACCAGACTGTACAGAGTCCCACCAAACATGATCTTGTATGTTTCCCAGGGAGACAGCATCCACTGCCTCCCTGGGAAACCTGTTCTATTACTTCCCTATGAGAAAAGCTCCTTCCTCAGATACATTCTAAATCTGTCTTCCATCACTATAAAACCATTAGCCCTCGTACTGTTGCAATAGGCCCTGCTAAAAAGGGCCTGTTCCCATTTTTCTCACAGACCTCCCTTAAGTACTGAAAGGACAGAATCAGGTCTCCCCAAAGCCTTCTCTAGACCTTTCCAACTCCAGTTTTCTCAGCCTTTCTTCTTAGGAAAAGTATTGCATCTCTCTGATCATTTTTGTGGCCCTCCTCTGCTCGTACTCCATGAGCTCCATGCCCTTCTTGTATTGTGGTTCCAAGAACTGGACCCAGTACTTCCAGTGAGGTTCCATCAGAGTGGAGTAGATCAGCAGGATCAACTCCTTTGACCTAATGGCCATGCTTTGTTTGATACAGCCCAGACTGCAATCTGTCTGGATCGTGAGCACACATTGTTCAGGTCCAGCTTTTCATCCACCAGCAGCCCCAACTCCTTCTCAGCAGCGCTGCTCTCTATCCCTTCCTCTCATATTTCTTCTACCTAGGTGCTGGACCTTGCACTCAACATGCTGATTTTCATGAGGACTACTTCTCCAGCTTCTTCAGTCACCCCTCAGGCATTTCAAGTCCAGACAGTACTCAAAAATAGAATTATTCAATAATCCTGTGCATCAGGATGTCAGTGGCCACAACAGAGACAAAAGAGATTTGACTAACACATTTCTATACATTTCTCCTTTCAATTTCAGCACAAAGCCAAAATACCATATAAGAAACTGTTTCGGTGTGGGCACACAGCCACATGAGTTTTAACTCCAAATCTATGATCAATAACTCTTGGCTACTTCAGCCTAAGCACTTGTATGGCTGTAGATATTTTAAATTCTGAGTGCATTTGCTAAGAGCTGTCAGAGGGAAATTAAATAAAACTGTCCTTGGAAGTGAATAATAGACCACTGTTTCTGTGTTGCCATGACCTTTTTTTGGTTAGTCTTCTTTCATAGTCTGATTTTATTTCAGGAATTAAAAAGCAAAGCAGAGACTTTTAGACTTTGTGATGACTGTAAGACTTGGTAACTAGAGCCAGGAACAGTCTGAGAAGTATCCAAGAAGAATTACAGAGCCCTGGGAGTGGTGGAAAGGGGCTTTGGAGCACAGGTAGTTTTTTCATCAATCCTCCTGGTCAAAGGAAAAGTGTTTGAAAGTATCAGTTGAATAAAATGAATCAACACTTGGTAATGGGACTGATGCCACAGCTAGGAGTTCATCTACTTAGAAAGTGTGACTCTCAGAAACCTGGTCTACTAAGGGGGTGATGGGGTTCACCTTGCAGAAAAAATGAGCACCTTCAGTCGTAGGCTTTGCCAAGCTGGTGAAGAAGGTTTAAACTAAAGTTATGTGGGGAGGGGAACCTCAATCCATCCTACTCCTACCAGATCTATTCTCTGCTCCTGATGGAGTTTCTGATATAAGCCAACGTGCCTTTGAACACACAGACTGCTGGCTCATATTTAGCCCATTGCCAGACTATACTGCTAGGTCTCTGTTGGCCAAGTACCCTTCCAACAATGCTCCCCCACAAACCCCACAGCTTTACACTGTGCTGTTGTGTCTCAAGTGCTGATTTCCTATCCTACATTCAATGGTAGCATTAACCAACACTACCTTAAGACTTCCCAGCTGTATAGCTGAAACTGGTTTTTTTAATCAAAGTTTGTTCTGATGTTTCTGTAACTCTGAGGAAAGTTTTCGATTTCATGGATGGAAGAATGTGCCTCCCTTTTTGTAGGATTTAACTGTAGGATTTCACTGTTAGACACAGGTCATCATAATGCTCAACAGACCAGCCCTCCTTCTCACAGGACTTACTAATGTTCTTTAGATTATTAGTATTATTCACTATTTGCAAAACACTTATATCACTTTAATATGTGATACTTTTCAGCAGTGATTAATTTCACTCCTCTGTTTCTCAAGCATCTGGAAAGAGAGATGTGAAAGTAAGATAATATTATGAATGGGAAAGGGAAGTGAAGAGCTCATACTTCTAGTTGTAATGAAGGAAGAAGAATGAAAATTTGACTCACAGTGAATACTATTACTGGAAGTGTGAGATAGTGATGAGTTTATTGACTTGCCGCTAAACCTAGAACAAGCTGTCACTGTGGCATAAATATGCATTCATGAGCACATATCCTTCAATCCCATCACTGATTTCAGAACAGTGTCAATTATGTGGGAACGGATTTTTATTGAAGGAATGTGCTTGATTTAGCTCTATGAAATTGCATCTACTATGAATGGACTTAGCTCACTAAATAATCTCTATCTCACCTTGACTGATCTGATCAAGATATCACTCCTCTCTGTATCAACCCCTTTTACGTGTGGAACTCTTATCAGAAGTGATTTATACTTCTGTTTTAATTAACAGCATTGCAGAGAGCCAGAACACAACTTGGAAATCCCTGTCATAGACTAGTAGCAATTGAGTTATCCCTGTTGACTCTTCTAAATTGTTTCAACAGGCACTTTTGCCCACTGCGAACTGCTATTAGTCAGTCAGTCCGTGTGCAATACTTGGTCACCCATGTAACGAGAAAACTGTGCATCTGCAATGGAGCTATTGAATTTCTATGTTCAGCAAACCTGGAATCTCATCAATGAGAAAAACTGGATGGTTTTCTGGTTGGGTTTTTTTTTTTTTTTAGCTCTAAAGCTAAATATAATGGTAGCAGTTACATTTGTATTCCTTAACTCTGTCAGATGAATTAATCAGTCTCCAATGACAAATTGAAACGGCTTTCACAGTCCTTCATTAAGAAAGTCATCTGGGCACACTGGTTTCTCTGACTCATCGCTGTACTTACACCATCCTTGATAAAACTATCTGGAAAAACTCATTTCCTGTTTTTTTGCAACAGGCTACCCAGGGAGGTTGTGGAGTCTCCTTCTCTGGAGATGTTTAAAACCTGTGTGGACATGTTCCTGTGCAACTTGATCTAGGTGATCCTGCTCTGGTGGGGGATTGGACTAAATGATAGTTCATGGTCCCTTCCAATCTCTCATGTTCTGTGATTATGTGGTTCTATGATTTTTCTTTTTCCTATTTAAAATTTACTACTTACAAATTCTGTGATTTTGTGATACTGAAAGACAGTGTTCTCAGAATGTTCACAGAGTTCTCGAAGCTGAACAATCCCAACCATCTCAGCCAACATCTCTTACTAGATGTGTTACGGTCTAACAGAAACTTCCTCTCCTCACTTCTCCGAGATTCACAATTTAATCATTAAAATAATTAAGTTCTATGCCTCCAGATTTGTTGGCAAATGATCCCACATAATAAGCAGAGGATTTAAAACGACAGTTAGGTCACCTCCTTTTGTGTCAGAATGGCAGATCTGCCAGTATCACCATAACAATGAACGTATATGCAAATAAAAATGAAATCCATGGAAACATCATCCTCACAGACAAACTGAGGCAGTGTAGTCTAGATGATTGGGTTGTGGACTGGCTGCAGGATAGAAGCCACAGAGTAGTGGTCAATGGGACAGAGTCAAGTTGGGGGCCTGTATCTAGTAGAGGCCCCCAAGTGTCGGTACTAGTCCTATTCAGTCCATTCATGAATGACTTGGATGAGGGATTAGAGTGCACTGTCAGCAAGTTTACTGATGACACAAAGCTAGGATGCGTGGCCGACACACCAGCAGACTGTGCTGCCATCCAGTGGGACCTGGACAGGCTGGAGAGCTGGACAGGGAGATATTTGATGAAATTTAACAAGGGTAAGTGTAGAGTCTTGCATCTGGGCAAGAACAACCCCAGGTGCTGGTGTAGGCTGGGGACTGACCTGTTGGAGAGCAGTTTAGGAGAAAGGCAATGAGCTCGGGGTCTTGGTGGACAGCAGGATGACCATGAGCCAGCAATGTGCCCTTGTGACCAAGAAGGCCAATGGCATCCTAGGGTGGATCAAAAGGGGGTTTATTAGGAGATTGAGACAGGTTCTTCTCCCCATCACCTCTGCTTTGGTGAGACCACATCTGGAATATTGTTTTCAGGTTCTGAGTCCCTCAGTTCAAGAGGGACATGCAGCTGCTGCAGAGACTCCAGCACGGAACCACAAAGATGATAAAGGGAGCAGAACACCTCCTAGATGAGGAAAGGCTTAAGGAGCTGGGTTTTTTGAGCTTGGTAAAAAGGAGACTGAGGGGTGACCTAATTAATATTTATAAATATGGAAAGGGTGGCTGCCAGGAGGATGGAGCCAGGCTCTGTTCTGTGGCATCTAATGATAGGGGCAATGGGTGTAAGCTGGAATATGGAGATTCCTCATCAGTATGAGAGGGAACTTCTTCACAGTGAGGGTGACAGTGCTCTCTCTGCAAGGGGCTGCCCAGGGGAGTTGTCGAGTCTGCTTCTCTGGAGATGTTTAAAACCCACCTGGACATGTTTCTGTGTGACTTGATCTAGGTGATCCTGCTGTGGCAGGGGGATTGGACTAGATGATCTTTTGAGGTCCCCTTCAATCCCTAATGTTCTATGATTCTGTGACATTGATAGAGGTTTTCCAACAGATTTCTCCCTTCAAAGAATGTGAATTCATAACTATACTGGAATTGACCATAAAATTGTATAAAACTTTTAGATGGATTATCATAAACGTGATCCATTTCTACATGTAGGCAATTTTCACGGTCTTCTTTGTCAATACTCTAATTTAATCAAGTGTTCATTTGCTTTAAGGGTAGTTATGATGAAACTACCTTACAATTAGCTCCTATTGCTTCAAGCAACACTAAGACTGCTCGATTTATAAGTTAATTCTTGCAAATTTTATTGCTTTTGAAACACGGCTAAAACAAAAAGCACCCTCTAGCATTATTTTCTTAGCTCTGTGTCAAAATGCTGAGTGGTACTTGCAAACCAATTTGTATTCTAATTATGTAACTTGAGGATGACCTTGTAAGTCTGGGATCTTGCCAGTATTTTAAAGGATTTATGTAATCACTTTCTGTGTTTGAAGCGAGAGAAACCTAGAAAATTGGTAACGAAAGCATGTTGCATATATGGACACATGAACGTCTCCAGTGTCTCAACAAAATGGAATTTGTCTTTTAGAGAAGGGCTTAACGTATTTAGTGTAAGTAAAAACCAAATAGTTTCAAACATGAGACCCAGAACATTTCCTTTGTTGCTCTCCTTTTTTAGATCTAGACAAAAAGGTTTTATTACATTTTATGGAAGTTTCTCTTGAATCTGTTAGTGTGTTTTCTGTTACGCCATTCTCCTTCGAGAGTGTGGATTTTCTGGAAAAGAGGAGATCACTCCTTCCTTGGTAACAGCCTAGGGAGTTAAAAAAAGGTCTCCAAAGATTGCAGGACACGGCAGTAGCAATGAGGAGCTGCAAGGAGCTGCAAAACTGCAGCTCAAAGGAATGCTGATAAGATTAGGAAACAGAAAGTTAAGCATTAGAAGCAAGGGAAGAAATCTTTCCATGAAAGAGAACTGCAGTTTCCTAGAAGTTAGTTGCTGAGTTTATTGAAACCAACGTTCAAGTTAGAGAGCTGCTTGCAAAACCATAATAGGAAGGGCAAAGAGTCTTCCTGAGCCCTTTTTCTACTTTTTATATCTTCTCTCTGTGCTGTGTTCCTTGGTGTTATAGTCTGAGCCCAGTTTTGGTAGTGGAGGAGAGGACTGTCAACACAGTCTGTGGGAGAAGCTTCATGAAAGCTTCCTTACTGACTCTGGGTCAGACCTGCCTCTGGTTCAGGCTGAACCAATTAACATCTATGTGAACAAACCAGTAAATTCACTTGGCAAGTTTCTAATTTCTTGTTTGCTCTGAGCTTTGGAAGAGAGTCCTATGGAGGATGGCACACAGGACAAGAGGCCAGATCCTAAAAGAAATCACAATTTCTGAGGAAAAGTGCATGTGGTGGCAATTTGGTGCTGGGAAAATCATTGCCACGGGAGTTTCCCCCACACTAGGCCAGAGACTAGATAGAATCATGGAATCATTGAATCACTCAGGTTGGAAAAGATCCTCGGGATCATTGAGTCCAACTCTATGATCTCTACATCTCTACAAGTTCACTCCTAAACCAGATCCCCCAACACTACATCTAAGTGACTTTTAAACACATCTAGGGATGGAGATTCAACCACCACCCTGGGCAGCCCATTCCGTGCCTGACCACTCTTTCCATGAAGAATTTTTCCTGATGTCTAGTCTAAACCTACCCTGTTGAAGCTTGGAACCCTTCCCTCTGGTTCTGCAGCTAACTACCTGCGAGAAGAGACCAGCATCAACATCTCTACAATGTCCTTTCAGATAGTTGTGGAGAGCAATGAGGTGTCCTCTTCCTCAAACTAAGTGTCTCCAATTCTTTCAATCTCTCCTCATTAGATTTATTCTCCAGGCTCTTCACAAGCTTCATTGCCCTCCTTTGCACTCACTAAAAAAAAAGGTCACAGAGGACTGTTTCCTGGGGAGAGGACACACAGGCCATGTTGGCACATGGAAGGACTGGTAGGGGTTTTTCTCCTGAGGGGAATGAGATAGCAGAGTTGGGCCTCTGAAGCTGTAGTTAAGAAGAGTTTATGTTTCGGTGACGTGTTCCTGTCTCAGTATAAATTCAATATGGTTTTGGCTATTTTCCCTAAGTAAAGTCTGTCTTTTGCTTGTGATCATAAGTGGTGAGTGAGCCTTTCTTGCCCTTTATCTCAGCTCTCAAATCCCTCTTCAATTAGAAAAAGTCTATCCCAGGACTGGCCAGTTTTAGCTAATGGGTGACACTTGGTCATTTCAAGTTCTATAACACAAAATACAAACTCCCTATCACATATTTTGTAATTTATTTTAAGATTGTGAAGTTTGAAGAACTCATTAGGATACAAAGATCCAGGATGACCCGGGATTGTGAAGTCTGAACAATTCATTAGGATGAAAAGTGCCAGGATGACCCATGTGAAAGCTCTGGCTGACATGTCATCTCTATTTCAAGAGTCTCTACTCACTGTTAACCTAATTCCTTACTCTCTTCAAAATACTGCTGCATCACTTATTTGGGGTTTTTCTCTCCTGACACAGAGCCAGCTGTCATTGACATTTTCAAACTTGTACTAAGTATCTGGATTCACCTGGCTTCATGAGATTCAGGGTTTGTATTCTGAGAAGGCATTTTTACAGTGAGAAACAGACGCTCCCTGTGCCACATTTCACAGGTAGTTAATCTCCTGTGGTTTATGAATTTATACAGCTAAAAGTCCAATTCTGTACTACTTTTAAAAGAAGACTTTTCATTACTTAGATGTCATTAGAAATACAGACTGCTGTATTTTGCATGCCAAATTTTTAAGTGAATAAAAATGTTATTGAAATACTGTGGTATCAAATATCAAAGCAGAAATATTTTTAAAAGAAGAGATTAATTTGCTCTTTATTTTAAAAATCCACTATGTTGAGGTATCTAAATATGTATTTGTTCATAATGTGGTTACATCTGAAATACAGAGCTTTTTATTACAATGCAGGATGCTGACATTACAGTCTAAACAGCAGTTTGCAGAAGGTGGGCGTGCACATCAGATTCTTTAAATGGAAGAGTGAAGCTTGTTGCTTCCAAGTTCTTACATTGAAAAATGACAGTGGTGAAAAGTAGTCTCTCAAAACATGAAATGAAGAGTGAGGAAATATTTTAGTGCACTTTAAGGAATAAAGAGAAACATCCACTCTTGTAGTCATCTGAGGAGCTACGAGATGTGAGAAAATATAGATGTGTACAACTATGTGAGAGGTCCAAGTCAGAAGGCTTGTACTTCCAGAGACTCAGTACAATATCTTGTAGACATCTTACCCTGAGAGCAAATACCCGCCTCGGTGGATTTCCTACTTCTGAGAACTCACAGTACTCACAGAATACAAAGTCATTAACGTAAGAGATCAAATCAAACAGCAAGGATGGTTTAGCGTTAGATGAAAGGAGGTTGTAGTCAGGTGGTGGTTGGGCTCTTCTCCCAGTCAACTAGGGACAGGATGAGTGGGCAGGGCCTGAAGCTGCACCAAAGGAGGGTAGGTTGTATGTTAGGAAGCCCTTCCTCACGGAAAGGGTGGTTAGAGACTGGGATGGACTTTCCAGAGGAGTGGTGGAGTCTCCATCCCTGGGGGTGTTTAAGGACAGACTGAATGTGGCTCTTAGTGCCATGGTCCAGCTGATGTGGTGGTGTCAGGTCATAGGCTGGGCTTGAGGTCCTCAGAGACCTTTTCCAGCCTCAATAATGCTGTGATTCTGTGATATTGTGTGATTCTAGCTTTCTGCTTCTCCCATGCATGTGTTATGGATATTTAGTTAGTGCAACATTCAAAGTTAGTTTCGGCCTCAGGATTATCAGAACCAAGCTAGAAACTTGGGCCAAATGTTACCTAACATAGGTTTTAACAAATTAAGCTGCATAGGCAATCCAACTATGTTTTTAATTACAATTTTTCCAACAGTTTTGCAAATCTGAAAAAGACTGTACAATTTTGACAGCATTGGGCAGCTTTCTGTTTATAGATACTGTTTGGGAAGGAGAAGAGAGGATATTGCAAAATTTGTAAAATAATGGTGCCAGAAAATGTGGAAAAAAACCTTGGAAACCTGTGAAGTTAACCATTCAGTAGATGAAATTTAAGAATTACCATTTGGAGAAAGGTTCTTTTCCCCCTCTACTCGGCCCTGCTGAGACCACATCTGGAACATTATGTCCAGTTCTGGGCCTCTCAGTTCCAGAAGGACACAGGACTGCTGGAGAGAGTCCAGCACAGAGACACAAAGATGATGGAGTGGAACATCTGCCTTATGAGGAAAGGCAAAAGATAAAGGTCTCTTTAGCTTGGAGAAAAAGAGACTGACGTGTGACCTTATTAATGTTTATAAACATGGAAAGGCTGGGTGTCAGGAGGATGGAGCCAGGCTCTGCTCAGTGGCATCTAATGATAGGACAAGGGGCAATGGGTGTAAGCTGGAACACGGGAGGTTCTACACCAATTATAAGAAGGAACTTCTACACGGTGAGGGTGACAGAGCACCGGAACAGGCTGCCCAGGGAGGTGGTTGAGTCTCTTTCTCTGGAGATGTTTAAAACCCCTCTGGATATGTTCCTGTGCAACTTCATGTAGTTGACTCTGCTCAAGCAGGGGGATTGGACTGGGTGATCTTTTGAGGTCTGTGATTTTATGATTCAGTGATATCAAGGTTATTCTTGATACGCTTAGTAAGAGCAAAAATGACTTTATAGGAAAATCTAGATTTTCAGAAACTGTTAGTATCTTCCATATCATCAAGAAGATCAAGTCACCTATGTAACATGGGATATGGGGAAAATTTATCACTTCTCTTACCCCTGAAATAAAGGAAAAAAAAAAAAAAGCCCTCACATCGACAGGTGTATCAATGCTCCTCACATGGGAAGAAGCTGCAGATGCTTGTATTTTACTTTTTAATCCTCATGATCAATGAATTTGATTTTGAGAAACATTAAATTGAAAGAGGTTACAATTTTGCCTTTCATTAAGCTGAATTTTATGTCCAGTTTGTGTAATGGGTTGTCAGGCTACATAGTGAGGATAACAGCGTTCTCACCTTGTCTTGGTTCCCTGCTAAGATCCTCAGAGTTCTGAAAACCTGACTGGCAAAATGTGCAAGATTATGCCATTTTGATTAAAGGGATTTAAGGAATCCAGGATGTTAAACAGCAGTTATTTGAATCTGTATTTCTGAGGAACGTGTTGTAATTGTTGCCACACCATGCTCACGTCTTAGTGAGAGGGAATATCTTGTCAGACTGAATGTGAAGTTTGTATTTACTTATAAGTACCAGGTTAAAAACTAAGCAAGATTAACCCATTTCTTGTGTTATTTCTCTATATCTTAACATTTTGCCTCCATTTGCACCATAGAAAAGATGTTAAATGCAATTATTCATTGCATCTATACGTACCAGAAGTGCAGGAATAATGTAATAATAGAGGAGAATTCACTTAAATTTTCTTCTCTCTACTGCTCTCAGGCAGTACCCTATATGCTTGCTGCTTTATGTTCTTCACTACCCAGAAGCTGCTGCAGTCTTGTAATGTTCTCTGTACATAATCTGAAGTGCTTTGGGATGAAAAGTGCCATATAAATGCAGGGTATTATTATGGTGTGCTTTGCTTCACTGGAGAAGCAGCAGGTTTTACTGGGTTATCTCCTAGGTAACTGTGATTCACTGTAATGATAGTGACTAGCATTCTTTAAATGGGACAGCAGTGGCACAACTGCAATCTAATGGGGATAAAATTAGATGGTGCCAAGTTGGGCAATGGTGATTAACCATATATGAAATGGATATAAAATTATAAGCTCTGGCTTCTTAGCACACGTACATTTCAAATTCAGTATTAAAGGCTATATTTTCCATGATTCTCAGGAAGTTTTGGGAAAAATAAGAAGTTACATCACTATCATATTTTAGCCTTTGTACTTTGATCACATCCTAAAATAGATGAGTCATTGTACTGCTTCTGTGTTAAATGTCACAGGAAAATGCTTTGTTGTATGTATTTTATAGTTATAGTTGTAGTGACTGCATGCTAATTAAAGCCTCAATTCAGCAAACAAATAAGGAAAACCTCAATTTTATTGTTATTTCGAGAGGATAATTCACACATATGAAATTCATATTTCATATTGTGACGAAAAGCCTTGGGATAATCAGATGCCATGTGCCTCCTCTCCAGTAACCACTACACTAACATCAACATCTTTCTCTCCCTTGTACATAACACCCATTTTTAATCATCACTGTAAGAATTCATTCTAAAAGGCCTTTGCTGGCCTTTGCAGGAGTATTGATCTGCTTGAAAGTAGAGAGTGTCTATAGAGGGATCTGGACAGGTTGAATTGATGGGCCAGGGCCAAATAGATGAAGTTCAGCAAGGCCAAGAGCCAGGTCCTGCCCTTGGGTCATAACCACCCCATGAAATGCTGCAGACTTGGGAATGAAAACTGCCCTTTGGCAAAGGGCAAAGGGCCTAGGGGTGTTTGTTGACAGTTGGCTGAAAATGAGCCTGCTCTGTGCCCAAAAGGCCAAGAAGACCAATGGCATCCTGGCTTGTATTAGAAATAGTGTGGCCAGCAGGAGCAGGGAAGCGATTGTCCTTCCATCTTTGGCACCTCAAATACTGTGTTCTGAGCCTCTCATTACAAGAAGGCCAAAGAAGTGCTGGAGCACTTCCAGAGAAGGGCAACAAGACTCATGAAGACCTAGACCACAAGTCTTTTGAGGAGCAGCTGAGGAAACTGGGATTGTTTAGCTTGGAGGAGTCTGAGAGATGACCTTACTACTCTCTACAACTACCTGAAAGAGGTGGGGGGTTGGTCCATTCTCCTGAAGAACAAGCAATACATCTAGTTATGCCTGGGGAAGTCCAGATTGGATAATAGGAAAAAAATTCTTCACTGAAAGGGGTATCAAACACTAGAACATTCTCCTGAAGGACATGATAGAGTCACCACCCCTGGAAGTATTTAAAAGACACACAGAGGTAGTTGCCGAGGGATATGATTTAGTGGTGACCTGGAAATGATGGGTCAATGCTTGGACTGATTTTAAAGGTCTTTTCCAAGCTAAATATTCTCCGCTTGTCACTGGCCTCCACTTGGACATGGATCCATCAACAACCACTCTCTGGGTGTGGCCATCAAGCCAGTTCTTTACCCATCTAGTGGTCCACCCATCAAAGCCATGTTCCACCAGCTTGGAGACCAGAATTTGGTGCGGGACAGTGTCAAAGGCTTCGCTCAGGTCCAAGTAAATTACATCAGTAGCTCGCTCCTCATCCATTAATATTGTGACCTGTTCACAGAAGGCCACCAGGTTGGACAGTAGCGTAGGACAAAGAGACCTGGGGCCCTGGTGGCCAGCAAGATGACTGTGAGCCAGCCATATGCTATTGTGGCCAAGAAGGCCAACAGCATCATGGGGTGGCTCAGAAGGGGGTTGGTTAGTAGATCAAGAAAGGTTCTCTCCCCCTCTACTGTGCCATGGGGAGACTGCATCTGGAATACTGTGTCCAGTTATGAGCCCCTCAGTTCCAGAAGGACACAGAACTGCTGGACAGAGTCCAGCACAGAGCCACAAAGATGATGAAGGGAGTGGAGCATCTCCCTGATGAGGAAAGTCTGATGGAGATGGGTCTCTTTAGCTTGGAACGAAGGAAACTGAGAGGTGACCCCATTAGTGTTTGTAAATACGTGAAGGGTGGGTGTCAGGATGATGAAGACAGGCTCTTCTCAGTGGCAAGTAATGATAGGACAAGGCGCGATGGGTGTAAGAAGGAACACAGGAGGTTCCACATAAATAAGCTGGAACATGGGAGGTTCCACATAAACATGAGAAAGAACTTCTTCCCAGTGAGGGTGGCAGAGCACTGGAATAGGCTGCCCAAGGGAGTTGTGGAGTGTCCTTCACTGGAGAAGTTTAAGACCTGTCTGGATGTGTTCCTGTGTGAATTGGTCTAGGTGATCCTGCTGTGGCAGGGGGGTTGGACTAGATGATCTTTCAAGGTCCCTTCCAATCCCTAGTGATTCTGTTATTCTGTAGTTTATTTAGTTCCTCATGCTTTTGTTGTGTATTTGCTAAGTAGCCTTGTGCCATTGTCCTTGACCAGGGGTACTACATAGCAACAACATGGAAGGGCTGTTGTAAAACAACTTCACAGCATATTTGTGTAGGTAAAAGCAGAAGAGATGAATAAGTAGCATGATTGTTCTAGTGGTTTTGTATGTAATCTATGCAGAAGAATAATGCTGATTAAGAATTACACTTTTTTTCCTTAAGCAGTGAGTCAACACAAATTTCAGGTCAGAAGGCACTGTCCCAATAATACTTTATAGCATCAAAACAGCAGAAGACAGGGGTCAGAGTTGAGGACATTCTGCATCTCTGCTGTTGAGCATGTACTGTACAGATATACAGCAAAGCACAACAAACTGTGAGTGGTTTGCTGCCTGGTGACTGCCCACTGGAATTAACACACATACTTTGTCACCTGAAGAGTTCAACAGCTACATACAGTATCACAGTAATGATAAGGTTGGAAAAGACCTTAAAGATCACCCAGTCCAACCTAAATCCAAATAAACCCAGTAATTCTAACATCTAACATCTAGATCATGCCCCTCAGCACCTCATCCAGCCTAACCTTGAATACCTCCAGGGACGGTGACTCAACCACCTCTGTGGGCAGCCCATTCCAAAACCGAATCATACTGTTCTGTTTGGTGGATGATGGAATTCTAGTGGGTTTCTCTCATTTAAAGAGAAGCTTTTCTTTTCAAGTGCAAAAAGCAAGATGCTCCACTACTACTATGCACATGAGAATTGCATTGCAGACTTTATCAGAATATATACTTGGCCAGACAGTGAAGTCGTGCTAGATTCAGGTCATATTGTCCCGTTTTTAAATCAAAGCTTTTCGTACCTGCAGCAGTTCTAGTTTAGTAAGCTAATGCCCTAAGTACCTGCTAAAACTCCTGTCTCTATCAGCAGGAAAAGATTATCTAGATGTGAAACTGTCAGCAAAGCAAGACTTTGTCAGTTGAATCTGAATTTCCCTAAGTAATAAGGAAGACTGTGTGTGTCATCTAATGCTGAAGCATAAGCCAGTGTTAGCCTAAACAGTCCTGTGGCAACATTTTGGGAGAGCTTCACCTCATTTTGACACTTTTTGTAGCTGGATTATCAAGAAAGAGAAGTCAAGCATTAAAAAGTGTACATGTTTTTAATAGCACAGCTGTACATCTAAGATAGGTGGGATAAACAAATCAAGTGAAAAAAAAACAAACTTGGACCAAATCCACAAATAAAGGAAAAGAGAAAAAGAAACCAGACTCTAAATGACTCATAATGTTGTGAGCCTATTGTTAGGCTTTCCTGGAAGTTATTTGGTGCAAGCCTACAAGAATGAGAACAGGTTAATTTTGCTTCAGATGCTTAATACTTTTCACAATGAAAGTTGGTTCCAAAAGTGTACTTTGTTTTGATCTGGGTTCATAATACAATTTTGATTTGAAGCCAAATACTATCATCTGTTTACTACTACAGAGAGTCTTCTAAGGAAGCAAAATAAGACAATTTTTTGACACAGAAAATAAAATTGGACTGTCTGAATAAGGCTGAGGGAACTGGGTCGCTTGAGCTTGGAGGAGACTGAGTGGTGACCTCATTAATGACTGTAAATATGTGAAGGGTGGGTGTCAGGAGGATGGATCCAGGCTCTGCTCAGTGTCATTCAATGACGGGACAAAGGCCAGTGACTGTCAGCTGGAACAGAGGAGGTTCCACATCAATATGAGAAGGAACTTCTTCCTAGTGAGAGTGACAGAGCCCTGGAAGTGGCTGCCCGGGCAGACACTTCCAATCCATAGTGTTCTCTGGTGCTGTGATTTTGTGAATAAGCTCAGCATGACCAGTTAGAAGGTAACTAATTTGTTTCTTATGTGAATAAAATAATGAAAGATCTTGTAGTATTCTGTTCCATACTTCAAACTGCAGGAGTATTTGAAGGAACCGTTTAAAACCATGTTGAGAAGAGACCAGCGAGAAGTAAAATCAGAATTTGTTAAAACATTATTGAGTGTAGGAGAGCAGGGGTGTAGTAACATTTAATATTTTAATACAGTGTCTGAAGGAAAGGAGGAAGTGAGGGCAGAAAGGAGAGAGGAAAGAAGGGGAGGATGAAGGAAGGAATAAAAGGAGGAAGGAGGGAAGTAAGGAAGGAAGGGAGGGAGGGTGGGAGGGAGGGAGGAAGGAATTGTGGAAGGAAGTGCAGAAGGGAGGGGAAGGGAGGGGAGGGAAGGAAGGAAAAGAAAGTGAGAGAGAAAGAGAGAGAGAAAGAAAGAGAAGAAAGAGAAGAAAAAGAAAGAAAGAAAAAGAAGAAAAGAAAGGAAAGGAAAAGGAAGAGGAAAAGGAAAAGGAAAAGGTTTTTCACCTTTAAAATTGAAGTTTTTGTATTACAGTCAATTTTGATGTGACATTGATCTAGTCCAGCTCATTATGCTTCTGGCTGGAAGACTATTTTGTTACTGCAGCATACAAAAATTGAGGCTGATGCAGTGAAGAACTGAACTTAATATCCAGAACCGGAACATTTTCTGCACTGCCTGTTTCAGAATTCATGATGACTATGCAAGTAGTTGTTAACCTGTCAACTCGGTAGTACATAAGAAGCTGACTACTGAGGTTCAGTTCTGCATATAGCTGTTTGTTAGAGAAAAAAGTATGTCTTCAGCACTTGGAATTAATTTAATTAACCACTAGGAAGAGTACAGCAGTACTTAAATGGTGATAAAATGGTAATAAATAGTATTTTTTGTTGAATAATAAAATTGGAGTCACAATATGAACAACTTTAATACTTCATTGTGGAAGTGTTATGGAGAAAAGTAGAAAAGTTTCAACTACTTAGTAATTAAAATGCATGAAAAGGCTTATAATATTTTTACTGTACTGATGTTTCAGACAGGCCACAGACTGGAATACACGGGAAATCCATTTCAGATCTCAGAAGCACTGTCACAGAACACTGCACTTATAACTTCCAATTGCAAGGGCCTCTTCAAATTAACACAATGTAGTGAGATACCTGTTCTGTTACTCCTGGTTGAAATGGCAATCCTATATTATATGAAGTACATGTTAGCACACCATTAATTAGGCTGCTACACTTCATTAGCTGTGAAAGTCCTGAAGAGGTTTTCAGCACTTTTTTCTGCTGATCTCAGATAGAAGGTTTGATGGCTGAACCATTAAGCTGTGCTGTAGTAAAGCCTCAGGCATACCAAGATGCATAGCAAAACAACTGCCACTTCTTTTCTTGTCATTTCAATTACACCATAGAGGCAGACTTCTTGTATTCAAAAGCAGGGCTTGGAGTTTCAGAAAGTATTCACACCAACTGCTTCTGAAAGTTCTATCACCTCATAACAATGACATGTATATATAATGATAAGATTGAGAATAGATTAATTGATTTCAGTACTTGCTGGAAGTGCCTGACTGGGAAGCTGGGATGAGGTTCTCAGTGTTTTACTAATGTCTTAAGAGTGGAAGAGTGTACAATTTAATCCACAGTATCAAGTCATTAATATTTTAAACCCTTTGAATATATCAAGTTTTAAGGATGTATGGTGAATATGAAAGTTTGTTAACACGTAGAATTTATTTTCTTATTTAAAAATATACACCACACCTATTGGTTAGAACAGTAGGGATTAGAAGGGACCTTAAAAGATGATCTAGTCCAATCCCCCTAACACAGCAGGATCACCTAGACCAAGTTGCACAGGAACATACCCAGGTGGATTTTAAACACCTCCAGAGAAGGAGACTCCACAAGTCTGCTGCACAGCCTGTTCCAGTGCTCTGTTACCTTCACTAGGAAGAAGTTCCTTCTCATATTTATGTAGAACCTCCTCTGTTCCAGTTTACACCCATTGCCCCTCGTCCTATCACTAGATGACATTGAGAAGAGCCTGGCTCCATCCTCCTGACACCCACCCTTCACATATTTATAGACATTAATGAGGCCACCCCTCAGTGTCCTTTGTTCCAAGCTAAAGGGACCAAGCTTTCTCAGCCTTTCCTCGTAAGGGAGGTGTTCCACTTCCTTCATCATCATTACTCTGCACTGGACTCTCTCCAGCAGTTCTGTGTCCTTCTTGGAACTGAGGGGCTCAGAACTGGACACAACACTCCAGATGTGGTATCACCAGGGCAGAGTAGATGGGCAGAAGAACCTCTCTCAATATGCTCATTTGCTATCCTCCAGTCCCTAGGCACCTCTCCTGATCCCCATGACTTAGAAAAGATGATGGAGAGTGGCTTAGCAATGACTTCCACCATCTCCCTTAGCACTCGCAGGTGCATCCCATCAGGACTCCAGAGCTCTCCAGAGCATCCACCTCATTCAGCAGGGGGCCTACATTGCCTCTAGTTTTAGTTTTACCTGCAATGTATTTGAAGAAACCCTTTTTATTGCCCTCGACTTGTCTTGCAAGGTTTAATTCCGAGGAGGCCTTGGCTTAAAGACCAGTCAAGTACTGTAGTGGGAAGGAGGGAAACACAGAACAAAGAGATCAATCTGTAACTGACTGTGAACAATCAATTGAGTTATTTCACTTCCTTCAGATTTCTTTTACATTTGATTTGATGAGATAATCTTGTTTCACTGAACCTATCACCTACAAAAAGGCTGGGGAGGGGCTTTTTATGATGTCAGGTAGCAACAGGACTAGA
Organism: Rhinopomastus cyanomelas; assembly: GCA_013400115.1. NCBI lineage: Eukaryota > Metazoa > Chordata > Aves > Bucerotiformes > Rhinopomastidae > Rhinopomastus > Rhinopomastus cyanomelas. The sequence goes on from VXBP01007506.1 coordinate 267,883, forward strand.
GGGAATGGAGCAAAGCTGGAGATGGGTAAATTTACACTGGATGTGAGGAGGAAGTTCTTCACTGTGAGAGTGGTGAGAGCCTGGAATGGGTTGCCCAGGAAGGTGGTGGAGGCCCTGTCCTTGGAGGTGTTTAAGGCCAGGCTGGATAAGGCTCTGGCCAGCCTGATCTGGGTGGGGTGTCCCTGTCCATGGCAGGGTAGTTGGAACCGGATGATCCTGTGGTCCCTTCTAACCCAGACTGACTGTATGACTTGGTCTAGGTGATCCTGCTGTGTCTTTCGAGCTCCCTTCCAATCCCTAATAATTCTATGATTCTATCACAAAATTAGGTATCACAGAATCACATAACATTGGGGATTGGAAGGGACCACTCCTTTCATCATCTTCATGGAACTGAGGGGCCCATAACTGGACACAATATTCCAGATGTGGTCTCACCAGGGCAAAGCAGAGGGGTAGAAGAACCTCTCTAGGTCTACTAACCACACCCCTTCTGATGTACCCTTTGAATTAAGAGAGAGTTTCTCTAGTTTATTCTACTTTTATAAAAAGAAATACATGAGTAATAATGCCTAAAATAAAGACAGAAGTAACATATTCTTTACATATTCTTAACTACATAAAATTAATATCACCATCCTTCCTTCAAATATGAAATTCATTATAATAAATGTCAATATTGTAAACTTGGATGCCAGGTGCAACAGTACTAATGTCTATAAAACTGATATTTGACATTTTCTTTAATGTTTTCACTTATGTAGTATAATGAAAATTTACCCTAGGGAAGGAGGTAAATCCATGGTTTCTCATCACATTGAACTCTAAACTAGGTTGACATCTGTGCTGACAAATTAGAGGAAGTGAATTACAAGAAAGTAAGATTAGATGTCCCTTTAAACACTGTGTGTATTTTCTACAATTTAGAAAAGATACCATTGCCACTTTCAGACTGATCTTTACTAGTATCAGGAGCAGCTTTTCTTTTTAAGTGAGCATTTTGCAAGGAACTACTTTCAAGGATCTCAAAGATTTTGGCCATAAAAGGCACTTAGAGAGTTTTAGAAGACTCATGTACAGTAAAATTTGTAATATTTAGTTTTATATCAGGATAGTGGATTTAAAGAGCACATAATCTCTGAAAACCAAGGAGAAAAGAAGTGATAGTAGAGTTTAAACAGAAGATAGATCAATCTATGTAAGATATGTATCATCTATATATCTATCATGTATATATATAACCTCTAATAAATCATGAGAAAAATATTTTTCATTCTCTTAGATGAACATGACCTCATCAGTAATTAATATCTTGTACATAATGGAATAAAGCTGAAGATCTTACAGACGTTAAGGCAAGTAGCAAAAACTGGGTTGACACAGCTATGCATTCAGCATCTGTGCTGACATCAAGAGATCACTGGGATTGTAACTTATTTATTTTAGTTACTCTGCTTAGGCTTCAGTTACGTTTTAGGTTTTTGCTGCTGCTATAGTTGCTGGTTATTGTTGCAAGCATCGTTTTCAGGTGTAGTTCCAATGATGTGGTACATTTAGTGTGCGACCAAAAACTATGACCAGTAATCATTAAGATCTCTAAAATGTCTTTTGAAGTGCAACACACTCACTGAATTAAAAACAACTTAACAAATAAATAATACCTGTGTAGATTGTTCTGATGCTGTTTTAGATACCTTTATTTATTTTATCAAAATATACTGATAAACTAAATACAGCTCATCAAGTAATTGATAAAGCTCTGGAAAAGGTAAGCTAGAGAACATGTGGCCCCCTTCCAGAAGGAAACAGGTGACCTGGTAGACCTCAATATGGAGAAGGCTGAGGTAGTCAGTAACATTTTTGCCTCAGTCTTCATAGAACAGCTCTCAAACCACATCACCTCAGTCACATAAGTCAAAGACTGGGACTGGGAGAAGGAAGTATCATCCATGGGCAGATCAGGTTCATGATCACATGAAGAATGAGAAGGTTCACAAGTCCATGGGACCTGAGGGAACTGATGAGTGAGGATGTTTGAGAAATCAAGGCAGTCTTGTGAAGTTCCCACTGACTGGAAAAGGAGAAACATAACCCCCATTTTTAAAAAGGGAAGAAAAATGACTGGGAGGGAACTACAGGCCTGTCAGTCTCAGCTCTGTGCCTGGCAAGATCACGGAGCAGGTCTTCCTGGAAACTAGGCACAATTGAAAAATAAATCAACAAAAAATGTTAAGCAGACTTTAGCCCTTTCTCTTCTTTTGCCTTTTCATTTCTGAGTCCTGAAAAAAGTGAGAGTAGTGATTTTGAGAAACTCTAAAACCAGACACTCCTAACACTGATTCTGTTACAGTTTATTTTCAAATGTCTTTATTAGAGTTATCTTATCATGTGCAATCATCGTTTTCCTTCTTTTTCTACAATTACCTGTTTTAAGCTACATGCAGTTCATTCTTTAGAATCCATTACAACTGAGGCAGAGGTGGTGTTCAAAACATCCTCATTATCTGTATAATTATGATTAATTTCTATGTTGTAGCAGAGTTCATAGTTTAAAATTCTATGATGCAGAGACAAGTTCTGATAAAGACTGAGAATAACCAGGACAGATGAATGCCACAGTTCTTAAGCTATGAGTACTCTTTAACTGTGTTGCTGTCTCTCTCAATATATATCTATCTGTATGTATTTCATTATCTCCAAAGCAAGATTTTCCTCACTTGATACACATTTCTTACGTTACCCAGCATCTAGATAAGAAGCTCCCTCCTTCTAGCAGAGTTGTCTGAACTCTAAACATTGTCCTCTCTAATATGTGACTCTGAAATTTTCCACACAGCAAGAATCAATACAGGACTATTTCACCCTCCTTATGCACAGCTTCCTGAATCTCAAGTCTGAATACTCAAAGATCATGTTTTTTGATATATTCAAGATACTTCCTCTAACCCCAAGTTCTTTTGTGCCTTCCTTGCACATGCTACTCTTTTTGAGCTAGCCTACAAGTGAGTTGTGCATAGGGGCACTCATGGCTGGTGCACATTATGTTACAGGAGCATTTACACATTGTTAGAAGTAAGAACTGCACTCATCGCATTACTTTCCATGATGCTGATCCACAAGAAATGTCAGCAACAAAGATACTATAAGTTTATATTGTAAATATAAAAATGTTTACATAGAAAAAAATAATAAAAATAAATAAAATGAAAATAACAAGAATAAAAACTAAAAATAAAATAAATAATAAAAAGGAAATATTTACAATAAAAATAAGTAACATAAATATATGTACTAAAGTTTACAGAAAATAAAACCCTACCTATGTTTTCCTCCATATATCAAGAGGTTTCTTTTCACTTCTTTAGTTTTCAGTAGCTCAATAGCCCTTAAGATGAAGGAGCAGAGATAACCCCACCTAAGTGTCCCATTACAGTGTTCCACTACAAATAATTACACTCACTTATGAGCTTCTTATCAAACTTTATATTGTCAGTCTTTATGTACTTATGTGTGTCTTTAGTACTTTGGAATTATGTGAACATTTCTAATTTAGCTTTTCTTGTTAAATACTAATTTAATAAAGCACTTCATTAGCTGAGTCACTTCAGAAACACATCGATTTTACATTCTTCCTCATTTCTTAAAGGTTTGTTACCTCTAGCTTTTTCCTACTGGACTTTACTACCCTTGCAATCTTCCCGCTCTTAGAATTTGGGCAAAATTTACTAAGAGGTTGTGCGAACAGTTTAAATTAAATTGTCAATTCATTATTGTGATGGGTTAGGTTTTAGGACCTCATGTATCTCAAACCACTTCCCTCTGTGCCCTGCAATGGGAACAGAATTATGGAGTAAAGTACCAGGGGGACTCTAGTACCAGAGGGGCATTCAGGAAGCATGTAGATGGCTATGGGCAGTTCCTGGCCAGCCCTGGAGGAAAGAAGACGTACGGCCCTGTTCTCTGATTCTGCTCAGCTCACCTGTCTTTTTCTGAGAGATATACTTTACTCTCTCTGTAGTGCTAGTTAAGCTTTTAGCAATTGGGTAGATTGAGAGGGGATTTTGCACTTGCATTTTTGCCTTAAACCAGTTCTAAATGCAGCTCTGTTTTTCACAAGGGGAAAAAGAGCTGCAGCAGGTTGGTTACGTGGCTGCCAGATGAACGCCAGCAGAGCAGAGCACTGGCACGGTCCTGATAACCAGATGCCGGGCACATGCAGGGGGAAGGAATACAACTAGTCTGCACCATTTTTTCCTCCCTTCCTTCTCTTCTGGTACAGCACAGGCGCAGAAGCAATCAGGTGTGGGTGCCCACTGCTGCTGCCCAGTGGTGAGTGCCCCCTACCGCGTGGAGGCCAGAACTACATCAAATTGCCTTGGAACATAGTTCTTGCCTAATACCATCACCCTAAATTTCCCTTTTCTTTATTGTGAAGGCTTTTCTGTTGTTGTTGTTTTTCTTTCTTTTAAATTTATTTCATTTTAAATAACTTTTACAATTTATTCTAGTTTTCAAAGTTGTTTATATTTGCTTCTTGCATTGTTGGGAGGGGAATCTAACAATCTGCTCTGGAGGGTTCTGCATTTAACCTTCAAACCAGTATAATTATTTGCTACATATATAATTGGGACTACTGACCTAGAGAAGGTTTATCACTCACCAACCCTGTGAGATGTATGGTAACTCTTTGCTGGTTAAGCAACTGTCACACAGAGGAAGAATGTCCTTGAAACAATATTGTTTTATGTATCATTTAGTGGCCACTCTTTGAATCTTTTCACTTCCTGTTACTGTGGCAATTGATCAAAACATTCTTCTACCAAAGTAGATTCATAGGATCAGAGGACAGTTTTGACTGGAAGAGACCTTCCCACTAGGGAGAACAGAACCCCCACCTCTCTACAACCTCTTTTCAAGCAGTTGTAGAAAGCAAGGTTTCCCCTCAATCTCCTCCAGGATAAACAGCGCCACATCCCTCAGCTGTTCCTCATACACCACTTGTTCCAAATCATTTACTGGCTTGGTAGCAACCTCTCCCCCCTCTCCAGCCCTTCAATGTCCCTCTTGTAGTGAAAGGCCCAACACTGGACACAGGACTCGAGGTATGTCCTCCCCGAAGCTGAGTAGAGGGGAATGACCACCTCCCTGCTCCTGCTGGCAACAAGATTCCTGATGCAGGCCAGGATGCCAATGGCTTTCTTGGCTATCTGCTGGCTCCCATTCAGCCAGGCCTCTGTTAACACCCCCTGGTCCCTCTCTGCTGGGCAGCTCTCCAGCTGATCCTCCCCAAGCCTATAGCTGCTGGGGGTTGCTGTGGCCCAACTGCAGGACCTGGCATTTGGCCTTATTGAAAACTCATGCAATTGGCCTTGACCCAGCGATCCAGCCTGCCTGGATCTTGCTGCAGAGCCTCCCTATAAGCCAGTTTCCTTGTAATTGCCAGACTTAAAGAAAAATGAGGTCAGTAACATGTTTTTTGTTGGTTTTTGAATGATCCATTCTGAGAAAGCATTAGATTTCTGATCATGATTATTTCTTGGATGCTTCATCAATAATGTTTTCATTTGAAACTAGTTCTTAGTGTCATCAAAGGTTTAGTTAATATTGCCAAAGAGTAATTTATTTCTAAGCAACAAAGGAACAATACTGCAGTGGCAAAGATGTTGTTTGTAGTGAATTCTGATAATTTTACAGTTTAAAAAAATACCTAAAACATTAACTAAGAAGAAAAGAATAGAGTGAAGGGTGGCTCTTTACTGGAGACATTTGCAATGTGAATAATCAGCATTTACTTTTTGCAACCATAATAATCTTGTAAGACCCTGTAGAAAACCCTTATTATCAGAAATGCCTTTTCCTATTTCTATCCATTATGAAAATGTCACTGTGTTTATCCTAAGGGAAGATGTAGAAAAAACACTCCTCCAGCTCCTAACAGATTTACTCTCTTTTGCTATGCCTGGAAAAGAATGATTTGATTGCTGTTCTCTGTCTGTGAATGGACACACCAGAAGCACATTATTGTTGTGCCAGATTCATTCATTCTCTTCCAGTTCACTTCAATAGATCCCAACAGGGAACACGGTCGTGCCAGAGGCAGTAAGTACTCTGCAGTACAGCTCCACTCTTTGTGCAATTTCTGGAGGGAGATGGCATTCTGTGGACTTCTGAAAAAAAATATTGTGAGGATTCTCAAGATATCTTTTTCGTTGTGTGGTTGATTTTCTTTGTTTTTCTTTTTTTCAGGCCACGCGCCAACAAGCAGTCAGCAAGCTGTCTCAGTGGTTGTGGTCTGAGTCAGTCCTGGACAGGCTGGTGAGTTGGACGAGGAGAAATTGAATGAACTATGGCAATGGCAGTGTAGAATCTGGCATCTGAGCAAGACCAACCCCAAGTACAAGTATAGGTTAGGTACTGACCTGTTGGAGAGCAGCATAGGAGTAAGGGAACTGGGGGATTTGGTGGCCAGTAGGATGACCATGAGCCAGCAATGGGCCCTTGTGGCCAAGAAAGCCAATGGCATCCTAGAGTGGATTAGAAGAGGGGTGATTAGTAGATCAAGAGAGGTTCTTGTCTCCCTTTACACTTCCCTAGTGAGACCACATCTGGAATATTGTGTCCAGTTCTGAGCCCCTCAGTTCCAAGAAGGACACAGAACTGCTGGAAAGAGTCCAGTGCAGAGCCACATAGCCACAAAGATGATGAAGGGAGTGGAATATCTCCCAGATGAGGAAAGACTGAGGGAGGAGTAAGGAAGCCAACATCTAACCTATCCCTCCCCTTGCACAGCTTCAGGCCTTGCCTGTCACTAGTGCCCTGGGAGAAGAGCTCGACCCCTTCCTAACTACAACCTCCCTTCAGGGAGATGAAGAGGAGAAGGTCCCTCCTGAGTCTCCTCCAGGCTAAACACCCCCAGGTCCCTTGGCCTGCCCTCATCAGACTTTCCCTCTACTCCCTCCCCCAGCCTCATTGCTCTGAACTTACTCCAGCCCCTCAATCACTTGCTTAAAGTGAGGGGTCCAGAACTGTCCTCAGTACTCAAGAGGAGGCCACCCCAGTGCCCAGTCCAGGGGGAGAATTACATCCCTAGTCCTGCTGGCCTCACTATTGCTGATACAATCCAGGATGCCATTGGCCTTCTGGGCCAGCTGGGCACCCTACTATCAACCAGCACTACCAGGTCTCTCTTTGCCAGGCCTCTGGCAGAATGGACTAGGACCAAATTAGGGGTTGGCTTATTCCCACTGTAGAATAAAATTTGATTTTCAGACTGCTTTAGAACCATTTGTGTTATAAAAAAACATTCACTTTTTCCCAGATACCATATTCACAGTTCTTCCTAACAGCTTTGAGAATCATCTAGATTAACCCATGATTTTTACCTATGATTGATTCAAATTTCATAAATAAACTCAGACCGTAGCCATTTTAGTTTTACAAGAAATTTTTTTCTTAGATTCAACTCCAGAGTCAGGTGACTAACTCGACTACAGTTTAGATGTTCGGTTCCAGACTACATACAGGTACATCTGTACCTATGGTGAACAATTGATGCGGAACTGTTGCTTCTACTGCCATTTGAGACAGGTGAGAATATCTGAGACATTTCCCCTCAGTTCAAGAAAGACACAGAACTGCTTGAGAGAGTCCAGCGAAGAGACACAAAGATGATGAAGGGAGTGAAACACCTCTCTTATGAGGAAAGGCTGAGGGAGCTGGGTCTATTTAGCTTGGAAAAAGAGAGACTGAGGGATGACCTCATTCATGTCTATAAATATGTGAAAGGTGCATGTCAGGAGTATGGAGTCAGGCTCTGCTCAGTGTCATCCAATGATAGGACAAAGGGCAACAAGTGTCAGCAGGAACAGAGGAGATTCCACATGAATATAAGGAACTTCTCCCAGTGACGGTAACAGAACGCTGGAATGGGCTGCCCAGGGAGCTTGTGGGGTCTCCTCCTCTGCAGAGGTTTAAAACCCACCTGGACATGTTCCTGTGTGAATTGATCTAGGGGATCCTGCTCTGTTGGGGGGATTGGACTAGATGATCTTCAAGATCACTTACAATCCCTAACCCTGTGTGAATCTATGAACCTGTAAATCAGTTACATCATTCTGCATAAAATAGCCTGCCCTTGCAGACCTGGAGCCAGCTGTGACTTCTCACTGGTGCTGAGATGTATGTGCTCAGGCAAGTAGATAGATCTCCTATACAATGGTATCTGAAGGGCTATTTTCTGAGACAAATGTTGAGGAACTTAATAGACAAGAACAGATGCATTTTGGTGGGTTTTGCTTTTGTTTTACCTGAAAGAATGAAGATAAGGAAATGTATTGGTGCTTTACCACTGCTTTAATACTTCCATCTGATTAACTCCTTCTAACAAAATAATTCTCTAAATTCATCAAAAATAAAAACCTGAGGAACTGGAAAACAGATATCAACACAGGAAGATTATTTGGGAACTGAGGGAAGCAAGCTTCTGACAGAAACTCTCTGGTAAACCAAACTCACAGTGCTGAATTTCTGTTCTTCTTTCAAGGGATATTTGTACTTGAAACTGATGTAAAAATATTGCACACTGATTCTTTAATTATTTTGCACATTGATCCTTAACTGTTTCATCTCACGCACAAATGAATAAAATGCATGCTGCGTTTGCATCTATTTTTTGTTTTAAAAAAAGGATGGAACACTGGCTTGAATTAAATGTATGCAATTGAGAGGAAAGAAACACTTTAAAATAACATAGACCTGTTTTGGAGATAGATGCGTGCTCAGCTGTGATTTATACCTATGCTTTAGAGAAAAGGGCAAGTGGCTGCTTCTGTCCTTTAGGTGTTGTTTAAATTGAAGATCATTATTTTCAGTGCTTTCACTTCCTAGCTGTCAGAACTTTGAGATGTTTGTATGTTGATCTAGTAATTCTGTGGTAGATACCCAAGTCTGAAATCTTTGGCTGTAGAATTTCACCCTGCAATAAGTCAGTGATGGAAGTGCTTCTCCTGGTCACAGCTTGAAGTCTGTTAGAGAGCTCATGTGCAACAGACCTCTGAAGTCAGGTGACATACAGAATCATCAAACTATAAAACTGTACAGGGCACTGAACGGTGCACTAGCCCTCTGCACCAAAGGAGGGCTACAGTCACAGTTCAGGTCTTCATTCTTTTTATGTTTCTAGTTGCGCTTGGCAGGCAAAAGGAGGAGGCAGAGGGACGGGGTGTGGGACGAGAGGGACGAACCGTGCAGGAACTCACAAGGCGTTGGCTGGAGGGTGGAGGAAAAGTTGATTTGCAGCTTTTCGGTTCACACCCTTAGCTCTTCTCTTCCTGCTTCCCCGCACACTGCGATGTTCTTCTCCTTTCCTCTCTCCGTTTTCCTGCGCACAGGAGACAGAGGAGGGGGTGGAGCGTTGGGGATAAAAGAAGGTAGTGCAGGAAGCACGGGCAGCTCTTGGCAGGAGTTGCGGAGCAGCAGCGGCAACAGTACCAGTGGCAGCAGTGGCAGAAGCGGTGGCAGTGGTAGCAGCAACAGCCTATCAGTTACCAGCAGAAGCAGCCTAGTCCAGCACCGGTGGTTGCAAAAGGACTTCCTTTCTTCCTCTCCAGGTGCTGCAGTTTGAAAATTACCAGAATTTTCAGATGTATAGACTTGTGCTTTCATGAGGAAAAAGGTGCATTTTGCTTTAAGAGAATTGCCCGGGGGAGGGGGGGGTGTGGGCTAGGTGACAAGTTAAAAGGAGCGAATCATCCTGGCCCTGCCTCTTTTGGCTGGGGTCTTCCTCTTAGCGTGGGGCTTTGGCTCCGGCACCCCCCC
>VXBP01007507.1:2837-15518 GCA_013400115.1 Rhinopomastus cyanomelas
ACCTATAGACTTTCTTCTTCTTCAGTTTCCCAGCAGATCCCTGTTCAACCATTCAGGTCTTCTGGCTCTCTTCCTTGACTTCCAACCTGTTGGAATGCTTTTTTCTTGGGCTTCAAAGAAGTGGTCTTTGAATGTTAACCAGCTATCTTAGCTCCTTTATCTGCCAGTACCCTGTCCCATGGGATTTCCTCAGCAATTGATTGAAAAGGCCAAGGTTGGCTCTCTTGAAGCCTAGGATTGTGATTCTGGTAGGTATTCTGTTTCTACCACATGAGACCCTGAACTCCACCATCTCATGGTCATTGCAGCTGAGGGTTCCCTCAACCTTAACTGCTTCAGCCAGACTGTCCTTGTTGAAGAGTACAAGGTCCAGCAGTGTTCCTCTCCTAGTGGGCTCTTCCACCATTTGCATCAAGAAGTTGTCACCAATGCACTGGAGGAACCTCCAAGATTGTGGATGTCTGGCTGAGTAGGTGTTCCAGCCAATATGAGGGTAGTTAAAATTCCCTGTGAGAACCAGGGCCTGTACCTGTGAGACTGCTGTCAGCTGCCTATAGAAGGCCTCATCAACTTTCTCATCCTGATCTGGTGGCCTGTGTCACCCATGGCAGCCTCACCCTTAATCTGCACCCACAAACTATCAACTCTCTTTTCATCTGCCTCTGGACAGAACTGGGCAGAGAGAAATTTAACGAAATATAACAAGCATAAGTGTAGAGTCTTAATATCTGGGCAAGAATAACCGCAGGGATCAGTATAGGTTGGAGACTGACCTGTCAGAGAGCAGTGTAGGAGAAAGGGACCTGGGGGTCCCGGTGGATAGCGGGATGACCATGAGGCAGCAGTGCACTCTTGTGCCCAAGAGGGCCAACAGCATCCTGGGGTGGATCAGAACAAAGGTGGTTAGCAGATCAAGAGAAGTTCTTTTCCCGCTCTGCTCTGCCTTAGTGAGACCACATCTGGAGTATTGTGCCTCTCAGTTCAAGAGGGATGTGGAGCTGCTGGAGAGTGTCCAGCATATAGCAATGAGGATGATGAAGGAAGAGGAACACCTCCCTTATGAGGAGAGGCTAAGGGAGCTGGGTCTCTTTAGCTTGGAGAAGAGGTGACTGAGGGGTGACCTCATTAATGTCTATAAATATTTGAAAGGTAGGTGTCAGGAGGATGGAGCCAGGCTCTTCTCAATGTCATCTAGTGGTAGGACAAGGGGCAATGGTTGTAAGCTTGTACACAGGAGGTTCCATATAAATATGAGAAGTAACTTCTTCCCGTTGAGGTTGACAGAGCTTCGGAACAGGCTGCCCAGGGTGGTTGTGGAGTGTCCTTCTCTCAGGACGTTTAAAACCCTCCTGGATATGTTCCTGCGTGACTTGGTCTAGGAGATCCTGCTGTGGCAGGGAGATTGGACTAGTTGATATTTCGAGGTCTCTTCCAAACCCTATTATTAAACAATTTTATTCAGGAGGAACAGCCTTTGAGAACTAGCAAATGCCATATTATTGAACTCATTTGGCATGGGCTGGATCTATTTGCTTCAAGAAAAGCACAGGTTTTAGTTTTTTGACTAATGGTACCATGAAAACATTGCTGAGGATTCATCTCAAGCTCTTTCATCCCCCGAGGTGATCAACACTTGGTTGAATCTTGGGCCTCCCCTTAGAGATAGATGGACACTCTCACGCCAGTCTCTGTCTTTTGGAGCTGAGAGCAATACTGAGTGGTGAAGGGCTGCTGGCACATGTTCACCAGCTGCTACTATACAGTACTAGTCTTAGCTGTCTTACTGCTGATTGAAGGACATGTGATGTGTGAGGATCTGGTGTAAGCAGTCACTCCCTTCTGTCCTGTCCTGATCTCTGCACATCGGGAATCTGAACATTAAAGCGTTACCTGTGTTGCTTTCATGGAAAGAACTTTAGATAAGGCTGTCCAACTCTATTTTCACACTACCAGTGTTTTGTTTTCTAAAAGAAAAGTGAGGTTTTGGAACATGTTTGACCTTAACTAAATTTGATTAGAATATGTGGGTGAGAAAAGGGATAAGGCAGTACAGGTTAAGTGAAGAGTTTTGTGAGAGAGATCTTGATTTGAGCCATCTCAATGAGGCATTATAAGATGCTTATTCTTAAAAAATCATTTGGGAGCTTTGATAATTTCATAACTAGTCTTAACTTGGAAAAATAAACTTTAGATATCAGTCCAAAAAAAAACCTCTTCAAATAATAAATTAAAGTCTTGAAAACTGTGTTGGAGTCCATGAAAACTGCTTTCTTTTTTTTTTTTTCACCCATAAGTGAAGGATCTTCTCTTAGGATAGGATCTAGGCAGCCATTCTCATTCATACTGATTACCTCTTTTCTGAATAGAGACATTACATCTCTGCCCTGTCCTGTTGTATTCCACAGACAGGGACATATTTGAGCTTTACGCTTCACCTCTCCCATCACAACTGTTATATTTGTTATAACTGACACACGTTATCTAATATATTAACTAATGCATTTATTATGACCTTCCAAAACAATTTGTGTCTTAGTATTCACCTTTTGCTTCCTTTATTACTGAATATTTATGGGGATTTTTCTTCAAACTTTGTTCTCAAGAACATTTAGGCATGCTTAGAAAGTCAAGTTTCAGTCTTTGCAATTCAAATTGGAAGTGATTGAGGAGGTAAGGAGTTTAGCTCCTGCTGCCCTGTCCCAGTATTCCTGCCCTTCTCCAAAATTAGTATACAACTTTTTCTTGTCTTTTCTGGTGATAGATGGCAATTAATTATTCAACTAATTAAGACAAGATAAGCTTTAGTGAATGACAGTCTGGAGACTAGGAAATGATAGACATGAGTTAAAAACATCAGACTAGTGTTCAGTTTCTCTTGCTCCATATTTTTGAGACAATGATGACAATCTTCTGTTGGCAGTCTTTATTATGACCCTAATACCTGGCTTTTGTAATTTATTATATTCTTTGCATTTGGGTTTGGATTTGGGGATAGACTACTTCCAGGGAATCAGTATCAATCAGGACTAATAATTATGACTGTTATTCTATACATCACTCTCAAAAATTGACATATCTTGTATGTTAAGGATTTTTAATAACAGACTTCTATCTTTGTAAGCTTACAGTTCTGCAGATCTGAGATACCACATGTATTACGTGGTGAGGTTCTAAAGACAGTAATTTATACATGGCCATTGCCAAAGCAGTATCATTCACTTGTTGAAATAAGGGTTTATAGTAGAATGCACATGTATGTTACCACTAACTGACAAAGTAAATACAGAAAAAGAGGACTTTAATGTGAGGATATGAAAGGCTATAAGGACCAACGTTTAGCTTATTGCGAAAAGGTTTCTTGGCATAAATTTGCACATACCTCTGTAAAAATGTGTTTAATTGGAATCAGCCACTAACTTCATTTCATTACCGTCTTGATTTCTTTTCCAGGAAAGGAGGCATTTCTAAGCCAAATACTCTAATACAGCTGCCAGTCTACATCACAAGGAAATAAGAGTAAACCTTTGGAAGAACATCTGAAATTAATTTAGTAGCTGAAACATGTAATTGACACCTCTAGATAAAGGAGTAGAAAGCTATAAACTCCTAATACGTGATGACTTCACTACAAATGTTCATCCTGCTTATACTTAGCCAAACAACAGCACAGGGCTTTACAGCTATACACTTCAGACTATATTGTGGGGTATAAATAAGCAACTGTTCAGAAACAAAAATTGACTTCCCTATATTTTGTGTAGTTAGGAGCCAACCTTATAGGATCTTATGTATTCTTCCCATCTTATCTGGGTTAGTGAAGGATAGTGAGACAGAGAGCAAAGAGAAAACTAATTATATGTGGGAACACCAACATCTCTTTATTGGAGTAACTTTTCACTCAGGATGTATTGTATGGAATACTGCAGGCTAATGCAAATGACACCAAATTGGGTGGATGTCTCATTCTGTTTGAAGGTATGAAAGAGACTTGGAGAGGCTGGACCAATGAGCTGAGGTTAATTGCATGAGGTTTAACAAGGCCAAGTGCCGGATCCTACTCTTCCATCACAACTCCATGCAGAGCTACAGGCTTGGGGAAGAGTGGCTGCAGAACAGCTTTGTAGAAAATGACCTAGGAGTGTTGATTGGCAACCATCTGAACCAGCAGTGTGCTCTGGTGGCCAAGAAAGTTAGCAGCATTCTGGTTTTCATCAGAAACTCTATAGCCAGCAGGAATAGAGAAGTGATCACTCCCCTGTACTTGAAATTAGTGAGACCTCATCGCTGGAAGAGAAGGAAGGGAGGGGAAGATGGCCAGGCCCAGTTGCACGCCCTTCCCCTGCGTGTCCTGGGTGCTTGGCGATCGGAAACCTGCCAGTGCCCCCTGCTCTGCCAGCACTTACCTGACGACTGTGCACCCAAAACCCTGCAGCCGTCCTCCCCCTTGTGAAAACAAAACTGCACTTACAACCAGCCTAAGGCAAAACAAAACGCCTTAAAGTGTGAGACAGATCCTCACCCTATCTACTAGTAATAGTTGATAAAAGCTTAACCAGAGGGTAGGGTGCAGGAGAAGGCAGGTGGGCTGGGCAGTAGATCAGACCACAGGAGTCGTGGGTCTTCTATCTTCTGCAGCTGACTGGGACTGCCCAAGTCACCCCCTGCTGGCTTTTTTCCCGATGGTCCACCAAGACCTTCCTACTGTACGGTAGAAGGGAGTGGTTTGGGAGATACACAAGTTATTTTTCTGGGTCTCAACATATAATCCATCTCACTCCACCCCTTGAATTTTCCACGCCACTTCACCTTCAAGAGGGATGTGGAGCTGCTGGAGAGAGGGCAGCGTAGGGCAATGAGGATGATGAGAGAGATGGACCACCTTCCTTATGAGGACAGGCTGAGGGAGCTGGGTCTCTTTAGCTTCGAGAACAGGAGACTGAGAGATGACCTCATTAATATCTATAAATATTTGAAGGGTAGGTGTCAGGAGGATGGAGCCAGGTTCTTTTCAATGTAATCTAGTGATAGGATGAGGGGCAATGGTTGTAAGCTGGAACACAGGAGGTTCCACATCAATATGAATGGGAACTTCTTCACAGTGAGGGTGACAGAGCACTGGAACAGGCTGCCCAGTGAGGTTGTGAATTTTCCTTCCCTGGAGACGTTTAAAACCCTCCTGGATATGTTCGTGTGTGACTTGGTCTAGGTGATCCTGCTGTGTCAGGGGGATTGGTCTAGATGATCTTTCAAGGTCCCAAAATATTTTGACTAAACTGCATACTAAAATTATCTTACAACTACCTTTTTCTCTAGGTTGGGGAATATATTTCCAACACACACTTTTAAGCTGTTGAAATCAAGACTTATTGATATTTTTTCAAAAAAACTAAAAATGGTTATGAAAAACCTCACTTACAGTAAGATGATAAACAAGAGTAAATAGAAAGTAACAAATTAATTCACTTGCGGCGTCACAGCTTATCATAGGATCATAGGATGTTAGGGGTTGGAAGGGACCCAAGAGATCATCGAGTCCAACCCCCCCGCCAGAGCAGGACAAAACTATCTAACACAGATCACAGAGGAACGCATCCAGACGGGCCTTGAAAGTCCCCAGAGAAG
The DNA here is from genome assembly GCA_013400115.1 of Rhinopomastus cyanomelas. Classification (NCBI taxonomy): domain Eukaryota; kingdom Metazoa; phylum Chordata; class Aves; order Bucerotiformes; family Rhinopomastidae; genus Rhinopomastus; species Rhinopomastus cyanomelas. The sequence goes on from VXBP01007507.1 coordinate 8,460, forward strand.
GAGACTCCACGACCTCCCCTGGGGAGTCTGTTCCAGTGCTCCGTGACCCTCACAGTAAAGAAGTTCCCCCTTGTGTTGAAGCAGAACCTCCTTTGCTGCAACTTACACCCATTGCTCCTTGTCCTATCACAGGGAGCAAGTGAAAAGAGTGTTTGGGTCTTCAAATGGCAATAGAAGTATTTAATAGAAGTATATTTAATAGAAAAACTATGATGTTTTCTGGTCTCACACACCTATCTAGAGAATTTCTGAGGCACTATTTTGTACTTGTCCCATGATATGTACTTGAACCTGAGACATATAAGGCAGACTGCACTATGTAGTGTCACCATTTACAAGGTTCAAGTCATGTTACGAATGTGCATGTATAGATGTGTTTGTTACCTCGTGGGTATGTGAGGAATCCTCTCCACTGGTGAATCTGTATTTGTTCCAAGACTGGGTACAGCCTCAATCTGATAACCTCGGTGGCATTGTCTCAGAGGAGGAATCACTGTGAGGAGGAAGGATTAACATGCATCTGTATCCATGTCACCTTAACCCTGCCTTTGGGCAGCCTGACACCTGCTTGCTACAGCTTGTTAATATGCTGGCCTGGATGGGAGATTGAGCTGTGGTTGAAGTAGTATTTCTGCATATGGCTGTCAAATCTCCATCCAATAGTGTCCTACTAATCCTGGAAACCACCACCGAAAGCAACACACATATCACTACACCAACATCAGTAGAAGATGTTTATCATCCCCTTGTGTAATGTTGTGTAGCTGTACAGAGTAAAGCTTGAAAAAGAACCAAAAGCCTGGTTATTTCTCTCTAGCACTTCAGGGAGACAGATGAGCAGTGATATATAAAAAAAATCAAAACCTGATATGTGTATGTTTTTGCTGGTTGAAGCTAAGCAGGGGGAAGAGGAAACAAATCTTTATTTGTCCAAACAAGAAACAATAGTTTCTTGAGAAAATAAATAAAGAAATCAAGAATGTTCTCATACAGAGATTAATGAGGCCACTGAATTAGGGTTTATATCTAGCAACTGTCTCTTCATACAAAAACAGTTAGGAGAGAGCATACTTGCATGTTAAGAAATGAGACTTGTATCTTTGTGAGGAATATCTACTGTAGGTCTCCTGATAGCAGTTCAAACAGACTGCCTTGTAGAAACCACTGATCTATACAATACCACACAACATGACTTTAAATTTGGTTAAAACATTTTGACATCATAATTTCATGTAGGTGGGCTTCTTTGTGCCTGATGAGCTCCATAACTTGTTTTGTCTCATTCAAATGGTACGGTAATGCATTCATTCTGGATCAGTTCAGAAACACTGGGATGATCCACCACCATGCAGATGAGGCACTAATGACTCAGAATATCTCAATATTAATCAGATTCTGCAGTTAACTTAGGCAGAAATCTGGGACTACTCCAGAGAAAGCACATTTATCTCCAGACTTTCTACCCTTGTGCCAAGAAGGAATATGGCAATATTTCAAGCTGTGAGGTAACTTATTCCTCCGTCCTTTCACAGGAGCAGAGGAAGTCACAGTCCCTTCCATCTGCCACTTTAAGGAACCACCTTCACATAGCTACTCACTCATGGAGCACAAGCCTAAACATACCTAGCCTTCTGTAAAAAGTCTTTCTGCAATTATAGCAGTAAATACAGCTTCTAATGATGTTAGAGACACCAGTGTTTCTAAGAGTCTTGTTATGGTTTGGGTTTTTTCTCTCCAAAAACTACCAGAAAAAGTTCAAATGAAGCTCAAGAGTACAGTATTTGCTACAAAACAAGTATATCCATGTGGTCATTATTACACAGAAGAAAAGCATTTAGTAAAATAGGTTCATTACAGTTTTTGTTGACTCTTTAAATATGGAAAATTAATAAGGATGTTTCTGATAACAGTTTCATAACAGATTAATGTTTGTCTTTTTTGAGAAACTCATACACAACCTCATAAAGTTATAGAATGTATAGTGGGTTTTTTTCAGTAAATATTATAAAAACTAATTAAAAAGACTACCAAGTTTATTCACCAGGAAAGAGTTCTTCACCAAAAATAGAAACTGCAAGAAGTAAAGCTACAGAACATTGAAATTTAACTTGGATTTTATAACAGCACCGTTTCCATTTGCCAATAGCTTGAAAGTTACAATGCATATCTATAGCATGTCATAGAAATCTACCAGTATGTGCCAGGGAACAGTTATAGTTCCAAATAACCTTTAATTCCCCCACATTATTTTACACACTGCAGACAAAACAATCATACCTCAATCTCCTACTTTCTGCTCTGCTCAACCACTAGAACAAATGGATTTCTGCATTTGTCTACCCCAGCAAAATCCATGGGAACATGAATCATTTAGGTTAGCATCTCCTGCTGAAAATGAAACAAATTAGTTTGGATTCCTGCAGTCATAAATGCAAAGATGAGAGAATAAGCACTGGTGAACCAGGGAAGAGATCTCTGGTGGTTTTCCTCAATGTGTATTTGGTTGATAATTTGCCCTACCTTTTCAGTGATGTGTATTTTGGGAACATGAACACTTCCATATAGACTCAGGTGAGACCTAATCTGCAGTCTTTCCTTCTGTTGGTTAGAAAATAATATAGCCACACAAGTGTATTTTAATTTATTTGCTAAAAACAAAGGTAACGTAAGTTCTGAGTCAATGGTGGGTAAATTGAATTTACTTATTATTTCATTAGTTTATATATGAATTTTTAATCCATCTCTGTACACATGAAGGAGTTGGGGACTAGCAAAAAGTATCTGTCATTATGAAATCACGCTGTACTTCTGTGAACTCAGCATAGACTGTCTCCTGTAGCACTTGCATCTGAAAGCACTGGCGCATTGTTATGCTAATAATAAATGGTTCAATATCTGGCAACTAGTAACAAGAAAATGGTTTGTTCAGCCTGGCAAAGAACAGCAAAGGACGATCTGAGAGACTGGAACTGCTTTGGAGGATTTACAAATATTACAAAATCAAATTCAGTAAGGGCAGACATGAAACTCTGGAAAAAAGCCCATTCTTGCCTCATGAAGCTAAGCAAGGTTGGGCCCAGCTTGTACTTGTATGGGACATGGTGTAGTAACACTGGGTGCTGTAGGATTATCCTGTTCTGGCAGGGGGGAGTTGGACTTACAAGTTCTTTTAAGGTCCCTTCTAACCTGTAACATTTTGTGATTTCTTAGAAAATAAGGCAAGCAACAGCCTGGCAGATCAGACTGAACACTGGAAGAACACTTTCGCCTAGAAGGTTGTACTGGTCATTCAGAGGCACTATGAAGCTTCCATCTTACTCAACACATAAGATAGAAGAAGAGTGTTGGTTGCAATCCTACCTGACTAGGAGCTCCTGTTGGACTTCCAATCAAAATTTCTGTGGTTCTGTCACCTCACAGAAGATACAAGATTGCCATGATCACACGACACCAGCATGACGCCACTAAAACGTAATCAAATTCTGAGTAACTGAGTCACTGATGAAAATCTGAAAAGCTGTAAATAACCTTTTGACACACTGTAGTCATGTTTTTCTCAATAGGAGTAAAAGAAATACAAGAGAAAATACTTTTTCTTGCTCTTTATAATACTTACACCCAGCAACAGATCAATGCTGAAAGAAGATGTGGACATGCTAAAATCAGGAGCCCCTAAAGCCTAGGCAGGCACACTGGAAAGTGGATAGCTTTAGTGGTTTACAGTCTGTCCAAATAAATCAAAGACAGTGTTTCCAGAGCCAGTGTGCAATGCAATGAATGGTTAAATAGATCATCTCGTGTGTCTTCTTCCTTCCTTATCTCCCACACAAGTAAAAATAACTGCTGTAATCCAAATAAAAGACCAGGATCTGGCAGCAAATCACTGCTGAAAGGGCAGTGACTCCTTTCAAATCCTCATTATTGTTTGCACTATGCTTCACCTTCCACATCACTAGTTACAGTCCCTGACCTGGAGAGAGGAATGTAAATTTGGCACACTGCTATCATTAGGCAAGGTGGAAAATCCAGTCTGTTTTTCTGCTGTGCAGAGACGTTCTATTTTCAATGTTCAGTGCAGTGTGACTAAAAATCTGTACTCTACTGAAAGCTTTTTATCCTTTCAGAAAGCTTTCATGCAGTCATTGAGCTTGATGCATTTGTGCTGCTCTGGCATCACTGAAGGGCAGAGATCATGAAAAGTGTCAAGGACAGGAGAATTGCTGAGCCACACAGTATTCTATATATCTTCACCTGCTGCTCCATGCCTGTCCCAAGACTGAAGTTCTTGGCCATTCACCCATACCTGAAAAGAGCAATAGTTCTGCTGCTGGTCTCTTTAAAGACATCATATTTATAAGTGGGGATAGTTTGACTGACACATTTATGAGGTTTATGTTGCTGCTCTCTTGCTTGGGTAAACAAAATATGGAAACTGCTGTGACCATTTGGAAGAAAGATAGGTACCCGTAGAAGATGATAAGCATACTACTTGTTTCACAAGTAATGGTGTTTAAGACATCATAGCACTCCTGTCCTTGAGTAACACGCTAGTGTAGGGTTATCAGTTTAGCAATTTGTTTGTGGAGACAGAATGTTTTAGGCTACAAAGTTAATTAACAGTACTAAAAAAAAATTATTTCTTCCCTTCCTAGAGCACATACATACAAATGACTAGAAGCACAAGCTAGAAGATTGGATATATATATCCGATATATATCCAATATANCTTAGAGCAAAAGTGATTGCTAGTAGCAGGCCAAATTTTGCTGTTCTTTGCACGGTCTTCTCGACTAGTGTCTTATGTCAAAGGCTGAAATACATCAGGTTTTGTGTCATGTGTCTTACCTAACAAAAAACTAATTTGAGCTAGATACCAAATTTGCTCAGGAATACCTTCCATTTGTCCACTAGGTGTGTCAGTGTGTGTATGATTTATACTTTACTTCCAAAGACAAAAAAACATTAGCTTTATCTGAACATCTGTCTGGCACCTGCAAAATCTGCAGTATGCATCATTAATCTGAATATCATTGTGAGGTTTGGTAATGAGATAGGGTGAGTTCACTATATTAATGTAATAATGCTCTGTGGAGTACTGCAAATCTACAGCTTTCACTGCACACTTGAAAAAAAATAATTACTTTAATAACAGCCTAGAGTAAAATTGGTGTTTATATCTAACAAAATGTTTAATAAACATCTGTCTTCATTCCTACCAGCTTGCTTCATACAAAATAGATATAATGGTCTTCGTTTCCTATACTGAGACATTGCTTTATATGAATGCCCTAGTAATTTATATATATATATCTCATTATATACTACATATGCACATACACACATATATACCCAGATCCTACTATGCCTAAGACTCTAGGAGATTATAATTATGAGATAATAGACATATAAACACATCTAATATCTTTGCTGTAAATTAAGTACATTTAATTCTACATGTACGTGAGTATACAAACACACAATAATCAAACATTTGGTTTTCTTTACCGTCTTCACATTTCTCTGCTATCAACTAATTGTGTGTAAAGGATCCTTTAATTAAAACCCAGCAGGATCAGAAGGATGTATCTACTGTATTATTTTCCTTATATATATGGTTTGCTTAAATCTAAGTCCTTCTTTTCCAAAATATATAATGTAACCAGTGACAAAACTTAATTTGAGTCTAGATGAATTGAAATTATGATGAGCTAAACGCAGTGTTCCCCTCATACTGACACCACCTACAGATCCTTTTGAGCTTCTGTCTTACGACTGTGTAAGAAAAAAATGGTGATTTTTTTTTACCTATATATAAAACTGAAACTGAATTACTTCAGCAGGCGAATCAGTACGCCTTGGGTGATTCAAAGGCAAAAAGTTTCATGCTTGGAAAATCGGTTCTTCTTCTGTTATTTAGGAGAGCTCTGGGAAAAACGTTTTAGGCATACTTCAAATAAGTGAAGTATATGTACACTGTGCTGGAAACACAATCAGCAAGCTCCCCACTTTTCACATGGCATATACCATGGCATATACGTTCATAAACCCACTAGTCCTTCACTGTATGTGCATGACTAACTCTGGTGTTATTTAGAAAACTGATAATGCCATCCCTTCAATTAAGCTAATTAAAACACTTAGAAGAACTCCTGATAAGGGCTTCTTATGTTTGTTCCTAAAAGTTCCACAGAGGCTGTCTGACTGCTTGCACAATACTAACAGAAATGCCAAAACACTAACACTAGATATGAGCTAGATATAAGCTACGATTAGAAGCACAAAGACAGAGAGAGTTGGAGGAGAACTCTGAGATCATCAAGTCTGAACATCAACCCAAAGCCACATGGCTACCACCCATGTTTTCAAGTGCCAGAACTCCACTGCCTCCCTGGACAGATTATTCCTATACCTAAATACTCTTTCAGTGAAGAATTTTTTCCTAATATCAAAACTCAGCCTCACCCTCACAGATCCTGAGGCCATGTCCTCTTGTCCTGTCATTAGTGACTTGGGAAAAGATACGAACCTCCACGTCTCTGCAACTTCCTTTCAAATAGTTGCAAAGAGCAATAAAGCCTCTCAAACCCCAGTTCCCTCATCTGCTCCTCATAAAGCCTGTCTTCCAGGTCCTTGACTAGATTCGTTGCTCTTCCTTGGAGCAGCACCTCAATGTCCTCCTTGTATTGAGGTGCCCAAAACTGAACACAAATCCTATAAAATCATAGAATCATTAGGGATTGGAAGGGACCTGGAAAGATCTTTTAGTCTGATCCCATTGCCACAGCAGGATCATCTAGACCAAGTCACACAGGCAGGTCTTAAACATCTCCAGTAAAGGAGACTCCACAACCTCCCTGGGGAGCCAGTTCCATTGCTCTGTCACCCTCACTGCGAGAAGTTCCTTCTCCTATTTATGTGGAACCTCCTCTGTTCCAACTTACAACCATTGCCCCTATGATCATAGAATCATAGAATCATAGAATCATTAGGGGTTGGAAGGGACCTTGAAAGATCATTTAGTCCAATCCCACAACACAGCAGGATCACCTAGACCAAGTC
>VXBP01007507.1:23819-38124 GCA_013400115.1 Rhinopomastus cyanomelas
GTTGAACAAGGCCAAGTGCCAGGTCATGCACTTTGGTCACAACAACCCCCAGCAACGCTACAGGCTTGGAGAAGAGTGGCTGGAGACCTGCCTGGTGGAGAAGGACCTAGGGGTATTGATTGATAGCTGGCTGAACATGAACCAGCAGTGTGCTCAGGTGGCCAGGAAGGCAAATGGCATCCTGGCCTGTATCAGAAACAGCGTGACCAGTAGGAGCAGGAAGGTGATTGTGCCCCTGTACTCGGCACTTGTGAGACCACACTTCCAGTGCTGTGTCCAGTTTTGGTCACCACAGTACAGGAAGGACATTGAGGTGCTGGAACGAGTCCAAAGAAGGGCAACCAAGTTGGTGAAGGGGCTGGAGAGCATGCCCTGTGAGGAGAGGCTGAGGGAGCTGGGGTTGTTTAGTCTGGAGAAGAGAAGACTGAGAGGGGACCTTATTGCCCTCTACAACGACCTTTAAGGAGGTTGTAGCAAGGCTGGTGTTGGTCTCTTCTCTCCAATTAGTGATGATGGGACGAGGGGAAATGGCCTCAAGTTGCATCAGGGAAGGTTTAGACTGGAATTAGAAAGAAATTCTTCACTGAGAGGGTGGTTAGGTGCTGGAATGGATTGCCCAGGGAGGTGGTGATGTCAGCATCCCTGGAGGTGTTTAAGGAACGAGTGGATGTGGCGCTTGGGAATATGGTCTAGCGGTTAGGCACTAGGAGAAAGGGCTGGACGTGATGACCCTGGAGGTCCTTTCCAGCCATGATGATTCTATTATTCTATGATTCTAAGAGATGTGGTCCAGCATTCTGATAATTTCTGTGGCCCTCCTCTGGACACCCTTCAACAGGTCCACATTCCTCTTGTGTTAGGGGCTCTGGAACTGAATGTAATACTCCAGGTGAGATCTCACTAGGGCAAAGCAGAGGGGGCGTAATCTCTCTCTCGATCTGATGGCCATGCTTCTTTTAGCGCAACTAGGATGTGGTTCTTCTGGGCAACAATTGCACATTTGTAGCTTGTGTCCAGCTAGGACTCGGGCATGCTATTTAGCCTCTAGAATATTTCCCTTTGTAATTCTCTGGTATCTGCCTGGCACTTGCAGATCCTAGTCCTCTGCACATTTTCAGAGATAGTCTAGTGTACAGAGACAGCTGCATATGAGCAGCCTAATTTTCTGGAAAGAGAGAGAACTCATTTTTACAGAGATGAGTGACAATAACCCTAGTATTCTAGTGATCTGTTTTGTCTACTAGAATAGGCCTAACGGGCAATATCAAAATTACAGAGTTCAAAGCCAGGAACAATTAAGGAAGGACAGATAGAACAACATCATATAGAAATCACCTCATTCACAAGAGTATTTATTAAGTGTATATTATATGCTACTTACTATGCTCATCTGGAGACCAGAATGTACTGTAGACATACTTAAATTTAAATACTTTCTTAAATGTATCATCTAAACCAATACTTTTATTTCAAATCAAGCCATATTGTTAGGTCAATTAAAACCGTGCAGCTTTTATTGAACTAATTATGGAAATCAGGATTTCTCATGAAAGGTTTGCATTTGTCTATACACAGTTTGCCTATTTGTCCTTTAATATACAAATGCCTCTAAAAACAGAGACAAATAGACACCTTGTACTGTTGCCCAACATCCTGCTAGCAAGCAAGAAGAAAGAAAACAAATGTATTTTAATATTACTTGGTTTTGATTAAGAACATTATGAGCCCTACAAACATCATTAACATTTCTTTTATTTGCCTTTAAATACAGTAAAATATTTGGTGTTAAATTCTTAGGTGAATAATTATTTTGCTTGACCTTTCTCTCTCTAAAGTCTCTTCTTCCCAATTCTTACAATACTTGTCAATGAGTTTGCTGTTTCACAACTCCATTGGATAATTACAAGTAATGTTACAAAATTTCCATGGTAACGTTTTGTTGCTGTTATTGTATTTTAGATTGGGGTTTTATTATGTCTCTCTCACACACACACACAACCCACAGCAGAGTATACATGTGAGGAGTGTTTAATTTGCAAGTGCAATTTTTTAGGATCTGTATATGTATGTGTCTTTATGTGTAATAGCCAGTGATCTGTTCCCTGAAGCTCAGCTGAAGTCTTCCCTTTCTGTGTTCAATAATAAATGAGTACAATCACAAAATCATGGAATCACTGGAGTAGGAAGGGACCCCAAGAATTCAAGGGTAACCCCCTTGCCAAGAAGTCCTCCAAAACTGCCTAAAGCATGTTGCACAGGCAGAATTTAACTATCTCCAGAGGAGCAACCTCTCTGAGCAACCTGTTTCAGGACTTTGTGATTCACACTGCAAACAAGTTTTATTCCTTATTTCTGAATAACACTTCTTGTGTTCCAGCTCGTGCCCGCTTCACCTTGTCTTGTCACAGGGTACAACTGTCTGGCACCATCCTCCTTATGGCTGCCTTGCAGATATTTATAAACATGGACCAGGCCTCTTCTCATTCTTCTCTTCTCAAGGTGAAACAGTCTCAGTTCTCTCATAAGATAAATGTTCCAGGACCCAAATAATCTTTGTTGCTCTCTACTGGACTCTATTAGTTTCCCTTCTCTCTCAAAAGGGGGAGCCCAGAATTGCACACAGCACTCCAGATGTGGCGCCACCAGGGCAGAGTAGAGGAGGAGAATGACCTTTCTACACCTACTAGCCACAGACTTCTTAATGCACTCTAGAATAACACTGGACTTGGCAACAAGGACACACCGTTGTCTCATGGTCAGCTCACTACCTACCAGGACTCAAAGATCATTCTCTTCAAAACTACTCTCCAACAGATCTACTCCTAACCCATACTGATCAAGAGAGGTTCTTCTTTCCCTCTACTCTGCCCTGGTGAGACCACACCTGGAGTACTGTGTCCCATTCCGGGCTCCTCGTTTCAATAGGGATGTGGAGCTGCTGGACAGGGTCCAGAGTAGGGAAACGAAGATGATTAAGGATGTGGAGCACCTCCCTTCTGAGGAGAGGCTGAGGAAGCTGGGTCTTTTTATCTTGGAGAAGAGGAGACTGAGGGGTGACCTCATTAATGTCTACAAATATGTGAGGGGTGGGTGTCAGGAGGATGGAGCTGGGCTGTTCTCAGTGTCATGTAATGATAGGACAAGGGGCAATGGTTTCTTACACAGAAGGTTCCACTTCAACCTGAGAAGGAACTTCTTCCCAGTGAGGGTGACAGAGCACTGGAACAGGCTGCCCAGGGGGGTTGTGGAGTCTCCTTCACTGGAGATGTTCAAGGCCCGACTGGATGGGTTCCTGTGTGACTTGGTGTAGGTGATCCTGCTGTTGCAGGCGGATTGGACTAGATGATCTTTCGAGGTCCCTTCCAGTCCGTAATGATTCTATGATTCTATGATGCATGATGTTGTTTCCTCCCCTGGTGCAGAGTCTATACTTGTTGCTGTAGAATATTATTATGTTTCTCTTTGTCCAATTCTCCACTCTGTCCAGGTTACACTGGATGGAAGTACAGTCTTCTGGTGTGTGTCAATCACTCCTCTCAGCTTTGTGTCACCAGCAAACTTGCAGAGGATACACTCTGTTCCCTTGCTTAGGTCCCTGATGAGTATGTTGAACAAGACTAGACCCAGCACTGACCCCTGGCGGACACCTTTGCCACAGTTCTCCAAGACAACCCTGCACCATTAATGACTTTCTCAGTTCTACCACACAACCAGCTCTTGACCTTCCTCATTACTCACTTTTCCAGCCCTCACGGCATGGTTTTCCTAATGAGGGTGTAAAAGGAGACAAGAAGTCAAGATACTCTGCTCTAACCTCATCAAACCGGCCAGACATGATATCACGAAAAGCCATCAGATTAGTCAAGCACGATTTCCCCTAACTACTCCAAATAAATTTACTGTCTTTCAGATGCTTTAAGATAATATTCAAAAGAACTAAAAGAACTTGTTGCATCTTTTCAGGGGCAAAAGTGAGACAAACTAGCCTGTAGTTTCTCAGGTCAATGTCTACAGCATCCAATGACTACCCTATAACAGTGACAAATAAGTGAGCTGTCATCTGAATAGACAGGTTTCTGTCCTTAAAACTTACAGTGATTGACTTCTCTGGCATGATTAAATGCATTCTACCTCCCAGGGATCAGTTTACAGTGCCTCAGTCATCTCTGCCAGGCCTCTGCTAGACCAAGCTACAGTGTGCTGATTGACTCGGCTTTGCACAAAACTAACTATGAGAAAGTGCTCTTTTCTAGATAACCTTAATTCTGGAATTAGGGGCAGGAAACCCTTTCCTTTCACCAGTCAAACTGGGTACTAAAGACATCTTTCACAGAATCACAGAATCACGGAGTGTCAGAGATTGGAAGGGACCTTGAAAGATCATTCAGTCCAATCCACCTACCAGAGCAGGATCTCTTAGATTAGGTAACACAGGAATGTTTCCAGGCTGGTCTTGAAAGTCTCCTGAGAAGGAGGCTCCACAACCACTGTGGGCAGCCTGCTCCAGTGCTCTGACACCCTCACCATGAAGAACCTCCTGTGCTCCAGCTTGCATCCGTTGTCCCTTGTACTGTCATTGTACATAACTGCAAAAAGCCTGGTTCTGTCCTCTTGACAGCCACCTTTTACAAATTTATAAACATTAATATCTTATTCTCCTCTTCTGTATGCTGAAGAGACCCAGCTTCCTCAGCCTGTCTTCATCAGGGAATTGTTCCACTGCCCTAGTCATCTTTATGGCTTTGCACTGGAATATTTCAAGCAGTTCTTCATCCTTCTTGAACTGAGGGGCCCAGAACTGGACACAATATTCTAGGTGTGGTCTCAACAGGGCAGAGTAGAGCAGGAGGAGAACTTACTAACCACACTCTTTCTAATACAACCGAGGATGCCATTGGCCTTCTTGACCACAAGGGCACATTGGTGGCTCATGTTCATCCTGTTCTTGTCTAGGAACCCCAGGTCCCTTTCTCCCATGCTGCCATCCAACAGATCAGTCCGCAGCTAGTATACTGGTACCCAGTGTTGTTCTTGCCCAGATGAAAGACAATACACTTAATCTTGGTACATTTCACTCAATTTCTCTCTACCCAGGTCTCCAGCCTCTCCAGGTCCTGTTGAATGGCAGCACAGTCTGCTGAAGTGTCTACTGCTCCTCCAGCTTTGTGTCATCAGCAAACTTGCTGACAGTGCATTCTGTTATGTCATTCAGATCATCAATGAATAGATTGAATAGTACTGGTCCCAGTGCTGACTGCTGAAGGAATCCACTAGGTACAGGCCTCCAAATAGACTCTGTCCCATTGACCACAACTCTTTGTCTTCTTTCCTTCAACCAGTTCATAATCCACCTCACTACTCAACCATCCAGACCACCCTGCCTCAGTTTAGTTGCAAGGATGCTGTGGGAGACCATGTCAAATGCTTTACTGAAGTCAAGACAGACCACACCCACTGTTTTGCCATCATCTATCCACCTGGTTGTGCTCTCATAAAAGCCTATCAGGTTGGTCAAAGAGATTCACAGACTCATTAAGGATTGGAAGGGACATGACTTCCCCAAGATGAAGCCATGTTGACACCTCCTAATGACTCTTTTGTCCTTTATGTGTATAGAGACAGCACTGAGGATAAACTGTTCCATCACCTTTCCAAGGTGAGCCTGACCAGCCTATAGCTACCTGCATCATCCTTCTTACCTTTTTTGAAGACTGGAGTGACATATTCTTTCCTCCAGTCATCAGACAGTTCTTTCATGCCTCATGACTTACCAAAGATGATGGAGACTGGCCTATCAGTGACATCTGCCAGCTCCCTTAGCACCTATAGGAGCATCCCATCAGGGACCATGCATATGTGGATGTCTATTCTTCCTTAACTGATCCTTAACTAAGACCTCATCAAACAAGGCAAGATCTTCCTTTGTCCTGACATCCTTGGGGACATAGTTGTCTGGGACTCATCAGGACAGCCTCCAGCACTATAGACAGAGGAAAAGAAGGCATTCAGTAGCTCTACCTTCTTTGTACCCTCTGTCACCAGAGCACCCACCTCATTCGGCAGTGGACCTACATCATCTCTAGAGTTAGTTTTATCTACAATGTACTTGAAGAAGCCCTTCCGATTGTCCTTGACTGCTCTTACAATATTTAATTCCAACACAGTTTCAACTTTCCTAGTTGCCTGCCTATGTCCTCTGACAACTGTCCTATATTTCTCCCAAGGGGCCAGCCAGCACCTCCTTCTGTGATCTGTAGACTTTCTTCTTTCACTTGAGTTTACCTAGAAGTTCCCTGCTTAACAATACAAGTCTCTTGGCTCTGCTTCTCGATTTCCTACACATTGGGATGCTATGATCTTGAGCTTGAAAGAAGTCGTTCTTGAACAGTAACCAACCATCTTTGGCCTCTTTACCTTCTAGTACCCTGTCCCCTGGGTATTTAAAATCACCCATGGGAACCAGGGTCTTTCATTTATCACTTTGACTTCATTCTTACATGGTTCATTTCTGAAAGTTAAGAAAATCCTACGATCTTTGTTAGGGAATCTGGATTCAAAGTTATCCCTTAGAAAAGATAGTGCATACCATCCACTTCCACCTCATGTCCAGTGTAATGCTGAAGCTTTTGTCCATATGTAAAGTACATGCTGCTGTAGCCTGGTATATTTCCACTAACATTATACTTCCTTTTCTGTACAGACCACTCAAATGGCAAAAAATGCCTCTGCTATTATAATTTGTCAAGTCTTATTAGCAGAGTCTTATTTTGAGAAGGATCAATATTGCAAAATACTGATATGGAAACCCTTTCTTTTTGCACAGACTTCGGTTGATTCGGGTTACTAGTGCAAAGTGTCTAGAGTAACTTCTACTTCCCTTACTGCTTCAGTTTTTTCACAAGAATTGAAGAGAAGGAGAAGAATTTGGAATAAAAATTGTTTGAATTATTATGGATATTCCCATTCCAAATATGTTAGCCAAAACATGATGTCTGTGAATATTTAATAATCCTTTTTTCTAATTTTATTTTTACTTGCAGTACATCTACCTAATATTCTGCAAAGAACCAGTCATGTTTTATGTCTATGCAAAAGTCTGCAAAGAACCATTCATGTGTCATGTCTTCAGAGCACATATCTGACACCTCTAGATTAAGCCAGTGGTACTCTTGCTCACTAATTTCCTGTTACGAATTTTCTTGGTTCAAACCTGAACAGAAAATAGCAATGAAAAATGTTTCATTCTCCAAAGATTTTCACAGTGTTTAATACACATATTTTGTGGTGATTATGGTGGTTGGACTGTGGACCAGGTGCCCACTAAAGCCACTTCATCGCTTCCTAATTGGATAGACAGGGGAGAGAAAAATGTAATAACTTAGCAGGTAAAGACAACAACAGTTTAATAAAGTAGAAGCTAATAAAGATTATTTCAACATCACATCAGCAGATGTTTAGCTTGCATTCTAGAAAGCAGGGTCTGATATGTGTAGTGGTTGCTCTGGAGGACAAATACCATCAACAAAGTCTTCCCCAGCCCCATTCCTTCTTTCCCCTTGCTTTGTTCTCTGGACTGATGTCATATGGTATAAAATATTCCTTTGTTGAGTTTGGATTAATTCACATGGCCCACTACTCAGCCTACTGTTGGGGAGAATGTTAAGTAAAAAAACCTAGGAAATTCTCACAGAACCAACAGTCTTGATGCTGTGTAAGCTCTGCTCAGCAGTAGCTAAAACATTGATGTGTTATTAAAACTGTTCCCACTACCACCACAAACACAGCATCATGACGGTTGTCATGAGAAAGATCAACTCCATCCCAGCTAAATATAAGACATGTCTAGGAAGACTTTTTTTTTTTTTAATCTGTTAAAAGGTCTTACCAGACAATGAAAGTGATGACTGAGTAGTTATTATTTGACAACTTCAACAATGTACTTGTTGTAGTTTGAAAATTGCTAGCATTTTCAAATGTACAGCAGTTCTGCTTTCATGAAGAAGAAAAGAAAAGGAGTTGTTTTGTTTTGCAGGACCCCTCCCCCACAGGGGACTTGTCCTGGGGGAAGGTGTCACTGGTCCTGGACCTGCTCTGGATGTCCGTGTTGGGTGAGCCTATGCAAAAGCAGAGCGGGCGGTTTGTTTTTAGAAAAGTCAGGAAGAAGAAGTGAGTAGTGAATAAGGAGGAGAAGAAGCAGGAAGTATGTAGCCCATTCATGTGCGCTGCAGGCTCTCTTGGACTGCAGCCTCTCAGCTGAGCGCCCCCGCTCCGCCGCCCCCGTTCTCAGGACGGTGGCGGGGAGGGGGAAGGGCACGGGATGCAGCTCGGCCACGGTTTTTCAGCGACGCCACTGCTACTACGGGAAGAGCAGATGCACCGTGTTCACGTAGCCCCATGTCCTCGGCCGGACTGCCAGCTGTGACTCGCCTCGGTCTCCAGTAGCGCTGATGTGCCGCAGTCTGGAGATGCACCTGTAAGCTCTCCCCACCCCGACGCTAGCTGCGAAGTTTGCCACAGGTTCTCCAGTGGCTCCACTGCTTCAGGAATGGAGGACGCTCTGGTTTGCACCACTCCCCATCCAGTAATGGGAAGCCCTCGCGTTTGCTGCGGGTTTTTTTTTCAGCGGTCGTGGGAAGACCCTGATTTGTGCCACTGTGCCCCCTGCTCCGTGCAGCCCTTTTGCCTCGGGCCTGAACCTGACACCACGATCCGGGCGATCTGGGAAGCAAGNGTTGAAATGCATGCCGCCCGCACCGGGGTGTGATTGGGGCGTTAAGGGAGAGGGTGGTGGCACTCGTCTCCGGTTAGCATGCTTTTGTTGTTGCCCAGATCTCTGCCGTGACCCAAGGCCCAAACGATAGTGACTTCCCATGGTATTTTCCTCAGATAGTGTAATGGCATGTGTGACGCAGTTTCTAGGTTGAGTGCACCAACTTACTGGGTTTTATTTGTTTTATTTTCCTGGGTTTTTTTTTCTTTCTTTTCTTTGTCTGTATACAGCTATTAGGTTAATAAACTTCTATCCAGTATCCTAAGCTATTCATTGTCTGGCAAATTTATCTGAGATGTCATCGAGACCTTCCTGCAGAGAATGCGGGCAGTTCATTGATTTCCACTTGCTAAAACTGGTGGAGAAACCCCAACCTGCTACATACTGTTAACATGAATTACAGTGTGAACAGCCAACGAAGATCCTGAATACTTTGTCTGATAGTTATTAGTCCTTGTTATATCCTTAGATATACTTCTCATATGTCTAAATATGTAGTCATTTTTTGTCTCTGATGACTTTTTGTCAGTCATCGTAGACATTTTTCTGCTCTTACGCAAATCAATGTCCAGGACAGTGTGAAATACAGAGCAAATGAGAAAAACACCTTTCTTCACACAGGGAATATTATGGGAAAATGTGAATTAAAAATATTTTATCAGATTTGAGAAGACTTCTAACAACTCAGTTTACAAATTATATGCAAGTTACAAAGTAAATTGTAACTTTGAATCCACTGCACTTGTACTCCATGGTAGAATACAAAAATGGCTACTTGTATGAGAGATTTTCCAATGTTCTCTGAAGTGTATAAAATTAAGTATTTCTAGGCATACTTAAAATAACAACAACAACAACAAAAAATCATAGGAGAGTAAGGGTGACCCCAAAGGCCTTGAAAAAGGTTGCAGCTGAATGCAGGTATAGATAGGAACACATCCAGGAGCAGTTCCAGCAGGAGTGTAACATAAACCACAGCTCATTATATACCCACACAAGCACAAGCTCCAACTATAGTTTATGTTCAGGTACTACAAAACAAGGAGGGTTGTACAGCTCTCATGAGTACTCTTACATCAAATCATCCTATCAAATTATTAAAGGGCAGGAATACCTGTCTTGTGAAAGAAAGGCTGAGCTGGAGCTATTCAGACTGGAGAACAGAGGGCTCCAGGGACACTTTAGTGTGGCTTTTCAATGCTTAAAGGAGGAACATGGCAAAAAGACTTTGTACCATGGACTTTAGTGATAGGGTAAAGGTCAATGGTTTTAAACTGAAACAGAGTAGTTTTACAGAATCACAAAATCATTTGTGTTGAGACAAGCCTTTAAGATTAAATCCCACCATTAACTTAACACTTCCAAATCCACGATTAAATCATGTCCCTAAGTACCGTATCTACAAGAATTTTAAATACCTCCAGAAATGGTGACTCAACCTCTTCTCTGAGTAGCCTGTTCCAATGCTTAATATCCTTTTCAGTGATTTTTTTTTTTTTTTAATATCCAGTCTATTCCCCTGGCTTAATTTAAGGACATTTCCTCTTGTCCTAACTCTTCTTATTTGGAAGAAGACACTACCATTCAATAAACGCGATAGATAAATATATTTATGTCAAGCATAAAGAATTTTTTTATGATGAGGATGGTGAGACACTGGAACAGGCTTCACAGAGAAATTGTAGATGCCACATCCTTGGAAGATCTTAAGGTCAGGTTGGATGGACTTTTGAGCAATGTGATCTAGTAAAAGACAGAGCAGAGGGGTTTAACTAGAAGGTATTTGAGGGTCCCTTCCAAGTCAAACCATTCTACCATTCTATGATTTGCTACATGACATTTCATTTATTCATTGCAGTCATGTACTCTTATTTGTTCACGAGTGCATTGTGGCTTAGCTGCTTTTGCAATACCTGGGGAAAACTAAGAAGTATTTGAGAAATATTTCAGCTGGCAAAACCAAGATGGAAGATGATGGAACAAGAAAACAGCAGTTTTGACTTCTCTGACAGTCTAAGAGCAGAGGAAGTTTGTCCAAACATTTTGCAACCAGAAGCTATGGCTCCTACGAGAAACAATTTCCAGACTGCACAAAGCAATGCTAATCTCACACCTGAGGTAATTAAAGTTTGGTAGCATCTCAAGTCTCTCTGAGCTGTCACCAAAAGATTCTGCCAGGAGCAACCTGATTGGAATGTCTGTAGTCAAATGCTTTGAAGACTACTGACAAAACAACATCTACCAGGTGAGTTTCTGGCACCTATTTTCTGCTATCACATAAAGGTTGGCCACAAGACTTACACTGATTATTCCAAATGAAAAAGCACAAACAATTGGGTATCTTTAGACTGCATTGCCACTGTTTGTGCTACAGAAGTAACACAAAAGCATTGAAAAATTTTGCATTCTTATTTCACCTACAACAGGTGAACAAAAGCAACAAACAAGTCAAGCAAGGAAAATCCAAGTGCTGAAAATGATGTTTCCCAGCTGGGACTAAAAGAGGAAGAAAGTGCTTTATTTGAATGATGATCTGAAAAGGCAGTAGAATGTTTTCTAAAATTAATTTTCAATATTTTTTGCAAAGATCAGAGTATAGTGCTGCAGTTGAGACGGAACAATGCGTGATGCAAGCAAGTGTCGTTTATTCAACATACAAGAGTCCTTTATATATGATTTGATACATGGTTTAACAGAATAGTGATTGGCTAACAGTTTCTTTAAACATTACTTGATTTATGCTGATTGGTGGCTATTATCACTACTACAAGGTAAGCAAGCTACATAACTAAGCACCTATGACCCAGAATAGTCCCTGCACATTTATCTTGTTTTCGGTTTCTGCTGTTTCTTGACCCACACCCAGAGTCCCGTATATTTTGTCTCTGTGGCTGGCTTAGGGGTTCACTCTCATCTTATCAGGATACAGCTCGATCCTCACCAGACACAACCTGACTTGTTTATGTTCATGGCTTTCTACCCAGAGGCTCCAGCACATTCCCAGTGACCAGGTTCTCGATCATCAATGTAGTGGTGCTGTCCGTTCGTTTAGCCTTGTGCAGACCATCAGTATAGTTCAAAACTCAACACTGTTTCTCTTTGATTAGAATTTGAAATGTGGTACTGCAAACATTTTAGCACTTACAAGGTTTTCAAGCACCCTTTTAATGGCAGAGGGCAGAAATAAAGTGCAGAAATATATCTAATACAGAAAGCATTTGAATAGAACAAACCTAATCTCTATGTAATATTACAAAAGTGGAAGTTCTTATTGCCCGGAAATAAAGTTAACATACTGGCTATTTCTAGCTTTCTATCCACTTCTAGCTTTACCTACTAATTATATATTTAACAGCCAAGCTGCTCAGCAAATAACTGTTGTTTGGTTAAATTAAATATAAATTATTTATTTGAACTGAGTTGCAAAAAGCACTTAAAGTGGTGCAGTCCTAAGAGAACAATATTAGGTCATTATAAACCATCTTTGGAAATACTGAGAGAAGTAGTTACTGTTATAGGCTTTTGTCAAGAGTTTTCAGTAATTGCAGTCACAGTGGTAAACATTCTTTGCACTAAAAGCTCCACATTTTCCTGTTAATGATGAATTTTCTTTGAAAGCATTGACAAAACTTTTTGGGTTTTATTTTTAATTTACCAAGAAAACTTTGTACACATTTTATTTGAGAATTGAGTGGCTTTGCCAAAGGGCCCATGCATAACTCGCAGTCAGGTGTAATTCTGACTGACAAAAAAAGATCTGAAGGGCAAAAGGGCTGTATCCTCCCTTAAACAAATACAGCCTGACCTATATTTATATGGGCTTTCTGGGAATAAGTTTTCTCTTGCAGTAATCTCACAGTAGCATTGATAATTATCCATTATTTTCCATTTACTCTCACTACTCATGTTTATTAACCATATCTACTATTTAGAAGATGTACAGGAGATGTACAGGATCACTTAGTACATAAAAGCTTGCTCAGATTTCTCTAGTTCAGCCACTCTAGGAAGATAAATGATAAAACTTCTCATTGCTACTGTTTCCCCACAAAAGTTGCAGAGCTGACTAGTATAGTGATACTTTGAATTTCTTTGTGTATTACTTACGTCCCACTCTTCTGACACTTCATCTACTTTGGGAATAACATCTGTGTAGCATTTTTACACTATCTCCAGTGGGGAAATGAAGAACCATAATCTATTTGTTTTTTCTGTGGTTTGTTCTCATACTGTACAAATAATTAAAAATAAAAATTGATATAAAGAAACCAAGAAGGTACTCTCATTATCCCACACTTTTTTAAGTGTTGACTTTGGTTATTGAAATAAAATATAAACTTAAGTTCCTGATATTATCTTCTGAAGTTTCTGTATTTCATATCCAAGACACTTCTCATATTTTTTTAATTACAAGTTTTCCTTCAATAAGTTACAACAGGAAAAATGCTGTCCTGAGAAAAGTATTTGGTCTTCTTTATGTTTTTTTTTTTATCTAACATGAATACAAAACTTAGCTCTTCCTGGCTTTCTGCAAAAGTATTTGCCCTTTTCATTTAATCTAAATGTATATCAAGTAGTCTAGATGTATGCAGCATTCACAAACATGAGGAGTTGGACATCACAGCCTAGACACTAGAATGAAGGAAAACTGTCAGTAAATAAAAAGATCTTTTGCTTCATCTGGCATTTAGACTTCTTCCTACAGCTTTTTAAGACATTAATTTCTTTGCAGTTTTACAAACAGAAGAAATGCAAAGATCTAAGTTTACACATTATGCAAATTAAAAAGGAACACAATTAGATGAATCACTTTAAGCAGCAATTAGCTGCTGATTGCAAATCCCTCCAAAGCAGTAATACCTTACTTTATTGAGATACCTGCTTATCAGAACATTGAAAAACATCCCAAATTGTTCCCCTGCTCTTTTTTATCTGTTTTTTTTTTTGCCCCAGTGTTCACTGGAAATCACTGTTTGCAGCACCCAAATTGCAGAAGTCAAAGGCTGGGACTGGGAGAAGGAGGTCCAACCTATGGTAAGGGCAGATCAGATTCATGACTATATAAAAATCCTGAAAGGTCAGAAGTCTATAGGATGAAGTTTCTAGGCAATTAGTCATCATATTTGAGAAATCCTGACAGTCCACTGAAGTTCCCATTGAGTAAAAAAAGGTGAAACCTGGTTTAGTAAGAGGTGTCCCTGCCCATGGCAGGGTTTTGAAACCCTGAAGGGTTTCAAATTATGAAGGACTCTGAGGTACCTTCCAACCTAAGTCATTCTGCTGTTCTCTGATTCTTCTAAATTTCCATCTAAGTTCTCTTCACTAGTGTCTATCACGGTCTTCAAGCATCTATCTAAATTGGAAAATATCCAGTGCAGTTATAATGTTCACAGATTGACTCCTAGATTGTCCAAAACACTCTAGTGATACATAGGACAAGGAGCAACGGGTGTAAGTTGCAGCAGAGGAGGCTCCACCTCAACACAAGGGGGAACTTCTTTACTGTGAGGGTCACAGAGCACTGGAACAGACTCC
>VXBP01007507.1:41911-53178 GCA_013400115.1 Rhinopomastus cyanomelas
TGTGAGTCTAATTTAGAGAACTGAATAATTTTTGGTGCATAATTTGTTGTATAATTTGACAGCCAGAATTCCGTACTGGGAAACTGAGAATAGTAGCTGTACAAAATTTAAGTTTTTAGGAACTGACAACAGACAGAGTAAGAGAAAATATTTGCCCACTTTTAATTTTTACTACCTTTACTTCCTTTCTAAACAGCAGAAAGGAATCTACAGCTATCTTTCAAGGCTTTAACTAACGAACAAGTACACTTGAGAGAAGTACATATCGTCAATTACCGTTAAGCTACTTACGAGGTCTACAGATTTGCAGAAAAAAAGGAGGCATGCCAAGACATAATATCGAGTATTAGAAATGTATTTCTGGACTCAATGCACTATATTCATTTGTTTGCAGTAGTAAATGCTTAATTAATTACTACAGAAACACATTTCAGAGAGAGGGAAAGGAGGCAAAGACAGAATAAGCCACTCTGACAGCATATTGGTGGACCACGAATGTAGTGATAATTACTTGTCTAGGAAAATATCCCTGTGTGTGACAGAAAAAATGGTAGAAATGGGGTTGTTGCACCCTGGGATTTCACCATTAGGGAACCTTTATTTTTTTTCCTGGTAGAGTACATCAGAGACACTACTGTTGTCCTAGATAACTTTAATAGTTCATCAACTTAAAATACTGTGAACGCAGTGCTGTTCGTTTTGCCCTAGTTTTCGCTTAAGCCTGGATACGTGTCACTAATTTTTTTTCAGGAATAAAACTGTAATCATGTCCCTTCTGTTGTTAACTAAGCTCACCTTCAGATATAAATTCAAGGCTCACTACCACTTTTAGGCAAATTTTTGTTTTCAGTGAAAAAACCTGTAGAAGAAAAGCAGGACTTCTTTCTCTTTCTGGCAAATGTTACTCTGATGTCCATTCTGTGTCTTTAAAACTTCAATCTAGGCTATGGTCCAAGGAGTAGAACCTGGTGCCCTTAGCTCAGGATGGTACATATTAGGTGGTTTGCATTGGTGGGTTTCAGAGATGGGACCCGTGTGGTGATCTTGGAGTCATACCACAGCACAGTGCACAGGCAAAATGGTTGTCAGCCTCTGAGGTCATCTGCTGCTCAGACATTTAATAATGAACTCCAACTATCAAGTAAAAAACTGTGGATCAGAAACTCAATTCAATGTCCAGAAAAGTAGCCCTTTAGCTGCTTTGTAGCAATTTAAAAACCATGTCAGTTCTTGAAGTGCTGACAATCTCTATAGTGCAAATACTAAGTAATTTTTCTTTACCCACTAAACAGCACCGAAGTACACATGCCCAAGGTATACTTTGGAATTGAAATGTACTATCCATTTCTGAGAATTTGGCATAAAATAGGCAAAAGAAATAATGGTGTGCTTGACAAGTGATCTTTAAAAACATTTTCTAAGCCCTTTTTTTCCTGGCAATCTTTTCACATTTGATTAATATTCCTTCCTGTTTTCTGCTTCAGAGCATTGCTTCTTTGAGCTGCATTGGATCTAAACCTGAAAGTAAAAGAAGAAACTAGCCTTTTAATCCCAGGAGAACTGACTCTCTATTAATTCCAAATGTTTGGAATTAATACACAATTAATACATAATAAAGCTGTATGTTTTTTGACTATGATGCAAGAAGCAGAAAAGAAAAAGAAATGAAAGTTTTTTCAAGGTAGATTTGCTTTGCAGCTAAAAAGTTTTCAATCCTTCCAAATATGGTCAAATGTTTTTGGATAATGTTCAGCTCTCAATGACATCACAAGAGTTCATTCAAAATACTCTGTAAAAGTAAACAAAAGAGATAGTCATTTAAAAGGAATCACAGTTACTCCCTTGTTTTAAACCATACATTGATAACTTAAAAAATATTTTAATGTGTATTAGTAAAATACCTGACATTTTTCCTCACTGGAGGCATTAACAATACTATTGCAAAAAGATGTGGATTAGACCAATATAATCCTCCAGTTACCTGCAAATGTCTTGAGCGCAGAGGATTGTCTACACACATCATTAAAAGTTAAACTGCTGGTTACCAAAAGCTTATTCTGATCCCTAGAATAAGGTCTCACATGCTTCTGAGTCAGGAAGATTGCATCCAGGAACGTGTCAAGTTTCCATAAGAAATTGGTCCCTTCCAACCCCTAACATCCTATGATCCTATGATCCTATGTCCTTACATGTTTGATTTAAATCAAAGTGATCCAGACACTTGTAGTGTAGCAATAGCCAAGCTATCAACTTCAAACAGCCACACCCACAAAATGTACTTCTGTATTTGTTTTCACATTTCCCCAGAGAGAAGCATTACTGTTTGTGAGAAAAATATTTGTGAAGAATACTGCTGTTAGAAATATCTTTTTATGGAGTGCCAAGTGTTCANGTAAGCTTGGATGAGCATCAGAAGCTCGGAGGTGGAGACAGGAAGAGTAAGAAATATCAGCAGAGCCCTGACAAGCATGTACAAGACACTATTGTGATGCTAACATGGAGATCAGGTCTGGGATACTGGTACTCATATGGGAAATTGGACTTTGCCCAGACTGTTTGCCGTGGCCATCCATAGAGACCATCTCCCTTCCAGAAGTGTCCCTGGCTGAGGAAAATGGCAATTGGTCAGTCTAACTATTGTGCGCAAGATGTAGAAAAACAAGTTTAATTCCTAGATTCATATTAAGTTTTCTAAACTGGCAATCAAGAATAAAAATCTCTTGATTTTAACTTGTGAACTTAGTAATTGTAATATAGCAAATGTTAACAGGATACACACACAGTGTTACACCATTAGAACATCTCCTTCTGTGGAATAACTAGGCCACAAGGTACTTTGCTTTTTTACAGCTCAGATTTCCAAAGGCCTGCTTTCTAATACAAAGAAAAAAAACCTTTTGAAAGATTCCTTTTTCCCACATGTCCCAGTTTTCATTAGCCAGAGTCTTCAAAGCACAATAAAAATGAGGACGGTATTATAGTTAAAGAAAAATAACAGTTTTATTAACAGGCAAGGAGAAACAGATTTTAAAAAATGAAGGAAGAAACCTGCATACTTACAGCAACAGAAATACAGGCACTACTCCACGGCAGCATCCTGTGAAAACCTAACAAAGATTTTTAAGCCTCTAGCAAAAGAATCTAGCCCTTTACTTTGCCCAGATGTGAAAGTCACACTTGAATACCTAAAAAATAAATTCTCTGAACCTTCCTGTAGTAAGGAAAATAAATGGGAAAGCTTTTCCTACCTGAAGTTTCCCCTTTTTTCTGAACATTGATAGTTTTAATGGGGAAAGGAAGAAGGGAAATAGGAGAAAGGAAGAACAGAAAGAGAAGAAAGAGAAAGGGAAATGGGTGTGGGGGTAAAAATAATGCTTAGACTGAATCAGGAATGATGGAAATATCAGTAAGAATGCAAGATTGCAAAGTTACAAGCCGACAGGGAAGAAAATGGAAAAGGATTGTCTTTCACCAGGTCCATATGGGAGGAGAGCAAAGAGAGAGGGGCAGTCGTCCCAGAGAAGATGTGAAAGACAGAGTTCTGCAGTCCTGTGAGTCATTTAGAGGGTCATAGGGAGGGATATCAATTGGTTTTCACATGGATTATATGATATCAAGGTGACAGGGGTTAATCCATGGTGCTTGCCTACTTTATTGTTTGCCTCAGTGTAGAAGTTGATCCTTAAATCCAAATTTCTTCAGTAGTATAAGTAAGTCAGAGTAATAAAAAAATAAGAATTAATCTTTCTATTTTATTACTGATCTGAAGAATTACAAACAATTGAAGAAAATAGTTTATTGGTGACTGTTGTCTCTGCTGTTTTGGGCACATGTATGAAATACCACATGTGTGAAATACAAAACCCCCGAACTACAGAATATGCTGGGATTCGGCGAGGCGGGGACAACTGATAGTGATGCATCAGAAGCTGTTTATTCAACGTAATAGCAAGGTTTATATACCACACAATGTTCATTAGCACTAGCTAAGTAACAGTTCACAACCAATCACTTTTGTGTGTACCATATTTGTAGGTTACCTAGAGGAGTTACAATTCAGTTTAGAAGCAGCTAGCTCAGTGGTGAATACAATATCTCATCTTAGTATTTTTACACCATGATTTTCTAGTTCTACAGTTGCCAAAGCCATACTCTTAGCTCATCCTAAATCACATGTTGCTTTTCAGTCTATTTGTGCATGTACTTCCCTTTTAGTAAGATTCTGTTTATGACTCTGTTTACTAGTTCTAAGGCCTAAGTTCAAATCCTCCAGCCTCATTAGGCAACCATGTCTAGCTTTCTGAGACCACCATATCCACAGAACACATTTAAATTTATTTTAACTGTTGTCATTTTCAGTTTAATTGATCTTTGGCAACATTTTGGGTTTTAATGCAAAACAGATACTGTTTTAAGGGAAAACCACATAGATTAAATGCAGCAGCAAATTTCCAAAGCAGAACTACATCTACTTCAATCTTTTACAAGTATTTATGATACTAATTACAGAACTATCCTAGTTTGCCATAATGCGGGGTAACAAAAACTCATTAGCGGCATTATCTTATTGTAGCTATTAACTTACACGATGATAATACATGAAAGGTCTTACTTGAAACATTTATATAGAAATTATCTACTGAAATACTGAGTGAAAGGAAGGCACAATGCATGAAAGCAGGTGTAAACCCTACATCCTAATAAAGGGGCAACGGGTGTAAGCTGGAACACAGGAAGTTGCATATGAATGTGAGAAGGAACTTCTTCACGCTGAGGGTGACAGAGCACTGGAATAGGCTGCCCAGTCTCCTTCACTGGAGATGTTTAAAACCCGCCTGGATATGTCCTGTGTGATTTGGTGTAGGTGATCCTGCTGTGGCAGGGGGATTGGGCTAGATGATCTTTCCAGGTCCCTTCCAAACCCCGGTGTTCTGTAATCCTAATATTTTGCAAGTCTCAGTTAATAATTATTTTTATGCTTTGTGAAGAAATAGTGTTAGTTATGGTTGAACTATCCCAGCTTTGCATTAAATTGTCCTTCTAATAACAGCCAGCATTAATAACTGGGATTTATTAAAAAAAATCCAACATAAAACCCCAAAGCAGCAAGCCCTGCACTCTGAGACACTGGCTTGGACTAAGGGTATTGGCTTATTTGTTTAACCATTCAAATATCTTCCTTGACTACGTCACTTCACTACATAAGTTGACACTGATTGTTTTGCAGTCTCTGCTATGTATTTAAGGTGCTTTTGTTCTCTGCCTCGCCAGATCTGATCCAAAATTTACTGGCATGAAAAGAAATTGCTCCTTCAGCTTGAACGGACACTGGAAAGTACTCAGGATGGGACAGCTTGTATGTTTTTAAATGGTTTACCTTGTGCTTTTCTACGAACTATAATTGATGAATGCTTCCATTAAATTTAATTGTGACTGAACCCTGTATAAAAAGTAATGTGCCGGTGGACAACTTAACAATCATCCTGCTATGGGTGTTTGAATTCAGCAGGCATCAGCTGAATTTAGGCATTAATCACACTAGCACATATACGAAGACTAATTCTATAGGAATCACATAGAATCACAGAACATTAGGGGCTGGAAAGGACCCCGAAAGTACATAATTCAGAGCAAAATCACCTAGATCAAGTCACACAGGAACATGTCCAGGCAGGTTTTAAATGTCTCCGGAGAAGGACACTTCACAACTCCCTCAACAGCCCGTTCCACCTCTCTATCACTTTCACTGCGAAGAAGTTCCTTCTCATATATACGTAGAATTTCCTACTATGAAGAGGACTAAAATTAGCCCTATGCTCAGTTTAGGGACAGCTCCCAGGACTCCAGTGAAGTGGAAAGGAGGATTCTGTGATCTGTATAAATTCAGTCAGGTGAAAAGACTGTATAATATTCTTTCCAGAAATAAGGAAGGCTGAAACAGTCCTCTAAGAAAATTTTAGCAAACATTTACATAGTTTGAAATTGCCTTGACAAATATCTACATCCCACGAATTGTTCTTTCTTCTTAACTGTCCCTCTAGCTGTGCACTAGCCATGGGTCTATGTTGTGTCAGGGAAGGAAATGTCAGACTATGTCTTTCTAGGATAAGAAACCGCTTGTTAACTAGTTTGTTGTTACTGTTTGCTGTAATGAAAAAATAGATTGTGTGTTATAATAAATGAATGGTTGTTTCTAAGTGCTCCTATGGAAACACCAAGATTAAATCTCAACTATTCTGTCTCCATTATTATGTAAATGATGGAGACACATGAAGAAACCTAATTGTTCCTTTATTTCATGAGTGGTGCCATTCCAAGACACTTGATGAGTCCTACTTGTAAATTGATTTCCTTCCCATCAGATTTTCCTGGACTAAATTTTCGAAACATCCTCAAATGTGTTTTCTTCTAAAAAAAAAAGTCATTTTATAACATTGGTCAAACTAAAGAAATCTGGTAGTTGGAAAAAGAGAAGTTTCTATTAAATTCTTTATTATTCTTAGGGGAAGATAAATGGCCAACAGCAGTGTAAAAGGGTTGAAAAGGTTCTTGTTCTCTCTGGGAGAATAGATACAGCTTTTCTCAACAAGAACTACCTCACTGTTTTATCAGAATGTGAATGAATCTATACATGCATCCATCCTCTTGTGCCATACAGCAGGTCAGTGTAATGCTGTCTGTAGGAGGAATGCATCACCCTATGCCCCTTCAGGGCTCCTTTCTCAAGTGAAGCATAGATACTCAGCCCCACTGACTCCCAGTCTGTTTCTTCCCAGGGCATAAGAAAGTGTGTACCTCTCCTCCACAACTGGCCCTTCCAAGCCTGTCACCCATCCTGCACAGAGCCACCTGTGACTGTCTGCTGGCCATTCAGCCACGATTGTCCCTAGATTCCAAGTCCCAGTTTATATTTATTGGGTAATATCAGAATGTGTGCTACATGTGCCTAGGAATGACAATGTTGCTGTAAACCTTAGTGCATAATTTTGCATATGAAAAAACACTGTTTGACATAAAAGCACAGTTACTAGGATGCAAAACACATTTTAGAAATTTGTCTTGTCTCTTTGGGATCACTGACCTCTAAGTACTCCAAGAATTGATAGAAATTATTTCACCCAAGACGTATGAAAGTTACTTTCCTTCCTTACTGTTCTCCAGATTTCAGCTTTCAATTCATTAAGACAATCTGCATTTGGAAATTCACATCACCTCAGTACTGCTATGCACATCCACAGAGAATTCCTAGGAATTTTACTGTGGTTTATACTTCAATCAGCAAGTGAGACAGCAGAAAATTGTGTAGAGTGGTCTGTTAAGGATGATTTAATGTTTAAAGCTATCAACCAAGCTGTGAAGCTAGAAATCAATACTTGACATCTTGGTTTCATATCAGTAGATAAAGACACAATAATTGCACTGTCAAGTGCAAATACAAAGGGCACTCTAGAATACCCTCCAATGCCACACCGAGACTGAGCAGTGAAATAGTTATGCTAAAAGAAGTGTGAAGTTTGGAGGCAGGAAAATGTGTGTAAACTGATGTGCTCTGTAAGAAGAGTACCACCACAGTGGCTTCTACATGATTTACCTTACTGCAGCCCACCAGCTGCTTCATCTATGGACAAAGAGCTCTTGTTTCCATGTGGCAGAAGTACTATGGTACAACATCATGCAAGGACAGCACCTGACTGACTCATTGTACCAAAGCAAAACACAGTAGCATTTGTTAATTCCCAGTATGAGTTTTTTAAAGTTGATGATCCTTACTAGATCCTTACAAGAAAAATTTCATACTGCATTTGGAGAAAATATTTAGTGCTTGCATTATGGAATATAATCAGCACAAACAGCTAATCTGGTTCAACTGAAGCCCTGCTAGTAAGAACACATCACAAAATGAGCCAAAAATTGCAAACAAGCTTTACTTTACTCCCTAGAGGGAAGATTTTTTGTTCTGTCAGTCTTACCTTTCTAACAGCAAGTGATGGAAAAATATCTCTGGCACAAATCTCCTACAGCCAGTTGAGCTGCACTCCTGCATTTAATGATGTGAATTGAAAAGTAATAGACTTTTTTTTCTTTAAAAAGATTCTTTTCTAGAGAGATGCATTTGCTGGTGATAAAACCAGATTAGTTTAAAAAATGTACAGCTACCTTCAAGGCTGACAGTCATCCACTCGATAGGATAAATCATTCAGATCTGCCTGAAATGAATATTTCATAGTAAAGCTTGGCTCTTTCTGATGAACAGGGGAGAGGTGCTGGTGGCAACACTGCCATAAGCCAAATTCTATTAGAAGAAAGGAACTGCCCTGACAGTGAACTCAGCAGCATTAAATGTCCTTGGCTATACCACTCCTTAGTAAGGAATCTGAGTCTGTAATTTTGAGCTGCTTGACAGGCTATGGATGTTGTGTACCTAAACTGTAGTAAAGCCTTTGGCACCATTTTCCATAGCATTTTCCTGGATAAACCGGTTGCCTATGGTTTGGCACCTGGCTGGCTCAGTTGGTAGACTCTGAATTCCTAAGACGTGTGCTTTGTTGGGTAAAAATCTGGCTTGATGGTCAAGCCTAAAGAGTAGTGGTGAATGGAGTTAAATCAAATCAATTCCAGGTCACAAGTGTTGTTCCCCAGGGCTCAGTATTGGGGCCTGTACTATTTAACATCTCTAATAATAATCTGCATGAGTTTGTAGGCTACACCAATCTGGGCTACAGCATTGATCTACCTGAAGGTGTGAAGGCTCTACAGAGAGACCTGGACATGTTGGATCAGTGGGTAGATACCAGCATTATAAGGCATCCTCATTATAAGGAAGGCAATGAGCATATCCAAAGTAGGGCAACAAAACTGATGAGTCTAGAACACCAATCTTATCAAGAGAGGCTGGGAGACGTGATGTTGCTCAGCCTGGCAGGCTAAGGCTGAGGCTGAGGCTGATCTGTTCCCACCAGTAATGATTGGTAGGATGAGAGGAAATGACCTCAAGTTGTGCCAATGGAGTATAGGCTGGAATTTGGGAAAAACTTCATTGAAATTGTCATTAGGCATTGGAACAGGCTGCCCAGGGAGAAGACATCTCTGGATCATGCTTAAAAGTCATGTAGATATGGAGCTTAGATTAACATGGTTTAAGTTAATGGTTGGACTTGATGATCTTAAAGGTCTTTTCAAACCTAAATGCTTTTATGATTCTATGACAATATGGAAATGGCCTCAAGTTAAACCAGAAGAGGTTTATGTTGCATATTAGGTAAAACATCTTCACTGTAATGATTGTAAAGCACTCAAGCTGCAGAGAGAAGGGGCTGAGTCATCATCACTCAAGACATGTATTAATGGTGATATTAAAAGGACATGTAAATGTTATGCTAAGAGACCACTGCCAAGTGATGGGTTAAACGGCAGTGATGGGTTAATATCTAAACTGCTTCTTTCAACCAAGATTATTTTCTGCTCTTCTTTTATACTTACTTGTGCCTCTATACTCGGCACTTGTGAGACGCATCTCGAGTACTGTGTCCAGTTTTGGTCACCNACTTTCCAGCCATGATATTTCTATGATTCTATGATTCAATATAATATGTGTGTTCTTCAATGCTAGAATATATTTCCTAGAATTAAACTAGTATGTTATTGATAATAATGATCTATGTAGTTAAAAAGTTCCAAAAGTAGAAGGATTATTTTATTTCCTGGGAGGACATAATGTGTTTTAGTTAAGGAATGTGTTGAGTGACTAAGAAGAGTCACAAGAGATATTTTCTTTACTAAGGATAAAACAGAGTCTACAAAGTTACTATCATTGTGCATGCCCTCTTATATCCATAGCTGTTTTTATTCATTAGTATATTTCCTGTATGCATATTGTTCTTGTGCTAGCTGTGTGACTGTTTAAATATGACTGAGTTTTTAAGAACAACTCCTTGATTTTTCTGAAGGAATAATTAGAAGCTGATTAAAGTATACAGGTACTTTAATCAATATCAGTATTAGACACCAAATTAAGCACTAATTTACTTAGACTTCCAAATAAGGATAATATTCATCTTTTGAAGTTGAGTATTCCACTGAATATCATATGATATCAAACTCATGCAGATCAAATATTGTGTTTTAATATGATAGTCATCGAGGAATTTAATTCAAATCTGCCTAAAAATATGTGATATTTAATTCTCTAGGATGGCTTTTTGAATGGGAACCAACATTTTAGAATTTCTAACCTATTATATTTTTCTGATTTACATATCCATAAATCAATCATTATTATTTATTTCTTTGCCAGAACAATCAAGGTGAAATGCTATGAAGATGTTTTTCCCAAGGCATTTTGTTAACTGAAAATCTATGTCTAAACCAGTCCCTTTAAATCTATTAGGTCCCAAAGTTTCTAGCGTGATTAATTTCCTATCTATTGTTTTTCAGAAAAGTCAATGACACAATTAGATATATGTGCTTTATAAAGTTTAAAGACTTGCAGGTTTTCAGAGACACCTCTTATATCATGTTATCAGTAAGTATAAACGTAACACAATTAACAGGAATTTTAAGCACCGCAAATCTATCAAAAAGGGCACAAAACCCGGCTTCTGTAGTTTTTAGAAGTCAACTGCTGTCTAAAGGAAGCAACAAATATAATTAGCTTTTTCCTGTGTATTTTACAATTTAATAGATTAGCTCCACATTCCTCTACTGCGTAGTTTTCTGCATGCAGTTAAGATTTTTAGTCCATGGGTAGTCACGTACATCTGAAGAAAAATATGGAGAAGTATAGTATTAACCACTACTAAAAAGAATAGTAGGATCTGCTTTCACTGGTAATATAAATCAAAAGCATATTTCGTATTTTCATATTTTGCAGTCCAGTCATTAACAAATTTTAATATTATCCAGATAAAAAAAACTTGATTTCTCTTATTTTCTCCTAATAGTTGTATTTGTCTATCAGCAGATATCAAATAAAATTCCATTCAGGGCAAAAGAAAAAGAAAAAGAAATTAATAATATTAATTAATGTTTCAGCAATATTAATGTGGCTGGTTTGGGGACTAGAAAATGAGAAGAAATCTCACATAAATTATTCTGCTATATGTGAAATTACTGTTCCTTGGCTTGCACTTTAAGTACAATACATTTTGATGAAAAAGTGTTTTGTATATCACAGAATTATAGAATCAGAATCATCCATGTTGGAAGGGACCTCCAAAGGTCATCTAGCCCAACCCCCCAGCAATGAGCAGGAACACTTTCAATTAGAT
>VXBP01007507.1:59652-84152 GCA_013400115.1 Rhinopomastus cyanomelas
TCCCTGGGGTGCTCCACTGAATACAGGTTTCCAACTAGCCTCTGTGCCGTTGACCACTACCCTCTGGCTTCTATTCTGCAGCCACTTCATGATCCACCTCACTACTCAATAATTCAGGCCACACTGCCTGAGTTTGGCTGTGAGGATGCTGTGGGAGACCATGTCAAATGCCTTACTCAAGTCAAGATAGACCACATCCACCACTCTGCCATCATCTATCCACCTGGTTATGCCCTCATCAAAGGCTATCAGGTTAGTCAAGCATGATTTCCCTTTTGTGAAGCCATGCTGACTGTCCCTAATGACCCTCCTGTCCTTGATGTGCCCAGAAACAGCCTCTAGAACAAATTGTTCCATCACCTTTCCTGGGATGGAGGTGAGGCTGACCGGTCTATAGTTACCCGGGTCTTCTTTCTTTCCCTTTATAAAGATTGGGGTAACATTTGTTATTTTTCAGTCCCTAGGCACCTCTCCTGTTCCCCAGGACCTAGCAAAGATGATGGAGAGTGGCTTAGCAATGACTTCCACCATCTCCTTTAGTCTGTACGGGCTCACCCCATCTGGGCCCACGGGTTTATATACATCTAGTTTGATCAACTTATCCCAATTTACCCCAGAATAATCAGAGAGCAAATCAGTACTCTGTGAAAGGACCTACTTAATAGGAAAACTTGTTTAGCAGTGTCCTTTTTTGGGGTTTTTTTTAATTGTTTTGGACTTTGTTTCTAGTAGCTTCTTTTTGTTTGGAGAGTGAAAATGCAATGATGTGGTCACTATTTGATTTAGCCGAGACAGAACCTATCTGCATAGTGCTGTGTTTTTGGTGGTTGTTGGAGATGTGTTGATAACACACCAATTTTGGCTGCTACTGAGATGTGGTCACACAGCACCAAGGCTTTGGAGTTTTGTGCTGGGATTTTTTCCTAGCATTCTCTCCAGCTGTAGGCTGAGGGATAGGTTGGGCCAGCTAACTCAAATTGAACAAAAGGATATTCTGTACCACATTATGTCTATTCAGAGACAAGGGGAAAGAAGAAAGTGGATTGAGGGTGCTCTTGATCTTCAGAGCAGTTGCTATATAAAGCCCTACTTCCTAGAACATCTGCTAAATATCTTCTGCTGAATGAAGGAAGAGAATAATCTTTATTATTTGCCTTTTTTTCTGCATACAGCTTTTGCTTCTGATTTAGTAAAACTGTTGCTGTTTTTACCCACCAGCCTGTCATTAGATTTTTCTCTCCTCTATCCGTCCAAGAAATGGGGTGAGCTGGAGCAGATCTGGAAGGTACCTGGCCCCCAGCCAGGACCCTATCAACAGCTACCAAGTTTGTGCAGAGGAATCAAAAAAGAAAGTATTCCAGACAGTCTTGTTCCTTGGGACTGTGGTGGAGGTCAACAGTGAAGAAGAGTCTCATTGGCAGCTAGAGCAATTCACCATTGAAAGAACTGCAGCTTATGGGACACCCCTTCACCTGTTCGAGAAGCTCCTGAGAAATTGTCTCACATAAGGACAATATCATGTTGCAACAGTGAAGGACTGTCAGGAGTCTTCCCTCTGAGGCTGAAGTTGCTAGCAGAGCTGGGCGCACAAAGTTGCACCTAAGTATCGCTCTCTTTATTTGGTGAGGGATTTTTACTCTTTGAATTAGATTTTGTTTACTTCAAATCTTGACTTTTGTTTGTTCTCAAACCTTTTGCTAGTTAAAGAGAACATCTCAGGACTAGCCAGACTAGCCAACAATAGTACAACTTCAGTTTCATTATATTGCTGTCTTCTTCTTTTTAAAATTTGTTCAAAATCCCTGTAAAAGGCTGAAGCTGGACAGATTGTATCATGTTAATCAGGAAGGTTTCAGCTGACTGGAGGTTAGCAGACCTGGTATTCATTACAAGAAAGGCCAGAAAGAGTATCTGAGGAACTACAGGCTTGTCAATCTGCTGACCTAGTAATGGGGAACCTTATGGAAAATCTTGGGTGGCATCTTGCACTATGTACAGGATGAGCGGGTAATCAGATATCATCATCATGAGATCATGAAAGACAGTTTCTGCTTGAATCATCTGTCACCTCCAGGTGACCCACATAGTGGGTAAGGGAAAAGCTGCAGATGTTGTCTACCTAAACTTCAGTAAAGTCTTTGGAACTATTTCTCACAGCAGTCTTCTGTAGATTCTGGTTTTCATGGTTTGGATTGGCATACGCTTTGTTGGGTAAAAATTGGGGTTGATGGCCAGGCCCAAAGAATGGTGGTGAATGGAATGAAATCAAATCAATTACAGGTCACAAGTAGTCTTCCTCAGGGCTCAGTATTGGGGCCTGTACTCTTTAACGTCTTTATCAGTGATCTGCATGAATGCACAGTAAGTTTGCAGACACCATTCTGGGCTATAGCATTGATCTGCATGAGGATACAAAGTCTCTGTGGAGAGATCTGAGCAGACTGGATAGGCCAAGACTAATGGTATAAGTTTCAATAAGGTGAAGCCTTGAGTCCCACACTTTTGTCACAACAATCCAGTGCAATTCTACATGCTTTGGGAAGTGTGCATGAAAAGCTGCTGATGGAAAAGCAGCTGAGTTGTTGATCAATAGGCAGCTAAATACAAGTCATCAGTGTGCTCAAGTGATCAATAAGGCAAAGAAAGAGTCTAGTAGAAGCAGAAAGGTGATTGTCCCCCTTGTACCCACTTTGAGTACCGTGACCAGTTTTGGGTGCCACAGTATAAGAAGGATATTGAGGTGCTGGAGCAGCTCCAGAGAAGAGCAATGAGACTGGTGAGAGGCCTGGTAAGCAAACCCTGTGAGGAGTGGCTGAGGGAACTGGGGTTATTTAGTCTACAGAAACAGAGACCTTACTGCTCTCTATAAATACCTAAAAGGTGGTTGCAGTGAAGCTGTTGCTAGTCTCTTCTTCCAAATTACTAATGATAGGAGAGGGGAAATGGCCTCAAGTTGCATTAGTAGAAGTTTAGATTGGATTTTAGGAAGAGGTTTTTTACTGAGAGAGTGGTTCCAGTGGTGGCACTGGAACAGGCTGCCCAGGAAGGTGGTGGAGTTACCATCCCTGGAGGTATTTAAAAAAATGGATAGATATAGCACTTGAGGCCATGATCTAGGGCTTAGGGAGATGTTGGGATGACAGCTGGACTTGATGATCCTGGATGTTCTTTCCAGACATGACAATTCTATATTCAGCAGTGGTGAAGCCACATCTTCAATTTTGTGTTCAGTTTTATGTAATTTGCTAGAAGAAAGACACTGAGGTGCTTCAAATGTGCCTAAAGAAATGCAGTAAGGTTATCAAAGCATCTAGAGAGCCCCAGAGAGTATCTTCTTTCTCAGTACTCCTATCTGACAGGAGGTGGTAGTGATGTGGAGGTCAATCTCTTCTCTCAAGTAACAAATTATAGAAGAAGAGAAAATGGTTTTAAGTTGTGCCAGAGGTTTATGTTTGATATTAAGAAAAAATTAATGAAAAGAGTTGTAAAGCATCTAAATAGGCTACCCAGGGAAGTACTTGTGCCTTCATCTCTCAAGGTATTTAAATGATGAGTAGATGTGATTCTGAGAGATGATTTTGTGGTGACTTTGCAGTGCTGGTTTAATGGTTAAACTTGGTGACCTTAAAGATCTTTTCCAACTGAATAAACTTTATGATTCTGTGATTGTATTCTTTTCTGAATACCTTTCCTTCATGTGAATACCTTTCCTACTTTGCAGACAGTATCTACACTGAAAGATCAAAACTTACCTTCTGGACCTATCATTACAGATCAGACCATTTGTGCTTCAAGGACTTCATCTGCCACTTCAGTCTGTGTGTGCTAGCTTTCTGCACATAGACACAGCAATTTCCAATTCTAAATATAATTCTGCTTGCAGTTTAGCATCATCCTTCTCACTGGAAAACAAAGCAAAGGACACATGTAATCTTTATCACACACTTTAATTCCTTCCACACTGCACCCTGGCCTCTGAACATTTTCTCTGTCCTATTCATATTTCTGTAACAAGAGAATCTCCTACTCAGATCTCTGATGAAAGGTTTGTGTGTGTGTGTGTATTTTTGAATTTCCTTACTAAGGAGTACCACTTTTTGATTATTCTGGATATTCTGACTTTATCTCATGTTCCCTGCTCTCCAAAATATAGCTGACAGTCCTTTTTTAGCTATCAACCATCTGTTCTATTTCTCACAGCTTTTAGTTTTCAGCATCTTTGGCTGAAGGGAATAAAGATATTCTTTTTCAGTAAAATATCAGATAATCTTTTTATAGTGTAAGAATACTTTCCTAAGGCAACTTCTTTAAAATGCAATACCACAAGTATAAAATGCTCTCAAGAACAGAAGATGCCTGAGGCATATATCAGTAAGGATTTCTTTGGTCCACAGAAAGGAGAGATGACCAGGGTGTTTTATGTATGCTGAAGAAAGAAAATAAGCCAGAGAAGGGTAGGGAAAAGATGGGAATCTGAAGACTTGGGAAAGGGGATGTTATCGTACAGGTGATTTGTTGGGATGGAAAACATTTATCACAGTCATTATCAGTATTTTTACCATGACTCTAAAGTAAATATTGCTTTTTCTCTTGCTTTTTCTTTTGTCCAGCTTACTTTTCTACAACATTCAGGTATTCTTGGTGCAAGTTTGGTTTCAGTGAACAAAAACTTCAGATATAGTAAAAACCTCTTGAAAGAAGAGATAGTAGAGATAGTGAGAAGTAGAACAAGAATAAGTGACTTCTTTTGAGAGAGGGACTAGAGGAAATTATAATATCATGATTGAAGACTGGGGGTAAAGTGAGAGATGGTTGGATAGATGGATGGATGAATGAATAAATGGAAAGGAAACAATCACAGTGAGGTGAACATATGGAAAGAACATATATTTTAGTCTTTATATTTTCTTCTCCTCATGAAGAAACTCTCACAAAACTGATTTAAATTAGGAAGAAAATGAAAGGTAATTCACTTTCTCTGTGTTTTGTTTGGTGACTCTCCTTTTTGTTTTTTTCCAGAAAATGCATACTCAGTGTTCTTAGACAGTTGGATGGAGAAGGGCTGGATGGACCTCAAGTGGCTGCACGCCTCAATAACCTCAGCACCAGCCCAGGAAGGTGGGTGTGTACACTGCCATGAAACCATGGTTCCACACAGATGGCAGCACAGTGTCTTCTGGATTACTTCAAAGTTATGAAATATAAATATGCATACCTATAGAAAATAAAAAGAAGGTAAGGTCCTGGTAGACTGCTGAATCAGGGGCAAAATTCCACTCATTGTTGAAGTGATTTTCACCAAAGACTTGACTTTGTAGCATATAATTGTTTTGGTTTGCTGCTTTTTAAGTCTTGGGGTTATTTTGCTTCATGTTATGACAGTTCCAGTGTTAGAGAAAAACAGAGAATGCCAGCAACTGGCTAATATGCCTTGATTGCATCTGAAAATGGAGAAGAAGATAATATGAAATTTCATTTTCACAGCCGAGGCCAGTGTAAGTTGTCTGTAATTCTTATCACCGTGTCCTGTTGGCCCAAGAGAATGAAATGAACCAAGTCTTATGTTCTTATTTGCATTTTCTTGATCTAGTATGTGGAAAGATTGTCAGAGCTCTAAGATTTGTTTCATCTTACGGGTATTCTCAAAAAATATGATACACCTATGTAAAATATTACACAGAAGAATGAGAATGTTTTTATAGGACAAGCATTTGAAAGAAACATCTCATCTGTCAAGGAGCTTGAAGCTAAATTAGATGAAATATAGGAACTTCTATTAAGATGGCAGCTGCAAAGTATTGATGAATATACCAGTTTAACTGTAACATACTTACAGAAACCAGATTTTAATCGTCTAACGTTATAATAAATGGAAAATATTTTAGTCTGCTCACATATTCTCTGTCAGAAAATGATGGTTCTGTTTGATAGGTATATCCTTACAGGGGTTAAAAAAACAATAAATAATTAGATGTGTGTCACTGGTTAATTAAAATTACATAAAGAGGCAATGTGTTATATAAGCATCTCAGTTTATTGCCTTGTTTTACCTTTTCAACTGATCCACTGAATATACATTATGAGAATGAATACAGGGATCATTATGCCCATCTTTAAAGCAAGAAGAGAGATAGTAATGGCCATGTGAGCAA
Source organism: Rhinopomastus cyanomelas (assembly GCA_013400115.1). Taxonomy (NCBI): domain Eukaryota; kingdom Metazoa; phylum Chordata; class Aves; order Bucerotiformes; family Rhinopomastidae; genus Rhinopomastus; species Rhinopomastus cyanomelas. The sequence goes on from VXBP01007507.1 coordinate 65,805, forward strand.
ACCATGGATCCCATGACACACTAATGTATTTCAGAGAAACTTTCATTAAAGACTATTGCCTTGTCTTATTTCACTGTATTGATTTTGTCTTCACAATAAGTGAAAACAAAAGAATGCATGACATTGAAGAGGTTTTAAAGGCAAGGACACACCTTCATTCACTTAGATTAGACTACCCGCTAGTCAGTAAGAGTAACTTTCTGGGTAGTACAGTTTCTGTCATCTCTTTTAGACTCCTGCCTTGAAATGTCCTGTTAGGAGCTCATCTATTTCAACTGGCTGCTGGGGGGCACACCAGGTATCCTGTGTCTCCCACAAAGCTGATGCCTACCCAACTGATGTTATCAAGTTAAGATTACGGTTTTAAGAAAACAGAGCTACTTGACATGGTCGTAAGCATCCTACTTAAACAGCTTCAGTAACATTGTTTTATTTCAGGAAAGTTGTGGGTTAATTTATCATACTAACAGACCAGAGCTGGACTGCACTTCTTTTTTCCTTAGCTCCTTAAAGGCTCCATGTCATTGTCTCCATCAGATGGTTTGGCACCCTGATAGGCAGATCAAGTGCTACAATGATACAGATATAAAACTTCTGTGCACATTTTGGGTTTTTTTGTTAACAGAGGAAAAGCACAGCTTACTTCATAAAAACAGAAGAAAACTTATTCAAACTAGGCAGCAAGACCCATCTGTCCTTAAGAAAGAAACTTCTTCCATCTAAGAAAATACTCCATGCATGAACTTCCTGTCTTCTGAAAAAGCAACCCCTAAACTTTCTAGCAGCTTCAAGTGTGTGTGAGGGTAGGGATACGGAAGAACAATCACAGAAATATTTGTATCAAAGACTGATTTTCTTGTATCTAAGCAGCCTGAGAATCCCAGGGAAGTGCCTGTTCTGTGCATGCTCAGGGCTAGGGTCAGGCAGTGATTGCTGCCAACTTTTAGGGTGCTTAACAATGGAGGACCTACCAGGACCACCTGCCCCAGGGTAGAAATAGGTATGTGTACCTCACTGGGAGACCCCATTCATGCAATTGCTGTGTGAACAGCACCTGGTCAAGAGTATAATATGAGGCTGTAATCCTCTTCCAAGAGGGAAGGACAAGACCATCACAAACCCCTTGATCAGCTTTATAAAGATGTCACTTGTGTGTGCCAGTGTGCACTCACCATCCACAAATATCAGAATGACAATTTCATCTGACTGCAATATATGGCTGGGTCTAAGGTGATGATTTTTTTCCTTTCCTATACTTGTATTTCTTTATTTCTCTCTCTGTTTTCTCCCCAGTATTATAAGGACAAAAGCTACAAGCATGATTAAGGGAAGGAACATCTTCCTTATGAGGAAAGGCTGAGAGAGGTGAGTCTCTTTATCTTGGAGAAAAGGAGATTGAAGGGTGACCTTGTTAATGTTTATAAAAAAATGAAAGGTGGGTCTCAGAAGGATGGAGCCAGGCATACAACGATAGGACAAGGGGCAATGGGTATAAGCTGGAACATAGGAGTTTCCTCATCAATCTGAGAAGGAACTTCTTCACAGTTAGAGTGACAGAGCACTGGAAGAGGTTGCCAGGGGGGATGGTTGAGTCTCCTTCTCTGGAGAATTTTAAAACATGCCTGGATATGTTCCTGTGGTACTTGGTCTAGGTGATCCTACTGTGGCAGGGGGATTTGACTAGATGATGTTTCGAGGTCCATTCCAATCCCTAATGTTCTGTGATTCTGTGATTGCCAGAATCCTATATCCTAAAGACCTCTATTTTTGATTGTTTGCTTGCAATAAATTTTGTTCTTTTTTTCTTCATTAATTTTGCTGGTGCTTCACCCTTATTTTCCATCCAAGGATTCTTATCAAATTATTGTGCACCATGACTTCTGTGTGCTGCTGGTCACAAAGGTATGTGCTTATCATGGGACTTTCCTTGATGACTAATTTGACCATCACAGCGGGTGAGCCTGCAGACTTGTGTACCTAGCAGAAATTATGTTAGACCCTGTTTATACATACAGAACCAGCAATACTGCAGTCCTAATGACATTAAAAAAAGAAAACTGAAGGAAAGAATGATAATGTCCTAACGGAAAAGGTATTAAATGAATGCAGAGGGCTCTCCCTTTAGTAGGTGCATGTAAACTGCAGGCTGGGCATTCTGTATACAAATTATCACTTGCAAAATTTTTACTTGAAGCAGCATCACTTTTGCCTCGCTAATATGTATCAACACAACTGACATAGCTCTTTTTGCAGGCCTGTATAAAGACCCACATGAATGCAAGGAGAGGAAAACATAAGACGGGATAAAGTGAGAGATGAGAGAAACGAGAAAAGCCTCAAGAGCATAGCATGTCCATTCACTTCTGCCCACATCCCCCAGAGCAAAATATGGAGTTATAATAAAGAGAGATTACAACATCCGTGTGAATATCAAGCACACAAGGTTTCAATGAAATGATCTTATGCACTGTAAAGAAAATACAGGAAAGGCCACATGATTAGTCTGAGATATACAGGGGATACATGTGGTATCACTATTCCTGAGTACACAGAAGTGGAGGATAAGGTGGCCAAAATCAGTTAACATTTCTGATAACAAAACCAAAACTGTTTGAAGGAAAATAATAAGAGTATACTGTTATCTTTCACTTCTAAAACAGGAAGTGCTGTTCCCTTCCTTTACTTACTGCCTCTTAAAAATAATGCTTTCAGCCTTTTAAGAGAGCAACGACTTCCTCTGAGAAGTCTTTTCTTTCTACAGGTGCTTGTCAAACGTTCTGAATGCTGATTACAAGAAATTCAAAGACACACAGTAAACACTTATTGATAACCCTCACAGTGTATTTGGAGTAAGGAAGGCACATTAACTGGCTACAGACATCAGGCTTCATCAGTCTGTATACAGTGAAAATTTCATCAGCCATTCAAAGGACTTGGAAAAAACAGCTGTTGAAATAAACACACATTGCTATTACCGGAAACAGAACTGTCTGAAGTGCTTTAAGGGACGTTCAGAAGAACATACTGCCAACTATGACTCAAATATGATATAATTTCTATTGTACTTTTAAGGAAGACTATTTTTATGCTTTGCCTAAGATTTCTGCAAGTCTTTCCTTTATATTGTCTAAGGAAAAGAATGAAATTTTAAAAACTCTTTTGACTTCTCTGCAGTTGCAAATGACTCTTCAAATTCAGATATTATAGTAGTGTGATTTCCAACAAAAATAACATACTTGCACACTCATGTTAAAGCAGGAAAAAGAAAGGCTGGTGAAATGACTGACTGAATAATACAATAATTTACTTATAGGAAGAGGAATGAATACTCAGGGAATATTGTACAGAGGGAAGAATACAGGCAGCAGCACAGAAACTGAAGTTCAGGATATTGTCTAGGTCAAAGAATCGTAGAATTAATCAGATTGGAAGGGACCTCTCAAGGTCACCTAGTCCAATCCCACTGCAGCAAATAGAGACATTCTCAGCTAGATCAGGTTGCCCAGAGCCTTGTCAAACGTCATCCTGAATATCTCCAGGCACGGGACATAAACTACCTCCCTGAGCAACCTATTCAACCATCATTATGCTAAAGAATTTTTTCTACCATACAATTTAAATCTACCCTTCTCTAATTTACACCTCATCATATCATTGCAGGTTACTTCCAGCATTTCTTTAGTCTATGTCAGTTCCCAGCTTTTGAAGAGAAGACACCAGGGCGACAACATAGCAACCTTCCAACAATTGAAGGGAACCTACAGGAAGGATGGAACGGACTTTTCACAAAAGTGTCTGGAGATAAGACAAGGGAATACTATTTTAAAGAGAAGCAGAGTAGGTTTAGACTGGATCTTAAGAAGTTCTTCAGTACAAGAATGGAGAGATTCTGGAATAGGTTGCCCAGAAACTTGTGGATGATCTGGAGGGGTGTTCAAGGCATTTTTCCCTTCCAAACCCGCAAGTAGCTATAGACCTCATTCGCACTACCAGAAAGATTCTTCATGGAACAGTATCCACCAGTGAAACATATTATGCAGAATGATTTTGAAATAACCATAATTGGAGCTTTTCCAAATATAGTGAGATCAATCTACAGCTGATCTGATACAGTCATAGAATCATAGAATCATAGAATCATTACGGATCGGAAGGGACCTCGAAAGATCATCTAGTCCAATCCGCCTGCAACAGCAGGATCACCTAGACCAAGTCACACAGGAACACATCCAGGCGGGTTTTGAACATTTCCAGTGAGAGTGACTGCACAACCCCCCTGGGCAGCCTGTTCCAGTGCTCCATCACCCTCACCGTGAAGAAGTTCCTTCTCAGGTTGATGTGGAACCTCCTAGGTTCCAGCTTACAACCATTGCCCCTCGTCCTATCACTACATGACACCGAGAACAGCCCAGTGCCATCCTCCTGACACCCACCCCTCACATATTTGTAGACATTAATGAGGTCGCCCCTCAGTCTCCTCTTATCCAAGCTAAAGAGACCCAGCTCCCTCAACCTCTCCTCATAAGGGAGGTGTTCCACCTCTCTTATCATCTTTGTTGCCCTACGCTGAACTCTCTCCAGCAGCTCCACATCCCTCTTGTACTGAGGAGCCCAGAACTGGACACAATACTCCAGGTGTGGTCTCACCAGGGCAGAGTAGAGGGGGAGAAGAACCTCTCTTGATCTGCTAACCACCCCTCTTCTAATCCACCCCAGGATGCTGTTGGCCCTCTTGGCCACAAGAGCACATTGCTGGCTCATAGTCATCTTGTTGTCCACCAGGACCCCCAAGTCCCTTTCCCCTACACTACACTCCAACAGGTCAGTCCCCAGCCTATACTGGTACCTGGGGTTGTTCTTGCCCAGATGCAAGACTCTGCACTTACTCTTGTTATAGCTCATTAGATTTTTCTCTGCCCAGTTCTCCAGCCTGTCCAGATCTCGCTGAATGGCAGCACAGTCTGCGGGGGTGTCGGCGACACCACCCAGCTTTGTGTCATCAGCAAACTTGCTGACAGTGCATGCCAATCCCTCATCCAAGTCATCAATGAATAGATTGAACAGGACCGGTCCCAGCACCGATCCCTGGGGCACTCCACTAGATACAGGCCTCCAACTACACTCTGTCCCATTGACCACCACTCTCTGACTTCTATCCTGTAGCCAGTTTACAATCCACCTCACTACCCGAAAATCTAGGCCACACTGCCTCAGTTTGTCTGCGAGGATGCTGTGAGATACCATGTCAAACGCCTTTCTTAAGTCAAGATAGATGACATCCACTGCTCTGCCATCATCCATCCACCTGTTTACACCCTCATAAAAGGCTACCAGGTTGGTCAAGCATGATTTCCCTTTTGTGAAGCCATGCTGACTGTCCCTAATGACCCTCGTGTCCTTGATGTGCCCAGAAACAGCCTCTAGTACAAATTGTTCCATCACCTTTCCTGGGATGGAGGTGAGGCCTATAGTTACCTGGGTCTTCCTTCTTTCCCCAATCAGCTTCAAGCTAAAGGTTAGACTAGAAGACCTGCACAAGGTCGGTCAACATCTCTAAGATTCTCTGGAATGTCAAATCATCCATTCTTAAAAATATTTCTACAGGAAGTGGACAAATTTAGCTGTTTGTTGATTTCCACATTAGATAAATTCCCTTTGGCCGAAGAAAGTGTCCCTCTAGTGGGATCAAATATTCCATGGAACTAACATATTTTGGAAAAAATATGTTTCAGCATAAGGGGATGGATGACCTGTGTTCTGTGTGAAAAAAGAAAGTCTAAATGGTATCTCTTCAGTTCTAATTTAATCTATTTTCTGATAGTGCTATTAAATTCGTTCATTAATAGATGACACATATAATCAGATAAATATATAAATATGGGAAAGATTTTTATGGTTTTAAAAATAATTATGAAGCTAGTCTTCAGGCATATATTCTTCTATTTCTTCATTTGAGATTATAAAAAAGATTGAAAATAAAATTCCTAACTTCAACTATTCCTGCAGGAGAGCTGGGGAGGGAATTTTTACAAGGGCAGGGATTGAGAGGTCAAGGGCTAATGGTTTTAAACTGAAAAAGGGAGATTTATACTGGATATTAGGAAGTCATTTAGTGTGAGGATAGCAAGATCTTGGAAGAGGTTTCCCAGAGAAGTTGTGGAAACTTCATCTCTGGAAGCGTTCAAGGCCAGGTTGGATGGGCCTCTAGCAATCTGATCTGGTGGGAAGTGTCTCTGCACATGCAAGAGGTTTGGAACACAATAATCTTTAAGGCTCTTTCCAGCTCTAGCCTTTCTATGATTCTATGATTCTGTAAGTCTGATTTTTGAATAAGGACTCAGGTAAAGCTGAAAGTATTATATTGAAACCTTTCCTCTAGTTAAAGCTAAACGGCATCAGTAATGCAAGAAATTAATCTATGAGAGAAACATGATGATAAGATCACCATTTGGATTTCATTACAGGAAGTTTGTCAATCCTTGTGTTACCTTATGTCAGGTGCTAGCAGCAGAAAGGACCAAGTCAATCTGCCTGTGGGCCCCCTAAAATGCTTCTGTATTGCTGGCTCAGTCCCCAGACAAATAACTTCATGAAAGGCTCCTACTGGGTCAAATCTTTCCAGCCATAACTGAGTCCAAACACAAGACTCTAAATGGAGTAAAGAGGGTACCAATCCATTCAGGGAAGATGGCAGTTAACAGACCCATGACAATTCAGTCCTGTATCTTGTTAATAGCCTTAGGTCTGGCCAACAGCTTGTGAATATACCAGTGCTGCTGCTGACCAAATAACTCTTCTCCTTTTCAGGATCCCTGGAGCCTTAGCTGGAAGTTTAGGAGGGTTTGGGTTTCATATCAACTTCAGGCTGAATGTTTTCTCTGAAATACAGTCCCACTCATCTCTGCTGAGAGGTTTTACACCATCTCAGTGGCATCTCTGTATCTAGCTGCCCCAAGTAAAAGTGTCTCAGTTTCGCTCTGAGAGTAAAACAGACTTTGGGAAAAATGATGTAGGATTATAATCTCCTACAGATTAATAGGCAAGAGAAACACAGATTGTGCTAACAAACTAAAATCATTGCACAGAATTAGTTCTCTTCTATTTCAAAACAAGGCAAAGAGAAAAATCTTGTTAGCCTTTCCATTTACACAAAGTTTTGCGAGTTGACATCTGAACAAAATACAGCTACTTACTGAGTTCTTCAGGAACTATCAGCAAACCTGAGCCTTATTATGTTGAAAAGTGTTTACACAAATGTACACCATAATTTGATTCCAGCACTTCGGTGTAAATGTTGTTGACGGCCAGAGACTCAAGCAGCAGAGTGAATTGTGAAACATCAACCTTTGAATAAAGTCTGACTGTTGGGAATCTTTACAATCTTGCAATTTCTCACACTAGTGTTCTGTTTCACCTCCTTTCCTCTATACTGAAAAAGGGACAACAAAATTCATTTGTCTATTTCTTAAAACTGCTACATTTTATACACATACCCCCCTTTAATCAGTGTACAAGCTTTCATAGGATTACTTGTTCTGTCTTCAGATGGGTTAATAAGACCATATTAACTTCTTTAGAAGACTGAACTTGAGGTATGTTTTGTCATGGCTTGAAACACAAACATTTGTATTCAAACCTTACTTCTGATCAAACATTACATCTACAGGGATAGCATAGAGAACACTTCAATATTAACAATCAGTTTTCGTCCCCTCCTTATAAGCGCAATGAAGTGCTAACAAGGACCTTGCCAACAGTGCTGTGTAACTATCTAGATCAAATTCTTCTACAACGTAAGTCCTGTAACACAAGTTCAGGAGAAAATGCAGAATGACATCCATTGCAGCAGCATTATACTTGTTCTAATTTATCACAAGTGGCACAAGCTGAAAGCTGAAGACAATTCCTAGTATTCTCCTACCATACGTGAAGTGCAACTCTGTTGAAGAGTATAATACAAAATAATTTGCAATGCATCTGCATTCTCCAAAGAACACTGGCAAACTCTTACACTGAGTCATGCTTTCTAAAACGTGGAGCAGACCAGAAGTCCAGCAAGACTGGATGAGAGCAGAGAAAAATAATAAAACAATATTATGTTCTTAATATTAATTAGTTAATTTTCTTCACTTTTTTATTTACATTTGTCAATTTTATTAAATTTTGCAAAACATAATTGGAAATTATTATTTATTTTTACTTCTCTTTCCAAAGATGTTTCAAGTGTTCATATTTCAACTATGTAAGTGCAATTTCTAACTAGAATTAGATCTTTCTTCTCAAAAAAGCCTAAGAAGTTTCTGTGATTGTATCAGACTCTTATTAGATATTAGCAGAAGTTAGAATACCCATGACAGTTTTGACATAGATACTACATTTACCAACATTTACCTTTAAATACTGCAAATTATGTGAGTTGATACTTATTATTTGAAGATTTTTCCCTTTCACCATCTGTGGTGGGTTCAGGACCACAATTCAATATCAAAGAAAGGAAAGCAAAGCAGTGAGGTCTCAATGGCATCTCGGATAAAATTCACCAGACAATTGATGGCTTAGGGAAACTCCAGAAAGGTTTATTAACACTAACTATACACAGAAAAGGTTATGCAAGTCGGTGCATACAAACTGTGTCATTAATGCCCTCACAGAACCTGAGAAAATAGAATGGGAAACCACTTCAGTTTGGGCCTTGGATCTTCTTCCAATTTAGAGACCTGGGAAAGAGAGCATGTCAGTCCGGGATGGCCTGAGTCTCTCAGCACCCACACCTGGATCCCTCGGTGCAGCCGCATGCATTTCAGCGTGGCTTCTCCAGCTCAACACATAGGGATGGCCTGACTGATCAGCGCCCACACCTGCNTCCAGTCTGGGCGCGGTGTGGCGGCGAGCAGCAGCGGCTCTGCGCTGCCGCCGCGGCGGGAGCTGCTTCGGTCCGCGGCTTTCTCCGGTCTGGGACACTGCTTCTCGGGTCCGGGGCCGCAGTGCTAAGGCAGCGAAGCCACTGTGTGGTGGGACCACACACCCGCGGCAAGTTGCCGCCGGGGTTTCTTCCAGACCCAGCAGCAGCAGGTGCCCACCGGCGGTGGGGTCAGTCCAGGGCCGGGGCTGGTTCGGGAACCGCGGTCCTCACCTCCTCGGAGCCACAGTCCCCCTCGGAGCTGCGGTTCTCACCTCCTCAGAGCCACAGTCCCCCTCGGAGCTGCGGTTCTCACCTCCTCAGAGCCACAGTCCCCCTCGGAGCTGTGGTTCCCACCCCCCTCACTGCCCGTTCCCGGGGCGGTGGGGGGGCGCTCCCTTCAGGGCCACAGCCCGCGAAAAAGGGGCGAACAAAGACCCTGCCCCGGTTTTATAGGCTTCCCCTAGCCCGCCTTTCAGGGGCAGTTCACAGGACAGACGCTTCCGGGAAAGGATCCTGTGACCTGTGCAACCGGGGACAGGTCCCCCAGAACACAACACAACTTTTCTTCCTCATGAAAGCACTTCTACAAGTTCTAGCAGTTCTCAAACTGCAACACCATCACAGAAAGAGTGAAGTTCTTCTAGCGTTGCACACATTTTCCTATTAGAACTAATAGAATTCATTTAATACCTCAGTAAAACAATCAAGCATATTAACCTGACTTTAAAGACATGAGAAGGCCCCTTGAAGCCATAAAAACTTTGTGAGTGGTATAATCCTGGCTAATTTTACTCTGGGTTTTTTTTAACTGAACTATTTGAGTTTTAACGTGTTATCTGGGACAACAATCATCTGTTAGGTCTTTACTTGTACATTTTAAAAATTGGCGTACCATGATGTATTTCTGTCATTGAGTTTAATTTCTTTTCTTAGTCTTCAGGTGATTAATTTCTACCTGCATCTTCGACACTGACTATGCAGGCAATGCAGATAGAAACATCAGAATAATGTGTCTCATAATCAAATATTTTAATAATTTGGAAAGTTTCAATGTGCATGGTGTGACGTACCAAAAGAAAAACCCTACTGCCAGGGACCACTAGGCATAATGTTGATGTGTATATACATGAAAATCTGTATGGCTTGAGTTTTTCCAAGTTTTATCATTCCCAAACAGCTGCTGCCTGCCAGATATGTTAATATGTTTCTATCAAGTTTTAGTTTGTCATGGAAACTTAGATAGTATTTATGAAATAAATATTTACTTGTTATGCATTTTGTTGTGTTTATCTTGTGTGGCATGTTGAAGTCAAAGGAATAATTTTCACCAACTTAGTTTAGAATATGTATGTATGTGAGAATCAAGATCTCAAAGTTGCTTTAATATTTTCTTGTAATGGAAATCCTTAGAAATATGCCATGGTTTTAATATTCAGAAGGGACACTTTCATGGATAACTGATATTCTTCGTATTTTTAAAGCCTTGTTCCGAGTGGGATGCAAATTATTTAAAGGTCATCATACTGTGTTTTCTTTCTGAACACTGTATATATTAAGACTGAAACAACTAGCTTGACCAAAGCTGAAGTTCTTATTACTAGCACAGTGTGGTTCTTTAGTTTTGTAATAATGGAAACTTATTGCTTTGTAAACCCTAGGATTATGGTTCTTCAAAGCTGAGAAAAGCTTTTATGTGGAAACCGGTTGCAGAAAATGGACAAGTAATCCACAAGAACCTTGAGATTCTGGAAAGAAAAATCCATTCGCACTCACACCAAGCAGCTAAAAGAGTTGTAAATTCATTTTTTAGTCCTACAACTATGTGGGGCAGTCCAGCTCTGCACCCAGCAACACAGCAAATGTTTCACCACATGGCATCTGTGAAGGCAGTGCAGGTGGAAATGACAGTGGTATTGGTTTAGATCTCATGATAGTGAGCAGTAGGTGGAGTTCATTGCAGCAAAAGACAGAGGAATCCTAACCATATATTTCCTCAATAGTAAGCCATGTCCTTAAAGGTTATTTCAGTTAACACTACAGCTAAGACACCCAAATTCAGTGAGGAGCCTTTTGTAATAAATATGTTTAACCAAATTTATCCAGTCCCTTTTCCTGCATGGAATTTCCTCCATCTTTAAACATTTAAAATAGTTATTTGTACGTAGATAGTTTATGCTTCTGAAAAGAGATCGGGAAACTTACTTATACAATTTTCTGGGTGTGGGCTCAAGTCTTTCATGAACAAACTGCCTTTCTGCTGTTAGAAATACTACATTTTATTCTACTACACTATTCTGTTTCACTACCCTCGATCTTATTTCCCATTCAGAGACAAAATCTTTTTGCATTTGAAATCTTAAATCTTTCCTGCTACACTCTTCATCTTTGTAGAGAGCTAAGTTTTTCTGCTTAGCCTTTATTGGAATTCTTTTTTATGACGAATTTCTATCTCAGTGGCACACAGAAAAAATCCAGCTGAGAGTAAACTGCACAAATGACCTTTGGATCCATGTCACATAGAAGATTTGGCCTAGGTAAGTAAGTCCATGGATTGTCATTTGGTATTAAATCACTTTCAAAAAGCAACTGTTCCCGCTACTTGACTATCACACATGCTATTGAGGATTGAGCAAAGAACAAAATCAGATCGTGGCATGATAAAATCTAATGATATTTCTGAGAGGAGAAAAATCTTATTTCATGTGACATTTTCCATCTCCCTTCCTGTGAAATTAACCCATATACAGCTCGTTGAACAAATATCTTGGTACAGAGAGTTCCTGAAAGATCTCAGTCTATTCCCACTGCATTTTGACTCAATATACAGTAGTAAGTTGTGGACAAATGCCATATCAATTATTTTTCTAGCTCCTTCAAAGCGATAGGTTCATGATTTTTAATTTCAAAGTGCTAAGTTTAGGTCTTGTTTAGCTTTGGTCTCCGTCTATGACACCTTTTACTCCTGTGTGAAATGTCTGCTGCTAGGAACCCTGTACTGCCCTCTTCCAGGCAAGCTGTCACTCTTGTTCTCCTGGAGGTCTTGACAGATTATGTTTACTTCTCTCCTTGCTTAGGACTCATTGCTAATCCTTTTCACTTCAATATGTTGATTAGGAGTGAGATTCATATCTTTGTGTATACTCTCCTTCCTCCTTGAATATGTTTTTATTTGCATATTTCCAAACCAAATTAGAAGAAACAGCATCAATCACTCGGGTCTTGCTGCTGCATTTAACATGAGTGTGGTTTCTTCTACATGCAGAAATTTCATATCATCATTGTGCAAATATAAAGTAGTTATTCATGTACAAGCACATAAAAGACAGCTGGTGGGTTCATCAGTATGCTTACCACCTCAGCAAGACAACAGAGCAGTATTTTGCTGGGTAGGCAGATAGGGACACACTGGTTTCAGTACTGCTTTCTCAACAATATTGCAAACTCACTCATTTTATCCTTACTTAGGAATCTGTAGGTTTCCCTATCTCTCTTGACATTTCCTCCTACCCCTGAGCTAACAATCTCTTTCTCAGCAGTCCCAGTTCTAGAATCTCATCTTTCTAATCATGTACTTCTCCATCCTTCAGACTTGCTTGTAGCCCTTCCTTTTAACTTGGCAGTTTCATCAGGTGCCTGAGCCAACACTGTACACATTCCAGTACCATAGCAGAGATCAGCCATGGAACCTCTAGCACCAGTAGGTCAAAGATACAGTAACAGCTTCTGTCTGAGGGTCTGTGTCAGGAAAAAGGGTTAGAAAGATGACAATAGCTGAGGCCTACTTTTATTCTCTGCTTCCAAATGTCTGCTCCTTAGTAATTATTTTTTCCTCATGACATCCAATGCAGCTGACTTCCTTTTGTTCCATCTCATTACTCTCTTCATTCCTAGACAGTTCTAATAACTGCTTGTGTAGAGGTCTTTGCTGCTTCAGTGCATTACTTTGGACACAAAGCTAGTATAGCCTTCCAAACAACGAGAAAGTGAGGAATAATTGCGGGATTAAAAATCAACCTGTCTATACACAGAAGGTAACTGTGACTGAAGTAACAAAGGAAATTGGAATACAGGATAAGAATGAAGGTGAACTAGAACTGTATTTTAGTTATTTATCACATCAACTAGCTGCACACAAGCACGTGAAAAAGGGATGTAGCAGCAAATAGAATGAGCTCTTCCAAAATACAGTTTCTGTGGTGCCAGCGAGTAACAGAAATATATCATTCATTGGAAGATTTAAATGTATCATTCAAAAGAGAAAGGATTAGAGCGACTACTTATAAGGGACTGTTGAGGAATATGATGCAATTAGACCAATGTTGAACCAGTGTGCGTTTTGGGTTTTGTTGTTTCGTTATACTCCTGGTCTCACGTAGATATTGAAATAATTAAAAAATATTATATGTTATAGTATAGAAAGAAATAAAAATATTTCTTTCCTGATGGATTCCTGATCCTGCAGTAACTGCAAATAAGAAGAAATAATTGTGAAAGCTTTACTAATGAGGCATGCAGATACATGGTTATGCTAAATCTGGTTAGATTCATCCAAAATATGCTTCTGAAAGGTTAGCTGCAACTTATGCTACTGACACTTTATTTCCAGTTTACAAAAGCACATTCTCCCTACCGCTTTTCTAGAGTCACAGCATATTTTTAGTTGGAAAAGACCTTTATGATCATCAAGTCCAACCTTTGAGCCAGCACTGCTAGATTACTCCTAAAGCATGGCCCTCAGCACCAGGTCCACATGTTGCTTAAATGCCTCCAGGTGTGGAGACTCCACCATTGTCCTGGGCAACCTATTCCAAAGTTTGATGAGCCTTTTAGTGAAGAAAGCCATCCTAACATCCAGTCTAAACCTCCCCTGGCACAAGGAGTCTGTCCACCTCCTTGCTCCAATCTCAGCTAGCTACAGAGAGTGATAAGGTCTTCCCTTAGCCTCCTCTTCTTTCCTCATTCTTTCCTTTCCTTTCCTGTGTGCCCCATTTTTCCCAAGGCCATGTGAATGTTTCGGGGTCAAGAAGAATCCTATCTCTTTATTAACATGATTCTAGGCAAGTGATGACAAAAGCAGCTGAAAAGTGCTTCTATGCCTTCCTTTCAATGCACGCACAACACTGAAGGCCTTTCACACTATAAACCTTAAAATAAAATATGACTATACAGGTAGTATAAAGTTTTATTACTTTGGTTTTTAGCAGACTCCTGTCTGATTCCTCCAATATTATTTTTAAAAGCCAAACATTTCAAACAGACTATTGACAAACCACAATATACTCACTGAATTTCAGTAAAAGGATTTTGGTGCACAAATCTTTATTCTTTATGAATATTACTGACCTTTTCAGTAATAATCTTAGCATTCAGACCACTTTTTAATCACACAAAAGGCTACTAGAATAAGAAATCTGGTATATTTGTATTTCTATGGCACTTTAAAATTATTTCAATAGTCTGAAAACTGCCACTACACATTGATGAAGAAGATAAAGTGGGGTTATTTTTGCAATAAAACATTGTATATATGTATAAAACATAGCGGTTGTTTTTATTTTATATCAGCTCTGTTCCTGCAATGAAATCCCTGGAATATACCACCGTGTTACCATGTTAGCTGTGATCTTTAAGTAGGACACATGCACAGTATGTGTGGGAATTTTTGCCCTGTTCCCTCCCTGTTACCAAGTTTAATGATTGCTCACTCCTCTGAAAATGCTTCAGAACAGACTTATATCTCCCTGACAGAGAGGGGGATTTAGGAATTGAAGTCTTGAGTGGGCAAAGAAATCCCATGAAATTTCTTGGAAGCTGCAGCCCAATAACTGGGATCTGTTTACCTGGTAGCACTACGATTTATTTTTTTTCACAAAAATTGTGTTTTTTCTGTGGGTTTGGTTTTTTTTTCCCCATTTGAGAGGATTGGAGAGTAGGCTAATATCTAAACCATGCTGAATTTTGTTCTTTCAAAGACTTCTACCCAGATTAGAAGGAAAAGACTCTTGAACTGCTGGCAGAGAACCAAAAATTGTGTTATGAAAAAGATTGGTAGATTTATTCTAAAATAAACTATTGAAGGGAAAATGATCAGTTGGAAATTCCAGGGTATCAGCAACCAAAGATTTACCTGAAATCCTAAAAACAGGTTCCTAATATAGAAAATGCCTCCATCCTTGTTCTGAGCTGAAATTTCACACGTAACAGTTAGTCATATTTGGTTTTAGACACATTTTTGTCTCATAGTAGAATCCTATGGAATGTTTATTCTTCATCTGCCTATACTACTGCTTCATTTCATTGTTATCTGTCTAAACCAGAGCACAAAAGTGGCAGGGGTTGACATCTCTTGGCAGTATTGCTCTGGGAAACTGGAGCTTTGTTTCACTCTAGTGTCACTGTGATTATTACTCCCGTATTTTTAAAATTACAGTTCATCATGGAATTTCTATTGTGCCTGAAGATTGCCAGCTATCTCGGACTATCTAGCTGTCTAGCTGTCTCTTAGCAGGTAAGCAGCCACTGCAGCTAACCCAAGAGAAAAACTATCATTATTTAAGGAGTTTTTCCCAGTATATTTCTGTAACTCTTCCTTAAGAGCTTAAATATAAGTCTTAGAATCTGAGACAGAACCTTAGTTACGTTAAACTGTAGAAATGCTGCAGTAAACTTAAGTCATATCAGGATTTTTCCCAGTTTTCTACTGTAAATTCTTAGAAAAGTAACTGAAAATCCACTTCCCATAAGTGTTGTAAGACAACATTGGCTTGAATCCTCACTGCTTTTGCTAAAATTTTTTGTCAAGTTCATTACTTCATTTACTTAAACATGATGGGCTGGGAATACAAAGAAATGAGTCACAGTTGTAAGTCATCTCTACTACTGCCAGCCCTAAATTACATTAAATTTTTTTTGGTTTTCTACTTAGTTAAATGTGTTTTGGATCCAGTGTAATCATTTGGATGGGGGAGAATACCATGCTTTTGCCTCAAATATTTTATAAGCTTACAAGTAAACTGCAGGCTGTTATGTGAAATGCAACTGAGTCTCTCCACCCAGCTGTTATGTACCAGTGAAGTGTGCATACCCCAGAGCAGAATCACCTACAGACCATCTGATCTAAGGACATTCTGATGATTAGCAATCTCTGGGAGGCTGTAGAGTACCTGCACAGCAGATGTCTTCTTACAAACCCTTGTTACCATGTGATCTTTGCATGAACACACCAGGCGTACCTTCATACTGCCCTGATCATAACAACTGCTTTAAAATATTGTGTTATGAAGAAGAAAAAGGCTATAAAAGAATGATAGGTGCTTCAGGTCTTTGGCCTTGCCCTGTCACCAATGCAGAAGATGTTTGGATCTGTGAACTTCATGGGAACTTTGTCTAGACTAAGAATCTAAGACATCCAGAAAAAAGAAAAAGAGTTTTCATCTGAATAAATTCTGTGTTAAAAGATATATTTAAGTGTAAACTATCCAGTTACAATTGTTCTCAAGCGATATACCTATATGTACAAAATTTTAGCTCTAATAACATTAAAATTTAAAAATCTCAGTTCTCCTCAAGTACTAATGAGGAAAAATACAAGAGAGTGAGCAGAAAGAGCAAAGATTGCCTTTTGCACACAGCTTTGATGCACTCCAGAGCAGAAGAGCCTGAGTAATTTCAATCTAAGCCATCATTCTGACCTAATACAGTAAGATGACTCACATGATGAGGATATTCAGTAGCAGTTTTGATTTACAGTTGTCTACAAGGCAGAATTTCATTGCGATCTGATAGAATTAGCAATTTTGAAATGCAAACATTGCTCTTGTTAAAATATGTCTTGAGCCAAGGCACATGCAAGTTAGGAATGAGATGGTATTCATCAAAGTGGACTACATCACGTCATTCTCCATTATGTGTTTTTTGGCTCATTAGGAGAAAAAATACTTTTCAAAGGACAGTTCTGAAGAAGATCCTACATCACATATAGTGGTATGGGCTAAAATTAGCCTTTGTTATTATTGCTCTTCTATTCACAATAAACACAGAACTCTAAGGATTGGAAGGGCCCTCGAAAGATCATCTAGTCTGTTCCCTCGACATAGTAGGATCACCTAGACCAAGTCCCACAGGATCCCATCCAGGTGGGTCTTAAAGATGTCCAGTGAAGGAGACGCCACAACTCCTCTGGGAGTTGTGCTCTGTCACCCTCATTGTGAAGAAATTCCTTCTCATATTGATGTGGAAATTCCTGTGTTCCACCATACACCTATTGGCCCCTATCTTACCACTGGATGACATTAAGAAGAGCCTGGCTCCATCCTTCTGACATGGACCCTTCATATATTTATAAACATTAAAAAGGTGCCCCTCAGTCTCCTCTTCCCCAAGCTAAAGAGACCCAGCTCCCTCAGCCTCTTCTCTTAAGGGAGGTGTTCTACTCCCTTCACCATCTTTGTTGCTCAACTCATACTGGTACCTGGGGTTGTTGTTGCCCACATGCAAGACTCTACACTTGCCTTTGGTACAGTTCATTCCGTTTCTCCCAGCCCAGCTCTCCAGCCTGTACATGTCCCGCTGAATAGCAGCAGAGCCTGCTGAAGTGTCGGCCACTCCTCCCAGCTTTGTGTCGTCAGCCAACTTGCTGGCAGTGCATGCCAATCCCTCATCTAAGTCATCAATGAATAGATTAAACAGGACTGGTCCCAGTACCAACACCTAGGGCACTCCACTAGATATAGGCCTCCAAGTAGACTCTGTGCCATTGACCACTACTGTCTGGCTTCTATCCTGCTGCCACTTCACAATCCACCTCTCTACCCCGTTATCTAGGTCACACTGCCTCAGTTTGGCTGCAAAGATGCTGTGGGAGACCGTGTCAAATGGTTTACTGAAGTCAATATAGACCACATCCATTGCTTTGACATCATCTATCCACCTGGTTATTCCCTCATCAAAGTCAAGGCCTCCTTGGAATTAAACCTTGCAAGAGAGGTCAAGGGCAACAAAAAGAGCTTCTTCAAATATATAGCAAGTAAAAGTAAAAATAGAGGCAATGTAGGCCCCCTGCTGAATGAGGTGGGTACCCTGGAGACAGAGGATGCAAAGAAGGAAGAGATACTCAACATTTTCTTTGCCTCTGTCTATACTGCTAAGGGTTGTGTTGACATTAGACCCCAGACTGCAGAGGAGGTTGAGGCAACAGGTGAGCCTGCCTTGGCTGATGAAGACTGGGTTAGGGATAAGTTGAGCAAACTGGATGTGCACAAATCTATGGGCCCAGATGGGATGCACCCGCGTGTGCTGAGGGAGATGGCAGAAGTCATTGCTAACCCACTCTCCATCATCTTTGCTAGGTCCTGGGGAACAGGAGAGGTGCCTAGGGACTGGAAAACCGGAAATGTGACTCCAATCTTTAAAAAGGGAAAGAAAGAAGACCCAGGTAACTATAGACC